>JASFAX010000073.1:0-500000 GCA_030737875.1 Allium sativum
TACTTTAGAATAAGTGGATTTCAAAACAAACTGTTTACATTCCCTAGGGAGTAGTGTTATATAAAAATCATGCTTAAGTTTGGTCAATAACGCTAATTTATCGCTATAGTTCAAAAACTTGTCATACGCTGTAATATTCTTCTTCATAACTAATCTCGACAGAACAGTCACGCTTAAGCCTAGTCAACAGCGTTATCTTATCGTTATAGATCAAAACTTGTAATACGCTGCTATATTCCACTTTATAACTACTTTTATAAGTCAACTTCTTGTTCCATAAATATCAAGCTTATACTAGACCTTGATTACATGTTCTATTACAATGTATTAGTTTAAAAACAAATATTAACTATCCTATCAATTTATAATGTCTAAAAATTACTTATTTTCATAATATTCGACATTGTCGAATTATAATTCCAAATCCTAATGGTTTAGTTCTAATCACATTTCGAACATCGAAATGATGTCCTTGTTTTCTGAAATGATTCTCTAATTTCTCTTTCTAGACTCATTCTTATATTTTCAAATCATTTAACAATGATTACTCCGCTTTAGTCTAAACATTGTTTGTAAACCAATTGTTTGTTTAATATCATTAAAACAAGTTATTATATACAATTCCAAACGAAAATTCAATTTCCGTAAAAATATATTTTCCTTTTCCCAAACCCCTCGTTCAATTTAACCAAATATAATCTACGGTGTTTTCGATATTAATTATGCTAGGGCCCAACATTATTCAAATAATTTAAGCACACAAAAATCAATCAAATATTTCAGATATATCAGATGATGCAATAATGATATAATTGTTGAGGAATACGGTTGGCTTCCTCCAACCGGTTTCCTGTATCCACAGATGTTAGTGTAGTGACCCGAAAATCCGGTCCAATTTGAGTTGACTAAATAACACAAGTCCAACCCCAAATTGCACTAGAAATTCAAGAAACTAATAGAAAGAAGACAGAGGGCGAAAATAGATAAGGTAGAAACTTATAATAGAAGAAGAAGAAGAAGAAGAAGAAGAACATACAACATCATCAGAGTAACACGAATCTCACAACGGAACGAATAAAATATAATATAACTTTTGAAATACAAAGTTATAACTGTATATACATACCATTCCAGAGTACAACACATAACATCATAGCAGAATAAATAATAGCTATCGATTGTTGAAGCCTCCTGCTCCAAGCTCCTCAAGTATACCTGTAAATCCTGACTACTTGACTGCCCGTACAAATTTAGGCACCCAAGAGTTTAGGGAAAACAAAATAAAACTCCGGGTCAGTCATGTGACTGGTGTGAGTAAACTCAAATCATTTAAAACAGGTATATGATATCTCATAAGACCACGCCATGAATACGGAACGGG
This sequence comes from Allium sativum, assembly GCA_030737875.1. NCBI lineage: Eukaryota > Viridiplantae > Streptophyta > Magnoliopsida > Asparagales > Amaryllidaceae > Allium > Allium sativum. The sequence goes on from JASFAX010000073.1 coordinate 1,382, forward strand.
TTTTTTCCTTATGAGAATCCAAATAACTTTGCAAAGAAATATCATTCTGATATTATAATAATGTCTAAGTACAAATAAATATCAATCTAGCAGAAACGCTTGCATCTCACGTTACTACATGTATAGTATACAATCAAAATCGCAAGCACGTATTGGATAATGGATTTCCAACTATGACAAGGTATGGAACCACCTTCCGATCAGTGTACTCTAGGAACGATACACTAGAGTTCAACAAGAACATCTTGTAACTCAGCCACACATGACCGACCACTCATTTCGCTTGAGTGTATCGAATGTACACCACCAACGGTTGGGATCAGCAACCGTTCCCGTATATATATGGGACAGCATTGATAGATTTAAGAAACAAATGAATATTCACTTGATAGGTGATTATACACCCTACTTCGGTGCGACCGACTTAGCCATGCTGCCTGCCCGATTTCTGTCATTTACTGGTTGATGAGGCTAGAAGCTACGCTTTATCATCACATCAGATTCACTTCGAATGCCACATTGTCAGATCCATCAGAATCACTAATTGACGTCTACAACCATACATTACGTGTCAGCTAAAAGAAGTTTCCTTCTCCGCTTCCACTCTTGGTATAGTTGAAGAAATCAATGTACGTGACCGTCTAGAAATATTATGTCAGACATCCATCTTCATTCACTTAGAAATGTCACATCGTCATACCCGCCAAATCACAAATTGACTTATCCAAAAATAACACGGGTATACAGCTAAGATAAACGAATTCCTCCGCCACCAAACGTGAATACGTTTGAACAGATCAACTTACGCGATCCATTGGATATACTCTGTCAGACCTTCGTCCATACAAGTTGTCCTGGGACTGGACAAACTGAAGGCACTATTCCGTATATCCATCTTAGTCACTGTTATCTAAGACTTATACAACAGCCCTTGCATTTTACTCCGTCTTCAATTGTCTTTGGCATAAATGATTCGCAACGCTTATGCCAATACAGAGTGGTTCTTTGGATAATAATCCAACCAGTCTCTCTATATTAACAACGTTAAAATGGTCAAAACTTCGATAGTCGGTGAGTTAACTATCAAAGAAAAACAAGTGTGCAAACAACGATATTATTTCCAGATGGAAATTATAACGAACAAACATCATTTAACATTAATCTCTTTAGTTCATTTATTTACTTATCTCCTGATTCCCTATATTCTAAATTCTTATTTTTCTTTTATCAGAAAACATTTCTGATTCTCGTTTGGGAAACATTTCCAAAACTCATTTACGATCAAACCTTACCATTTCTTAGTTAAGAAGGAAGTCACTCAAGTTGGGGTATAATTACCTCTCAGACCTTAGCTGAACAACGTTATAACTTCGAAATGGTCAAAGTTTATCTTTTAATCTTTAACAACTTCTTTACGCCTTTCTCGGATTCAATTTTACTAATCCACTTCTATATTTAAAACATTGGTTATAACGATAACATTATAATCCCTCCTTTCGAATTATCTAACTTTAATTATAACTTCTATTCTTATTAGTGAATAATTAACCTAACACTTATTTATTTATAAATAAATAAATCTCTATTTAAACACTGGAAAGTATAAGTACATTCCCGAATTCGATATAATCGAATTTGCCGATTAACTCTCTTCGAGAAATCTCTATTTGATTAACTCTTCTTCGAATAACCTATATTCGACTAACTCCTTCTCGAATAAACGATATTCGATAACCTCTCTTCGAATAACTAATATTCGATAACTCTTCCTTTTCAAATATCTCATATTTGAAAATCTCACTTCGATTAAACTATAATCGATAACTCCCTTCGACGAAACTAACATCGATAACTCCCTTCGATGAAACTAACATCGATAACTCCTTTCGATGAAACTAACATCGATTTATTTAACTCGACGAACTTAACTCGACTAACTTAACTTGACTCGACTAACTCGACTTACTTGGTTCGACCAATTCGATTCGATTAACTAGGCTCGACTAACTTGACTAACTTAATTCGACTTACCTGGTTCGACCAATTTGATTCGATTAACTAGGCTCGACTAACTTGACTAACTTAACTCGACTTACTTGGTTCGACCAATTTGATTCGATTAACTAGGCTCGACTAACTTGACTAACTTAACTCGACTTACTTGGTTCGACCAAATTTGATTCGATTAACTAGGCTCGACTAACTTGGTCGAACCACCCGATCAACTCAACTTATTTAAGTTAACTTATTTCTCAACTCGATCAACTCGATTAACTCCTATCGAATAACTAATATTCGATTAAACTCCATTCGCTTGACTCTAGATCGCAGCGATCACAATGGTTACGCCTGATTCCCTCAGGAAACATCCGACCGCCGTAGGCTATCTGCAGCCCTGCGAATTACGCTAGCAGTCGTGCTAAATGGCAACTTATCCTGAGTAACTATATTTGACTAACTCTATTTGATTAACTTTATTCGAATAACAAATTCGAATAACTTATTTGTTTCAACTCTTATCGAATAACTAATTCGATTTACTTAAATCGTTTTAACTCTTATTGGATTACTCTAATTCTAATATCTATATTCGATTAACTTAACTCGATTATCTTAACTTGATTTCTCAATCCGATAATCTTAACTCGAATTGATTAACTTAACTCGATTCGATTAACTAATACTTCGAATTTCTAACTCGATTTAACTCCTTTTTAATAACGTTTATCCCTTTATAAAGATTTACTTTTCAGTAACGGTTCTTCACTTTATATATGTTCTTTTCATAACGTTTTCTACTTTAAAAGTGTTGAGTTCACCTTCTATTTAAACTATCGGTGTTAAAACCAATTTCTATTTCTCTATATAAGTTCAGACTTATATATTCCATTTATCGAATGATAAATATTTTTCTTTAATTTATAAATATCATTTATAAATTAATCTCCTTCTTTTATCTGTTAAAATAGATTCTATTTATTTTCCAAACAAGTGTTCCTTTATTTATTCCCTAAATAAATATTCCTTTATTCTATTTATTTTCTAAATAAATATTCCTTTATTCTATTTATTTTACAAATAAGTATCTCATTCTTATCCTGTTAAATTTCTAAATGAAAAATCTCTTTTTAATATCTTATTCAATTTCTAAATGAATAATCCCTTTTAAATATCTTATTGAATTTCTAAGTCAATAATCCTTTTTATAACATCTTATTCAATTCTTAAATGAATAATCCCTTTTAAAATATCTTATTCAAATTCTAAATGAATAAATCTCTTTTTAATATCTCAATCAATTTCTAAGTTAATATCTCCTTTATAACTTATTAAATATCTTATTCAATCTCTAGTTGAATAACTCACTTTATAAATATCTTATTTATAAAGATTTCCCTTTTTAAATAATTCTACTCAACCGTATTTCCTATTTAAAAATATTCCATTTTTAAATATTTCTATTTATAAACATTCTATTTATAAATATTCGATTTCCAATATTCCGGTATGTTATGGTGTTTAACATATCAAATTTCGATGCCCAATATCGTCCATAACACACAATCAACAACAGGTGATAAATCACATCATATATCAAAATATATGAAAATCAATAAAATAACTGTTGAGGAATCCAATCGGATTCCTCCAACCTGTTTCCCTGCATCCACAGATGTTATACAATAAAATCAACATCACTTTCAATTTCATATGATATATTCTGATAAACAGAATCAATACGGAAATTTAACTAACTGACTAGCAGTTCAATCAAACGATCAACACATAGTCAAACTGCCAATATTTAACAGTTCTAAAAATACAACATGAAAATATAAACTGTTCAGAGTTAGTGAGATTTACTCACCGTTGCGCGTTAACCGTTGAATAACGGTTTGCGTTCGTTGATTTGAGTCGGACAATTTATTTCACCATAAATTGTAATTGGCTCGGATTCACTCCCAGTCAGTCTCATAGTGTTGCTCTCGTCCATACGATCCTGTCGGATCTTGTTTCGCTCAATTCTGATTAAGTATGACCGAGTTATACCCTTTTAAAGTTTGAATACAATTTAAATTAATTAAACTTGGAATTAATTAAATAATCGGGCCTTCACCTTCTAAATACTATGGCCCATTACCCTTACTACCAAGCCCATTCATTTTCACCTTCTTCCCCCAACTCAACTGTCGCTCCCAGGAAATGAAATTCAACACATTTGACCGACGGTTGACCCACCTTACCTCCTCCTCCGTTCATCGACCAATACCGCCGATGCCACCAATCACCTCACCGTCGAACACCGCACTTGGCCGATCACACCTCGTCGAACTCGACGCACCCACTTCCCATCGCAGTCTCACGCAAAACTGACGACTCAGGCAAAAGCACCGAACAAAAGTTCCTCCTTCGCTGACCAAAAACCCACAATCCCTTCGAAATCCCATCACGAACTAGAATCTAACCCTGGTTTCCAGAATCGATGCGCATACCACCGGATTCGTCGAACCCTAGGCGATTTGAAATAGCCGGCTTCCACTGAATACCATCGAGCGCCACAAAACGTATACCAGAATGAAGAGTGCATCCTCAAGAACACAACCATATACCCAGAATGATTTATAGATTTTTGTCGTGATTGTTTTGATTTTCTTTTGAGGATTCTTTGTTGCGGTTCATTTCAGAATTTTGGCGGCTGAAGAAATGAGGTTGTGGACTTTTTCCATTAGGTTTAGGAAAAGGATGGTGTACTTATAGCAAGTTAGACATTTTTTTATTAATATTTTAATATTTTATTTTGTCCTTTTATATCTGTTTCGTCTTCTAAAAATCTCTGCGACTACATACGATACCCAAAATTCACGAAACTGGACATGTAGCTAGAGTTCGACATTACGGTCCTAACGAAACTGGTTTCGTCGAATTCCGACTACGTTTGCTCACACAGCGTATTTTTAACTGTCCAGATACTGACTGTTTTACACTCTAAAAATCCGTACGACCACACAGTGACTCTAAAAATCATGAAACTGGAAATCTAACAACTATTTGACATTGCGGATCCAACAAAATTAGTTTCGTCGAAAACGGAGGTCGTATGCAAAACTGGCTATTTTTCAAGCGGTGAACAGACCGTTTAAATATATAAATATATTTAAATATAATTAAATAAAATATTAATAAATTAATATTATCGTGTACATATTCGTATACGATATCATCCAGCTCCAAAATATCACATCAGATTTTATAACACGATATTTCAGAATTCCATATTATCCCGATATTCAATTTATATTGAAAATCGATTTATAACGTAATTAAAGCGTCGCAAATTATAAAGGAATTCCACAGCGACTTTTCTGAAATTTGATTTGGACGTAAATCAAAATCTACATGACGAAATCCAGATTTTTCTCTTCCACTAGAAAGATATACTCCACCAGCTCCACACGTTTCTTGTTTCACTGAAATCCGGCTTAAAATGAATCCTGTACATTCAGTTGAAGTCTGAATCGCCAAATAGCGAACTGTCGCGTCGTTACGCGCTCGATTTTAATTAAAATATAATTATACGTTCCAACAGACGTCGATTGAATATATTCATCACTATAATTCAACTCTAAGCTGAATTACATTTTAGGGATGACCCCGTTCACAGAATATTGTGATTTCCAATATTTTTGATTATTTCGACGTTATAATATATTTTATTATATTATAATTATTAATTAAATATTCAATATTATTTAATTCATGTTCTCGATATCGATAAATCGATATTTAATAATTAAATGAATTAATTATTCAACAGCTAAAAATGCGGGTCACTACAATCTTCCCCCCTTAATAAAATTTCGTCCTCGAAATTGCTAAGTTAGAGGACGACCCTATCTATTTAGTAAAAGCTTATCGGTTTACCTCTTATCTCCGGTTTCAACTAAACCAATTAATATCGACTGAAATATTAATTTATTCCGACTAACTAAATTTTCAAAAATCCTGAAAATTGTCTAACGCCTTAACTTTTCGAAATTTTTTGCCAGCACCTCCTTTGTACTGGTCAATATCTCAAACTCCAACTCGCCTCTCTGGGCCTTCTCCACCCCAAAAGAAAATCAAACAGCCAAGCGGCTTGCCAATTCGGCTCATAAATTCCAAACTCATATAGAATATAAACTTGTACCTTTTTGTCTGGCATATCAACTCTATCACTTCCATATGCTATCAACTCAGCATATACCAATGTTATCTCAATCAAATTCCAATCAGTTCATATCCTCAAATCCAAATCGAATTTCACTCGAACTCCAATATAAAATTTCAAATTTCTTAACTCATCAACCCAATTCCATAACGGATTATTCTCTAATCCAATTCAATTCTATTTTAACTCAGTTCAAGTTAAATTTTAATTTATTTTTACCATCTCATTTTATTTAACTTCATTGGTTAAATTTTAGATCCCAGAACTTAAATTCCTGGGTTTCTTTCAAATCAATTTGAAATCATAATACCAATTTAAAACATTTGAATTTCTAAACAACTTGTTTTCTCAAAACAATTCAGAAACAAAACCTTTGGTAGTAATCCGTCACTTAGAAACTCGAAAATGAACACCGAGGATGTCATGATCATCATTGGAATCTATTTTCCAGCGATCAAAGTAAGTTCAATACTATATCATTTTCAAAACCATTTCTAAACGCTTCCATTTTGAAAAACATTTCAAAATCTCCCAGGAACTTAAAATTTCCTTATTTTAATTCCAATTCTGATTTAACTTCAGATTTACTTCATCTTATTTCATATACTTTACTTATATGAATTATGATTAGTTATTTATAACCATTTCATCTTTTTATAATCTTGTTCCATTATAATAACAACCAACACAACTAATATACTATATTAATTTCAAAACATACCATGTCGGTTCATCGTATTCAAGTGTTTATAAAATTCCTACCGATACTGTGGATCAAATTGATCGTCCAGAACTCATAAGCCACTCAATCAATAAATCTCCACAATATAAAACCATTTTATATTGAATAACATATACGCACTCATATATATACACTCAACTCAATCTAGGATATTTCTAATCCCATCTCTACTGAGTTACGCCACAGAGCCAAGGTATTACTTAACCTGGCTCTGATACCAACTGTAGTGACCCGAAGGTAGAGGGCTATAATCCCCCCATGGCATACATTGGTACCCCAGACACCATGCTTTACGGCCAGCCTCTCGACGCGACCAACCTGTACGCAGGACCTGTAGGGGTAAGAGTCTCCTGTTCGCCACCAAACCGCGAAGCGAGAACCCCCTATCAGACGACCACTTAAGCAACATGGACTGGTGTGTGTAAACTCAAATCATTTAAAACAGGTATATGATATCTCATAAGACCACGCCGTGAATACGGAACGGGTTTTTTCCTTATGAGTATCCAAATAACTTTGCAAATCAATATCATTCTGATATTATAATAATGTCTAAGTACAAATAAATATCAATCTAGCAGAAACGCTTGCATCTCACGTTACTACATGTATAGTATACAATCAAAATCGCAAGCACATATTGGATAATGGATTTCCAACTATGACAAGGTATGGAACCACCTTCCGATCAGTGTACTCTAGGAACGATACACTGGAGTTCAATAAGAACATCTTGTAACTCAGCCACACATGACCGACCACTCATTTCGCTTGAGTGTATCGAATGTACATCACCAACGGTTGGGATCAGCAACCGTTCCCGTATATATATGGGACAGCATTGATAGATTTAAGAAACAAATGAATATTCACTAGATAGGTGATTATACACCCTACTTCGGTGCGACCGACTTAGTCATGCTGCCTGCCCGATTTCTGTCATTTACTGGTTGATGAGGCTAGAAGCTACGCTTTATCATCACATTAGATTCACTTCGAATGCCACATTGTCAGATCCATCAGAATCACTAATTGACGTCTACAACCATACATTACGTGTCAGCTAAAAGAAGTTTCCTTCTCCGCTTCCACTCTTGGTATAGTTGAAGAAATCAATGTACGTGACCGTCTGGAAATACTATGTCAGACATCCATCTTCATTCACTTAGAAATGTCACATCGTCATACCCGCCAAATCACAAATTGAATTATCCAAAAATAACACGGGTATACAGCTAAGAGAAACGAATTCCTCCGCCACCAAACGTGAATACGTTTGAACAGATCAATTTACGCGATCCATTGGATATACTCTGTCAGACCTTCGTCCATACAAGTTGTCCTGGGACTGGACAAACCGAAGGCACTATTCCGTATATCCATCTTAGTCACTGTTATCTAAGACTTATACAACAGCCCTTGCATTTTACTCCGTCTTCAATTGTCTTTGGCATAAATGATTCGCAACGCTTATGCCAATACAGAGTGGTTCTTTGGATAATAATCCAACCGGTCTCTCCATATTAACAACGTTAAAATGGTCAAAATTTCGATAGTTGGTGAGTTAACTATCAAAGAAAAACAAGTGTGCAAACAAGGATATTATTTCCAGATGGAAATTATATCGAACAAACATCATTTAACATTAATCTCTTTAGTTCATTTATTTACTTATCTCCTGTTTCCCTATATTCTAAATTCTTATTTTTCTTTTATCAGAAAACATTTCTGATCAAACCTTACCATTTCTTAGTTAAGAAGGAAGTCACTCAAGTTGGGGTATAATTACCTCTCAGACCTTAGCTGAACAACGTTATAACTTCGAAATGGTCAAAGTTTATCTTTTAATCTTTAACAACTTCTTTACGCATTTCTCGGATTCAATTTTACTAATCCACTTCTATATTTAAAACATTGGTTATAACGATAACATTATAATCCCTCCTTTCGAATTATCTAACTTTAATTATAACTTCTATTCTTATTAGTGAATAATTAACCTAACACTTATTTATTTATAAATAAATAAATCTCTATTTAAACACTGGAAAGTATAAGTACTTTCCCGAATTCGATATAATCGAATTTGCCGATTAACTCTCTTCGAGAAATCTCTATTTGATTAACTCTTCTTCGAATAACCTATATTCGACTAACTCCTTCTCGAATAAACGATATTCGATAACCTCTCTTCGAATAACTAATATTCGATAACTCTTCCTTTTCAAATATCTCATATTTGAAAATCTCACTTCGATTAAACTATAATCGATAAATCCCTTCGATGAAACAAACATCGATAACTCCCTTCGATGAAACTAACATCGATAACTCCTTTTGATGAAACTAACATCGATTTATTTAACTTGACGAACTTAACTCGACTAACTTAACTTGACTCGACTAACTCGACTTACTTGGTTCGACCTATTCGATTCGATTAACTAGGCTCGACTAACTTGACTAACTTAACTCGACTTACTTGGTTCGACCAATTTGATTCGATTAACTAGGCTCGACTAACTTGACTAACTTAACTCGACTTACTTGGTTCAACCAATTTGATTCGATTAACTAGGCTCAACTAACTTGACTAACTTAACTCGACTTACTTGGTTCGACCAAATTTGATTCGATTAACTAGGCTCGACTAACTTGGTCGAACCACCCGATCAACTCAACTTATTTAACTTAACTTATTTCTCAACTCGATCAACTCGATTAACTCCTATCGAATAACTAATATTCGATTAAACTCCATTCACTTGACTCTAGATCGCAGCGATCACAATGGTTACGCTGATTCTCTCAGGAAACATCCGACCGCCATAGGCTATCTGCAGCCCTGCGAATTATGCTAGCAGTCGTGCTAAATGGCAACTTATCCTGAGTAACTATATTTGACTAACTCTATTTGATTAACTTTATTCGAATAACAAATTCGAATAACTTATTTGTTTCAACTCTTATCGAATAACTAATTCGATTTACTTAAATCATTTTAACTCGTATTGGATTACTCTAATTCGAATATCTATATTCGATTAACTTAACTCGATTATCTTAACTTGATTTCTCAATCCGATAATCTTAACTCGAATTGATTAACTTAACTCGATTCGATTAACTAATACTTCGAATTTCTAACTCGATTTAACTCCTTTTTAATAACGTTTATCCCTTTATAAAGATTTACTTTTCAGTAACGGTTCTTCACTTTATATATGTTCTTTTCATAACGTTTTCTACTTTAAAAGTGTTGAGTTCACCTTCTATTTAAACTATCGGTGTTAAAACCAATTTCTACTTCTCTATATAAGTTCAGACTTATATATTCCATTTATCGAATGATAAATATTTTTCTTTAATTTATAAATATCATTTATAAATTAATCTCCTTCTTTTATCTGTTAAAACAGATTCTATTTATTTTCCAAACAAGTGTTCCTTTATTTATTCCCTAAATAAATATTCCTTTATTCTATTTATTTTCTAAATAAATATTCCTTTATTCTATTTATTTTACAAATAAGTATCTCATTCTTATCCTGTTAAATTTCTAAATGAAAAATCTCTTTTTAATATCTTATTCAATTTCTAAATGAATAATCCCTTTTAAATATCTTATTGAATTTCTAAGTCAATAATCCTTTTTATAACTTCTTATTCAATTCTTAAATGAATAATCCCTTTTAAAATATCTTATTCAAATTCTAAATGAATAAATCTCTTTTTAATATCTCAATCAATTTCTAAGTTAATATCTCCTTTATAACTTATTAAATATCTTATTCAATCTCTAGTTGAATAACTCACTTTATAAATATCTTATTTATAAAGATTTCCCTTTTTAAATAATTCTACTCAACCGTATTTCCTATTTAAAAATATTCCATTTTTAAATATTTCTATTTATAAACATTCTATTTATAAATATTCGATTTCCAATATTCCGGTATGTTATGGTGTTTAACATATCAAATTTCGATGCCCAATATCGTCCATAACACACAATCAACAACAGGTGATAAATCACATCAAATATCAAAATATATGAAAATCAATAAAATAACTGTTGAGGAATCCAGTAGGATTCCTCCAACCTGTTTCCCTGCATCCATAGATGTTATACAATAAAATCAACATCACTTTCAATTTCATATGATATATTCTGATAAACAGAATCAATACGGAAATTTAACTAACTGACTAGCAGTTCAATCAAACGATCAACGCACAGTCAAACAGCCAATATTTAACAGTTCTAAAAATACAACATGAAAATATAAACTGTTCAGAGTTAGTGAGATTTACTCACCGTTGCGCGTTAACCGTTGAATAACGGTTTGCGTTCGTTGATTTGAGTCGGACAATTTATTTCGCCATAAATTGTAACTGGCTCGGATTCACTCCCAGTCAGTCTCATTGTGTTGCTCCCGTCCATACGATCCTGTCGGATCTTGATTCGTTCAATTCTGATTAAGTATGACCGAGTTATACCCTTTTAAAGTTTGAATACAATTTAAATTAATTAAACTTGGAATTAATTAAATAATCGGGCCTTCGCCTTCTAAATACTCTGGCCCACTACCCTTACTACCAAGCCCATTCATTTTCACCGTCTTCCCCCAACTCAACTGTCGCTCCCAGGAAACGAAATACAACACATTTGACCGACGGTTGACCCACCTTACCTCCTCCTCCGTTCATCGACCAATACCGCTGATGCCACCAATCACCTTGCCGTCGAACACCGCACCTGGCCGATCACACCTCGTCGAACTCGACGCACCCACTTCCCATCGTAGTCTCACGCAAAACCGACGACTCAGGCAAAAGCACCGAACAAAAGTTCCTCCGTCTCTGATCAAAAACCCACAATCCCTTCGAAATCCCATCACGAACTAGAATCTAACCCTGGTTTCCAGAATCGATGCGCATACCACCGGATTCGTCGAACCCTAGGCGATTTGAAATAGCCGGCTTCCACTGAATACCATCGAGCGCCACAAAACGTATACCAGAATGAAGAGTGCATCCTCAGGAACACAACCATATACCCAGAATGATTTATAGATTTTTGTCGTGATTGTTTTGATTTTCTTTTGAGGATTCTTTGTTGCGGTTCATTTCAGAATTTTGGCGGCTGAAGAAATGAGGTTGTGGACTTTTTCCATTAGGTTTAGGAAAAGGATGGTGTACTTATAGCAAGTTAGACATTTTTTTATTAATATTTTAATATTTTATTTTGTCCTTTTATATTTGTTTCGTCTTCTAAAAATCTCTGCGACTACATACGATACCCAAAAATCACGAAACTGGACATGTAGCTAGATTTCGACATTACGGTCCCAACGAAACTGGTTTCGTCGAATTCCGACTACGTTTGCTCACACAGCGTATTTTTAACTGTCCAGATACTGACTGTTTTACACTCTAAAAATCCGTACGACCACACAGTGACTCTAAAAATCATGAAACTGGAAATCTAACAACTATTTGACATTGCGGATCCAACAAAATTAGTTTCGTCGAAAACGGAGGTCGTATGCAAAACTGGCTATTTTTCAAGCGCTGAACAGACCGTTTAAATATATAAATATATTTAAATATAATTAAATAAAATATTAATAAATTAATATTATCGTGTACATATTCGTATACGATATCATCCAGCTCCAGAATATCACATCAGATTTTATAACACGATATTTCAGAATTCCATATTATCCCGATATTCAATTTATATTGAAAATCGATTTATAACGTAATTAAAGCATCGCAAATTATAAAGGAATTCCACAACGACTTTTCTGAAATTTGATTTGGACGTAAATCAAAATCTACACGATGAAATCCAGATTTTTTTCTTCCACTAGAAAGATATACTCCACCAGCTCCACACGTTTCTTGTTTAACTGAAATCCGGCTTAAAATGAATCCTGTACATTCAGTTGAAGTCTGAATCGCCAAATAGCGAACCACCGCGTCGTTACGCGCTCGATTTTAATTAAAATATAATTATACGTTCCAACTGACGTCGATTGAATATATTCGTCAATATAATTCAACTCTAAGCTGAATTACATTTTAGGGATGACCCCGTTCACAGAATATTGTGATTTCCAATATTTTTGATTATTTCGACATTATAATATATTTTATTATATTATAATTATTAACTAAATATTCAATATTATTTAATTCATGTTCTCAATTACGATAAATCGATATTTAATAATTAAATAAATTAATTATTCAATAGCTAAAAATGCGGGTCACTACAGTTAGTCAATACAATTAACACTAATTTCGTATCGGTGTGAAATATAATGGTACACAAAATCAGTTTTCAATCGTCGGTTTATATATGCGACGATATGTATTAACCAAATAATTCAGTGAATTCATCCAAGCAACCATCGCACACATCATTCAAACAAATATTTAAAATATAATTATAATATTTTAAAACAGAGTTAGTGAGTTTACTCACCTTTGCGCGTTAACCGTTAAGTAACGATTTGCGTTGATTGTACCAGACGTTTTTATTTGCCTAAAACTGGGATGATCTCCAAATGGTTCGAAATCACATTCGCCGTTAAATCTGGTCCAAAATCATTACCATCCGTCAAACACAATACTTCGCTCCTCCATAACAAAGTTGCCTCTCCATAAATGATTTTCTCCACTTGCCATGAATGGCGTCCACCGTACCTTCCTTAAGATCTTCGAAAACTTCACCATTCATTCAACTCTTCTCTTTTCTAATTTTGGGCTTCACATTTTACAAGCCTGCCCACTCCCTACCGCACCCGTTGTAAACATTGTCACCCTCTTTCCTGAAAATAAAGACATGCCGCTCCAGTACATCGTTTTTCACCATTTTAAAATATTCCAAGTCCCATACATCTTTCCCCTTCATGTTTTTCCTTTTATAACTCCAAAATATAAACCAGTGCTCCTGTTATCCTTTCATGGCCATTTGAACCCCTCACCTTAGTTTTCGAACCACAAATCTTCATATACGCACCATCTCATCACAGTGCCGAAACTATTTCTTCTTTTTACTTTGAACAACTCCAATGATGTCCACACACCCGCAAGAAACAACAGCAGCAGCCCCTTCTATTCATCCCACGTCTGCACGTGTATTTCCCCATCGTTCTAAATGTTTGAGACCTGCGCCAGCTCCAGTACCGGAACATCATGGCCGAACCTTCACAAGATCTCTTGCTACCATCGGTTCTTCTTTCCACCACTTGTTTCCATTTTCTCATACTTTCGAATAGCACCTCATCAATTTAAATAGTATTTCCTCACTTCGTTCACAAAACAAATGAAACTACTACTCCGTTTATTTCAACTTCACTATGGAAATTCCATACTCCACATATCTTTCATGTCTCCAACTTCTCCTCCTTCAGTGTATACTATATATGTATACCAACCCAGTAACCGAGACAACTTTTTCCACCAACGTACTAAGGTACACACTACTCCCCTTATTCCCTTTACCTGCCATGAAAACATTGCTCCAGGATCATACCAATGCCACTACGTCTTCTGCCATGCAACGCAACATGGGGAAAACCTCATCACCTTTCATGGACCACAACTTCACGTTATCTTCAAAGTTAAACTGTTTTACAACTTTATTTCATTACCTGGCACAAAACAAAACCCGTTGATGCCTTTCTACCCCATCATCGCCACGTGTACCCTGCTTCAGCCACATCCTTTCCATGCAAAAACATCCCCTGCGTCACCCTCTTGTACCCGTTCCTTCACTCCTCATCGCACAGTACACCACCAAACCATTAAACCTCTCCATCCTTGTCCTTCTTCACGAACTGAGTTCGGGCTCTCTTTATTTTATTTCATTTATTATTTTTATCTGCCGTTGTTTTTTCTTGAGGCCACTAAACTTGTTAGAAATTTCTGGAGAAAATGAGGGGTTGAGGGTATTTATAGATTTACAAGCCGTGGGTGCCAAGGGTTCGGGTACGCTGTAGGATTATAGGATAGCTGATTTAAAAAGGTAGGTTGGCAGTCCTTTGATTTGAATACACGAGAGCTCCATAGATTTGTAGCTGAATTTTCACATCCTAGGTTTGCTGGCTTCTTAGATTTAGGTTAGCCGCATGATGTTTTCACCTCAAGGATACTCAGTGTGATGTTACAGCCTAAATTAGCTTAGGTACAGGGGTGTGACTTAACCATGAAGTCATAGCAAAAACTAGCCTGTGAGTTAGATTTTTAGGTAAGTGGGTACGTAAGAATTCAGCATTTGAAACGAATGTGAAGTGTCTATATTTGCACACATACGGCTAGAACTTACTAAGATTAAAACGTAAAAGAGCTTAAGGTTGTTTTGAAATTTATGTGCAACCCAATTACGAAAAACTACGTTTATGTTTGTGCCGTATGGACAGAAATAAAATTATAATCGTGTCCAGCAAGGTGTCACGGTCCCAAAAATATAATAATACCAGTAGTTCAACTTATATTGTGAAACCCCAAAATATTGATATAGGGTGCAAAATACTCCAAATAAAAATTTACTTATTTAATTAATTAAAAATTACAGTAAAATTCTAAAAATTAAATTATCACTACGTCTCAAAAGAATCTTGTCTAATTTCGAAACCGATATCTAGTTATATCGAATAAACCGTTATAGTCGATAAACGATTCTATAGCGACTATTTGAAAATTTGATTTGAACATATCTTGCAATCTATGCGACGAAATCTTAGTTTTTCACTTCCATTAGAAAAATACAGTTCAACAGATTCCAACGTTTCTTGTTTCGAAGGAATCCGGTTTATAACGAATTCTGTAGACTTAGTTGAAGTTCAAAACGTTAAATTACGAACTACAGCGTTGTTATGAGCTCGATTATATTTAATATATATCTTTACACGCTCAACTTAGTTTTAATTAATATATAAATCCACTTATATTATGAATTCAATATTTAAAATGATTTAAATATTCAAATACAAACCGATAAAAATGCGGGACGTTACATTCCTTCCTCCTTAAAATAATTTCGTCCCCGAAATTGCTAAGAAGTGGAGATGCTCTAATTCTAACACCTCACAACCTGTTTGGTTGAAATTTCATATTTCACATCCCCATAACTCAATCCTTGTGTCGAAACTTTTATCCTTATATCAGTGATTCTCTTATACTCAAGCCCTATTTCATTTCAACTTCCAGTTTCATCTCACTTCCAAATTCTTGGTCAACAATCCAATTCCATAACCAAACGCGGTTCCAATCCAATATCTCATTTCACAAATTCACTTACTTTACCAAGTTTAATTATATTCCAATTTTATTCAGCTTTGTTAAATTTCTATTTATTTGCTTCATAAGTAAATTTTAAATTTCAAAATTCAAATTCCTGAGGTTTTTATTTCAAATCAGTTTGAAATAATATATATATTCATAACATAACAATTCAAAATATTTGAATTTTCGAACAACTTATTTCAAACAAAATCTTTGGTAGTAATCCCTCACTTAGAAACTCGAAATGAACACCGATAATGCCGCGGTTCATCATTGGAATTATTTTCCAGCCATCAAAGTGAGTTCAATACTATATTGCTTTTCAAACTCATTTGTAAACACTTCCATTTCAAAATATCTTTCAGAATGCTTGGAAAACAATCTCAAATCTCCCCAGGATTTTAAATTTCTATATATTTAATTCAAATCCATTTACAACGACTTCTCAAATTCCTAGAGTTTTTAACTCTAATTATAGTTTATCATCGGATTAAATTCATCTGATTTTGTATATTATTCTTATATGAATTTCGATTGGTCATTAACATAACCAACTTAATTATAAATCTTATTTGATCATAATAACGATCAACACTATAATAATCTCAAGATATATACTCCTTTTTATATCAAAATATATTTTAGGTAAAATTATTTCATTTACCCTCTTTTCAAAACATATTGTGTTGAAATACTCTGGTCAAGAGTTTAGAAACACCTATCGACACAGTTTGCATTACTGTTTCGACCAGAATTCATAAACTACTCGCCAAACCAACCAACACAATATAAAACAGTTTTTATACCAATTTAGAAATACGCGCTCATATATATACATTCAAACTCAATCTAGAGTATTACTAACTCTATCTCTACTGAGTCATGCCACAGAGCCAAGGTAATCACTTAACCTTCAGCTCTGATACCAACTGTAACGACCAGAAAATCCGTACCAATTTGAGCTGATAAATATCCTACACATTCACTCAAAGTGCACGAAAATTCAGATCATTAATAGAAAGAAATAAGAGGATGAGAAAGATAAGATAAAACTAATAGAATAGAAGAAGAAGAGGAACACAACTGAGCAGAATCAGAGTAAACACGAACCTCACAACAGAACAAATAAAATGTATTATATAACATAACTTTGAAATACAAAACTATATCATATATACATACCATTATCAGAGTACAATACATCATATGACAGCGGAAATAATCTCTAAATACTAACGGTAAAGCCTTCTTCTTTTAGCTCCTCCTAGTGTATCTGTAAAAGCCTGAAACACTTGACTGCCCATACAAATTTGGGCACCCAAGAGTTTAGGGAAAAAACAAACAAAATAAACTCTGGGTCAGTCATGGGACAGATGTGAGTAAATTCCAACCATACGGTTTAACTTTTGAAAATCCTTTGAAAAACAAAGATAATAGTAAGACCAGCCCACATATAAACATGGACGGTTTTTACCTTACTATAACCCAAAACATTTTGATATCAAAATCCAGTGATATTATAATAATGTTTAATCAAGTAAATATCCAAATAGCAGAACGCTTGCATCTCACGCTCTACATACATAGTATAAAAATCAAAAACCGCAGGGCGCTTATTGGAGATTAGATTCCAACTATGACAACGTATGGGACCACCTGCTGATAGTGTATCACTAGAGGCGAATACACTGAGTTCAACAAGAACATCTTGCAACCCGGCCCACACATGACCGACCACTCATTTCGCTTGAGTGTATCGAATGTATATCACCAACGGTTGGGCTTAAACCACCGTTTCCCGAAAAGGGACAGCATCGAAATAGATTAAAGAAGTAAAAGGAATTTCTCTAGATAGGTGATTATACACCCTAATGGGAGCGACCCACATAACCATGCTGCCTACCCGATTTTTGTCATTTCCTGGTTGTGAGGCTTGAGGCTACATCTATCTTTTAGAAC
This sequence comes from Allium sativum, assembly GCA_030737875.1. Lineage (NCBI taxonomy): Eukaryota > Viridiplantae > Streptophyta > Magnoliopsida > Asparagales > Amaryllidaceae > Allium > Allium sativum. The sequence goes on from JASFAX010000073.1 coordinate 19,591, forward strand.
ATCTGGCCACCATACACTTTGAATGCCACATCGTCAAACCCATCAAATCACTAGTTGATCTTCCCAAAAATATTACGGGTATAAAAGCTAAGAGAAACGAATTTCTCCGCCACCATACATAATATTTTGAAAAGATCGTCTTATGTGACCGTTAGGAATACTCTGTCAGGCATTCGTCCATACAAATTGTCCTGGGAGTGGAAAAACAGAAAACACTATTCTAGAACATAACGACCCTTGCATTTCACTCCGTCTTCAATTTTCTTCAGCACAATTCGCAGCGCTTATGCCTATACGGAGTGGTTTCAGATAATATATCCAACCGGTCTCTCCATATTGACAACGATGGTCAAAACACTTCGATAGTCGGTTATTTAACTATCAAAGTAAAATAAACATTCATGCTAATGTATAACTAAACATCATACAATCAAGGACTCTTTTTAACATTCGTCGTCATCGAATTATAGTTCCCATTTCTAATAGTTTTATTTAACTCTAATCATATTTCAAACATCGAAATGATGTCATCGTTTTCTGCAACGATTTTCCCCTACTCGTTCTTATATTTCTTTGGATAATCATCGTTACTTATTACTTTATAATAAGTGGATTTCAAAACAAACTGTTTACATTCCCTAGGGAGTAGTATTATATAAAAATCACGCTTAAGTTTGGTCAACAGCGCTAATTTATCACTATAGTTCAAAAACTTGTCATACGCTGTAATATTCTCCTTTATAACTAATCTCGACAGAACAGTCACGCTTAAGCCTAGTCAACAACGTTATTTTATCGTTATAGATCAAAACTTGTAATACGCTGCTATATTCCACTTTATAACTGCTTTTATAAGTCAACTTCTTGTTCCATAAATATCAAGCTTATACTAGACCTTGATTACATGTTCTATTACAATGTATTAGTTTAAAAACAAATATTAACTATCCTATCAATTTATAATGTCTAAAAATAACTTATTTTCATAATATTTAACATTGTCGAATTATAATTCCAAATACTAATGGTTTAGTTCTAATCACATTTCAAACATCGAAATGATGTCCTTATTTTCTGAAATGATTCTCTAATTTCTCTTTCTAGACTCATTCTTATATTTTCAAATCATTTAACAATGATTACTCCACTTTAGTCTAAACATTGTTTGTAAACCAACTGTTTGTTTAATATCATTAAAACAAGTTATTATATCCAATTCCAAACGAAAATTCAATTTCCATAAAAATAGATTTTCCTCTTCCCAAACCTCTCGTTCAATTTAACCAAATATAATCTACGGTCTTTTCGATATTAATTATGCTAGGGCCCAACGTTATTCAAATAATTTAAGCACACAAAAATCAATTAAATATTTCAGATATATCAGATGATGCAATAACGATATAATTGTTGAGGAATACAGTTGGATTCCTCCAACCGGTTTCCTGTATCCACAGATGTTAGTCAATACAATTAACACTAATTTCATATCGGTATGAAAGTGGTACACAGCATCAGTTTTCAATTGACGGTTTATATACGTGAGGATATGTATTAACCAAATAATTCATTGAATTCATCAAAGCAACCATCGCACACATCATTCAAACAAATATTTAAAATATAATTATAATATTTTAAAACAGAGTTAGTGAGTTTACTCACCTTTGCGCGTTAACCATTAAGTAACGATTTGCGTTGATTGTGCCAGACGTTTTTATTTGCCTAAAACTGGGATGATCTCCAAATGGTTCGAATAGCACCTCATCATTTTTATTTGCGCGTTAACCACTTGTTTCCATTTTCTCATACTTTCGAATAACACCTCATCATTTTAAATAGTATTTCCTCACTTCGTTCACGAAACAAATGAAACTACTACTCCGTTTATTTCAACTTCACTGTGGAAATTCCATACTCCACCTATCTTTCATGTCTCCAACTTCTCCTCCTTCACAGTATAATATATATGTATACCAACCCACTAACCGAGACAACTTTTTCCACCAATATACTATGGTACACACTACTCCCCTTATTCCCTTTACCTGCCATGAAAACATTGCTCCAGGATCATACCAATGCCACTACGTCTTCTGCCATGCAACGCAACATGGGGAAAACCTCATCACCTTTCATGGACCACAACTTCACGTCGTCTTCAAAGTTAAACTGTTTTACAACTTCATTTCATTACCTGGCACAAAACAAAACCCGTTGATGCCTTTCTACCCCCTTCATCTCCACGTGTACCCTGCTTCAGCCACATCCTTTCCATGCAAAAACATCCCCTGCGTCACCCTCTTGTACCCGTTCCTTCACTCCTCATCGCACAGTACACCACCAAACCATTAAACCTCTCTGTCCTTGTCCTTCTTCACGAACTGAGTTCGGACACTCTTTATTTTATTTCATTTATTAATTTTAACTGCTATTGTTTTTGCTTGAGGCCACTAAACTTATTAGAAATTTCTAGAGAAAATGAGGGGTTGAGGGTATTTATAGATTTACAAGCCGTGGGTGCCTAGGGTTCGGGTACGCTGTAGGATTACAGGATAGCTGATTTAAAAAGGTAGGTTGGCAGTCCTTTGATTTGAATACACGAGAGCTCCATAGAATTGCAGCTGAGTTTTCACATCCTAGGTTTGCTGGCTTCTTAGATTTAGGTTAGCCTCATGGTGGTTTCACCTCAAGGATACTCAGTGTGATGTTACAGCCTAAATTAGCTTAGGTACAGGGTTGTAACTTAACCATGAAGTCATAGCAAAAACTAGCCTGTGAATTAGATTTTTAGGTAAGTGGGTACGTAAGAATTCAGCATTTGAAACAAATGTGAAGTGTCTATATTTGCACACATACGGCTAGAACTTACTAAGATTAAAACATAAAAGAGCTTAAGGTTGTTTTGAAATGTATGTGCAACCCAATTACGAAAAACTACGTTTATGTTTGTGCCGTATGGACAAAAATAAAATTATAGTCGTGTCCAGCAAGATGTCACGGTCCTAAAAATATAATAATACCGGTAGTTCAACTTATATTGTGAAACCCCGAAATATTGATATAGAGTGCAAAATACTCCAAATAAAAATTTACTTATTTAATTAATTAAAAATTACTGTAAAATTCTAAAAATTAAATTATCACTACGTCTCAAAAGAATCTTGTCTAATTTCGAAACCGATATCTAGTTATATCGAATAAACCGTTATAGTCGATAAACGATTCTATAACGACTATTTGAAAATTTGATTTGAACATATCTTGCAATCTATGCGACGAAATCTTAGTTGTTCACTTCCAATTGAAAAATACAGTTCAACAGATTCCAACGTTTCTTGTTTCGAAGGAATCCGGTTTATAACGAATTCTGTAGACTCAGTTGAAGTTCAAAACGTTAAATTACGAACTGCAGCGTCGTTATGAGCTCGATTATATTTAATATATATTTTTACATGCTCAACTTAGTTTTAATTAATATATAAATCCACTTATATTACGAATTCAATATTTAAACTGATTTAAATATTCAAATACAAACCGATAAAAATGTGGGATGTTACAGCTCTGCTTTGTGTATAGCGTTGATTCGCGAGCCTCACACCTCGGAATGAGTCAAAAAAGGGATAAGGACCATTAGGAGAACATGACATTTCTTTCTAGCTATGGGTGTTATAAGTGTTGTCAAGCCTTGACATTTATATTATTTTACCCTTGTGATTGTTGGAATGTGAGGCGCCTCGGATATATCGGTCTCTACGAAGATGATGGACATGTCCGATAGGACCGGGAAACGTGTATTCTGGAATAACTAATCCTCAAACGTAAGGGAGGACCGGCCCAGCCGATTCCAGGGATTACCCAAAGTGTGTAGTCCTTAGACATTTGCTAGAGTGCCTCGAAGCGGAAAGGAGTATATCCCTTGCCTAGACTCTGACGGAAATCCAATTTTCAATACGTGACATTTCGGTTTTATTTGTAGAACTAGTATGGCGACATGATATATGGTACCCATGTCGTCTATGATTGATACATTTATATTTGAAGTTGATTTCTTCACTTATAGTAATAATAAAATATGAAATTTCATGTATCAATCATTATTTGATTATTATAAGGTAAAACCCTTTCCTCCGGCTTGCGTTGCATTGTGTGATGGGACCTGGGTCTTATAATAGCTTCATTTTCTTTAATTAGCATTGCGATGTTGTATTCTGCACTGGTATTCATGGGGGGGATAAACTCATTCCGTGTTATACAGCGTGGTCCCTTGATTTATCAAACTTTAAGAATCAAATTAATAACTATTTTAGTTCTCACACTAGTCACATGACTGACCTAGTGTTTATTGTTTTAACCTAAACTCTCGTTGCCCTTATTTTCCACACGAGCAGCTAGTAGTTGGGTTTTGCAGATATTATATTCATAGGATCCTGATTTACAGTTGAAGCGATATTCGGAAAGCTCTGTATCCATGTATTACTTTCAGTTGTGTTTTGTATTGTTTTTCCGCTGCAGTAATGTATTTAAATCTCTGATATTTTTCTGATGTAAATTATTTATTCATACTCTGTTATATTCTTGTATTCTGATGTAATTGTTGTAATAACAATGAAATGTTCTTCTGTTTATGTTCTGATTCATCTTATCCTCAAAGCAATCCGTGCTTTCCTTCACATGGAAGTTCGGGTCGTCACATTTGATATCGGAGCTTTGGTTTACAGAGCTCGAGAACAAGGCATATTAGAACCAAACGAAAGAATTCATCTAAAGTTGGATTGGTAGTATCCAATAAGAATGACTCATTAGAGATGGAATCAGCTATATCCTAGAATGAGTCTGAAGAGTGAAATTTTGAAATAAAAATGAAAACCAATTTTGTTTTGAAAATTTAAACTAATTATATATATTTGAGTACATTATTTTATTTTATTTTATTTTGGACAATCGAGTATATGAGATTTTGCATATACGCGTCATGAACGTATATTCGAAGTTTTAATATACTGGATAGATATAGAGTCACACATCAGTCACTCGGGGATAATTCTGGTGATGTCCGGACATCATCAGTATTTATATTTGAGTTTCGAAAGTGGGATGTCTATATATCTCCATTAGACCGGTGTGAGAACCAAAACTTAAATAGGATTATTTGTTGTGAATTGGCATCAAAAATATGATTTTTGGTTATGTATTAAAGTTATGTATTTGAAACGTTAATCAACAAATTGATTGCTGGTTGTGTTGAATAAATTGTTGAAACAATAAAATTAACATTTTTAATGTGTATATGAAATGCTAAAAACATTCATGTGTCGAATAAATATTTTGACTGATAAAAATTTCATTTTTATCATGTATACGTGTGACGGCCCGCCCCGCACCAACCGACACTTCCTCCAAGTGTGCGCTGTACACATGTCCAACTGGCACGGAACGGTCGTCATAAGAAAAGAAAGAAGAGAATAAACTAATCAAGGAACCTGTAGAATGTCTCACAGCGCATGGAATAAAATATAATAATAACATACTTGACATAAAACAGGCGAGACAGTGCATAAGCTAATAACTAATAATCAATGTCAACATCAGGGCAGCGGAAATTGAAATACAGCTTATTACAACTTTCCAAATTTACTGTCTCTAACAAAAGAAAACCAAAGCAGAAGATGCACCACCAATGCCCAAGCAGTGATCTTCAACAACACAGGGAGAATACTATATATATTACATGGAAGCCTCCTGCTCGTCTCCGGATCATCTACCCGTGCATCACCAGCTAACCTGTCTCTAGTCTGCTCGTGTGAGCACCCAGAGTAATAAGAGGAGACATAAAACTCTGGGTCAGACATAAAGCCTGGTATGAGCGATAAGCATCTAAACAGAATAATAACAGGTATACTAAACCATACCTGAACCTGGACCTGCAACCAAAGAGTTAGTACCACATACCGTACAATACTCTAGGGTGCCATAATAAAGGGTGTAAGGATACGGGGGTGGGGTGTGCATGTCATAATGATAGCAAACAAATCAACCATAGCAGCCATCCTCACATCTCTCACTCAGTGCGTAAAGCATACGACATCTACCACCTTGGAACACTAGACAAATTGAGGTAACGACGAATCCCGACTTGTAGAAACCCTGCTATGACCAAGCTAAACATATGGAGTCATGACCAAACATTTCAATGACCCATTTCATTGATCGTAGCCCTTGGTTCTACCGATGCCATAATGGCCCTGAATCCGCCTTCGTACCTCCTACCATAGTGGTCCAAAGCTATAGACGTCGATAACCCCTTGGCACGCGTCCCGCAGCAAAGCCCAATCATGAAGCCCACTCATTGGTTCCCTGCTGGATCCTGAGTCAAAGCTCCTCATTTAGACTTCCTTTGCATTTCGGGTTTTGATCGAATTGGAGTGGGTCTTCAAAAGAGTTGTCGTGCAGTAGCAGCCCTAGAATACGGTTCGGTTCGGTGGTCATTACCCTCGTCGGTTCGGTTCGGTCCTCCTTCCTTGTCATCTTTCCATTCGGTTCGGGTCGGGTATTCCACTTCAGGTCGGGTCGGTGTCCTCCTCCGGGTCGGGTCGGGTGTCTTTCCTTCCAGCGCTCCGATCCGCTCCCTTATTTCTTCACGTATTCCGATCCGATCCCTCCTTGCCATCTGATCCGCGTGGCCTTCCCTCCTGCTAGTTCTCCCAAATGTTTACTTCCGATCCGAGCCCTGCATCTCCAAGTCGATCCGATCTGGCCTCCAATTATTCTTCCGATCCGATCCCCTTGTCCACTCCAACTCCAAGTAAACGGCCTTCCTTCTCGCCAAGCCTCCTCCAGTGACAAGTTCCTATCCAGTTCGAATTCCCTTGGTCAGTTCACAAATCCGATCCGACCCCTTTCTCCGATCCGAACCGGTTCGGAACCTGCACACTTCTGCAACTTTCCAGCGAGCTTTCTACGCCATTCGACGGCGTTTTCGACCAATCTAACTATTCTAATCAATCATAAAACATACCATAGAGTCATAGCAACATGTAAGAACAACCACAAACACCTAACAACAATTCAAATGAACAAAAATGGATCAAAAGTGGCTAAAACCTCACATTTTCCTGTAATCCCTCTTAATCATGTTTAAGCATACGATTAGCAAAACACATCGAAATTAACCCAAATTTCTAACAGAGCCTTAAAACATTATTTTAGAATTTTAAGAATTTTTCCAGAATTTATTTACGTATAAATTCGCTAATCTTCACTAATTACCCCTAATCACCGTAATTAGTGCAAAAACTATGCAAATCACTCAACTTGGCCACAAATGAAACACCAAATCTGAAATACTCTCTGTTTGGGTCGAATTCCTATGTATAGCAGAAGCTCCAACCTTGCTTTGTTGCTATTTGGCCTTGCTTTGATGTAGTTTAGGCTTAATCTTCACTAAAAATGTGTTTTGGAGTGGTTTTAGAGGATGGAAGCCATTACTAAGGTCTCAAGGAGGTTTGTGGCGGCTCAAAACTGAAATGAAAGTGATAACCTAACCCTAATCAGTCCTCCTATACCTCTAAACCCGAAATTCCCCTCTGGGCCTAGCTGCTAATCACCCGGTTAAGCCCAATTAAGCTGTTTTTCACCATCTGAAACTTGTTTCAGCCATATCTCCCAAACGGTGAGTCCATTCGACTAATGTGACCACTCTACGGAAAGAGAAACCATCATCCGAAGCTAATGGAAGTGGTTTCAGGTCAAAATTCCTTTCCAGTCAAAAGTTATGGCCAAAACAGTGCCAACTAGGGGTAAAATGGTCATTTAAAAATCGGGAAAAATCATGATCATGGGAAATGACCCCAATAGTCGTCCCCCAAAGTTACATGACCATACGACTTCGCATGTGAAAGAAATAAATATTCTACGATCCTGTGATGCGTAGAATGCGGGTCGTTACACTCTTCCCCCGTTAAGAAATTTCGTCCCCGAAATTCCTTAACTAAAACATACAAAGGATCCCGCATGCCTAACAACCACATACAACAATCAAACATGCAAAACAAGCAAACAAGCCTATCCTAGCATGCGGAAAACTAAATCAAAGTCAAAATCTTACCAGGCAAAGAGTTCTGGGTGTCTCTTCCTAATGTCCTCCTCTGTCTCCCAAGTACAATCACTCTCGTCCTCGCTCCACTGTACCTTGACTAGCTTCACCGCCTTCCTTCGAAGTTGCTTCATGTCGTGCTCGACAATACGGGCCGGCTTGCGGTTCCCAACCGCCTCGGGTTCTACTTCGAAGTCCTCTAACTGATCAGGTGAAATAGTCATATCTGAGTCGTGAACGAACATCCTTAGTTGGGAAACATGAAATACGTTGTGAACTCCCGCCATCTTCTCCGGTAAGTCAATTTTGTATGCCAAATTCCCGACTAATTCAAGAACAGGGAATGGGCCAACAAATCTTGGTGCCAACTTGCCTCCCCTGCCAAATCGTATTACGCTCTTCAACGGAGAAATCTTGACAAACACCAAGTCGCCAACGGAGAATTTTAAGTCTCTTCTCCTCTTATCAGCATAACTCTTCTGCCTATCTTGGGCAGCCTTCATTCGTTGTTGAATGGTCTTGATTTTATCTGAAGTTTCCCTCACCACATCTGGTCCAAGCATAAACTTCTCGCCAGTCTCTATCCAACATGATGGTGAGTTGCACGGTCTTCCATACAAAGCTTCAAATGGAGTCATACCGATACTGGATTGGTAGCTATTATTATATGCAAACTCTACTAGATGCAAATGGTCATCCCATGATCCACCAAAATCCAATATACATGCTCTCAAGAGATCTTCCAAAATACGGTTCACCCTCTCCGTCTGACCGTCGGTCTGAGGATGATATGCGGTACTGAGATGTAACTCTGATCCTAGAGCCTCTTGTAAGCTCTTCCAAAACCCACTAGTGAACAACGGGTCCCGGTCACTCACAATGCTTTTAGGTACTCCATGGAATCTCACTACCCACTTCATATACAATTCTGCTAACTTAGCTGCCGTTCTGGTCGATCTGACTGGTATAAATCTTGCACTTTTGGTCAATCGGTCCACAATCACCCAAATGCTATCATGTCCCGATCTAGTCCTTGGTAAACCATCGATGAAATCCATCGAGACTTGCTCCCATTTCCATTCGGGAATTTCTAATGGCTGTAACAAACCACTAGGCTTCTTTTGCTCGGCTTTAACTAGCTGGCAGTTCATGCATTTGGATATAAACATCCCAACGTCTCTTTTCATTCCTTCCCAGTAGTAAGTCTGTTTCATGTCTCTATACATTTTATTACCACCGGGATGTATAGTCAACTTTGAGTGATGACATTCTTTAAGCACTTCATCTCTCAATCCATTGACATTGGGTACAACAAGCTTTCCATTCTTTCTAAGCCATCCGTCTCGATCAAGCCCATACTTGTTCATCTCCTCATCGATATCCATCTCTAATTTGGAGATGATTTCCAATACATTAGGATCGTCCCTCTGACTAGAGCCGATCCGCTCAATCAAAGTGGGTCTGATCGTCAAACTTGCTAACATTTCTGGATTCAATTCGCACTTTGGTCTGAAATCAAACCCCGCGATAAACTCCAGTTGCTTCCATTCAAGGAACATAGCCCCTAAGCTGGCATGTCTTCTACTCAATGCATCAGCCACCGCATTGCCCTTTCCTGGTGTGTATGCGATGTCAAAATCATAGGAAGCTAAGAACTCTAACCATCTCTGCTGACGGAGATTCAGATCTTTCTGAGAGAAGAGATACTTTAACGACTTGTGATCTGTAAACAGCTCAAATCTTTCTCCCAAGAGATAGTGTCTCCACATCTTTAACGCGAACACGATTGCTGCCAATTCTAAATCATGGGTAGGGTATCTTCTCTCGTGCGGTTTCAATTGCCGACTTGCGTAAGCTACAACCCTACCGCCTTGCATCAATACAGCACCCAGTCCGGTACCACAGGCATCCGTGTATACCGTCAACTCTTCATCCCCCTTAGGAACGACTAACACTGGTGCGCTTGTCAACTTGTCCTTTAGACTTTTGAATGCATCCTCGCACCTTTCATCCCAGACAAAAGCTTGATTCTTCTTGGTCAACTGGGTCAATGGTGCTGCTATCTTGGAGAAACCTTGGATAAACTTACGATAATATCCCGCTAACCCCAAGAAACTTCTTACATCTGTTGCATTCTTGGGCGTAGGCCAATCCTGTACCGTAGCTACCTTTGTCGGGTCCACGGCAATACCATTCTCTGATACAACATGGCCCAAGAACCTCACTTCCCTCTTTCAGAAGTGACACTTCGAAAACTTTGCTTTCAATTGGTGTTTTCTCAACACCTCCATCACTATTCTTAAATGTCCCTTGTGTTCTTCCTCTGTCCTTGAGTAGACCAAAATATCGTCAACGAACACAAGGACAAACTTGTTCAACTGATCTCTGAATACCCTATTCATAAGATCCACAAAATATGCTGGGGCATTGGTCAGCCCGAATGGCATGACCAACCACTCATAAAACCCAGACGGCGTCCGAAATGCCGTTTTAGCTATACTCTCAGCTTCCACTCTAAGCTGATGAAAACCTGTCGCGAGATCCAACTGAGAAAATACTCTCGCGCCACTCAACTGGTCGAACAAATCATCTATCCGCGGTAGAGGATACTTGTTCTTCCTCGTCACTTTATTCAACTCGCGGTAGTCTACGCACAAACGAAGGGAACCATCCGCCTTGGTAGCAAACACAACTGGTGCTCCCCATTCAGAAACACTCCTTCTGATAAATCCCTTCTTCAAAAGATTGCTGACTTGCACCTCGAGCTCTCGCTGCTCTTTTGGTGCCATACGACGAAGTGGCATCACTATAGGTCTGGCATCTTTTACCAAATCAATACGGAACTCAATCTCTCGGTGTGGTGGAAGTCCGGTCACTTCTTCGAAAACATCCGGATACTGGCCAACCACGGGCAAACCTGACAACTCACTATGCGGAATGTCGAGGGAGTTTAGAAAACTAGCCAATATCCCCTCACTGGGTAGACCACCAAACACTATCCTCCGCCCATTATCCGCTCTAGCTGTCACCAAAAAGCCCTCACAGTCTACCACCACCCCGTATCTTCGGAGCCAATCTACTCCCAAAATAATGCCAAACCCAGTAAAGCCCAAAACAAAGCAATCACAAACAAACATGCATCCATGACTCGATAAGATCACATTACGACAAATCATGCTAAGGCTAGTCGAACCACCAATCGGGTTCGTCACTACTGAAGGTCTATCGACAATCTCGGGCTCCAATCCCACCCTATCTACCAGGTCACTAGATATGAAAGAACTGGAAGCTCCGGTATCAAACAAAACTCTAACAGGAACATCGTAAACAGAAAGCATACCTTGAATGACGACATTCTTTCCCTTCTCCGCCGCTGTTGGGGCATTCGACGAAGAAGGAATAGCATTAAGAGTGTAGGCTTTCACCATTTGCTTTTCCTTAGGGGGCTGTGGACACTTGTCCTTGTGATGTCCCATTTGGCCACAGTTGAAGCACTTCCTACCCGCTGGCTTGGCCCGACAATTACTAGCATAATGGCCCTTCTTACCACAGCTGAAGCACTCAACATCTTGCTTATTCTTTTTCTTCTGGCCATCCTTAGCTTGGTTCTGCTTTCTCTTATTCTGGGAACCACCCTTGCCTCCACCACTTGCTTGTGGTTTTGGCTCTTCTGCAGATGCAACCTCAGTCTTCGACTTAGGGTAGAGAATTTCTGATCTTAATGCTTTCCCCACAATCGATTCAAACGTCTCATCGATGTGGTTAATAAGTTTTTCCCCCAAGTACTGATCCAAACCAGTTATGAATTTCTCATTCTTTTTCTCGGCAGTATCAATAAGAGATAACCCATATTTTGACAAAGTGTCAAATTCAACAATATATTCCGAGACAGCTCTGCCATTCTGCTTGAGCTCCAAGAATTTCTTAAACAGCATTGACTTCTGAGCAGCTGGAATGAACTTCTCACTGAAGCGAGCTTTAAACTGCTCCCAAGTAATCTGATCATCGGGAGTGGCTGCCTTTATAGCATTCCACCAATTCATTGCCCGCCCTTGCAACTGACGGGACGCTAGCTTTCTCTTCATCGCATCCTCGATACCCAAATCCTCGAAGATACGTTCGCAACTATCCAACCAATCCTGAACATCCGTGGCCGACTCCGTTCCGTGGAACGGCTTTCCACCAAGGCTAGTATAATCCTTATTCAACTTGGCGAAGTCGACTCTTGGCGCCTGCACTATTGGACCACCACCATTTCCACCATTGGGAGCTGCCCTCTGTACATCTCTAAGCATCTCTCTCATGAGGTCTGTAAACATCGTCCTCATGTCAGCAGCATTCCCATTATTAGCTCCCCTACCAGCACCTCTAGTATATCGGCTCATCGTCAATCTGAAAAAGGAAACGATTAACGACTCCATAGTGGTGCTAGTGCAGTACGACTTCATTCTTATACTACTAATAGTATATATATATAGCTTTTGAAAACCAAAATAACCACAAATACGCTCTCTCGTATACGTATATTATCTCTCCCTGATAACTTCCCTAGGTTAACTACGCAACCTAGCTCTGATACCAAGTGTGACGGCCCGCCCCGCACCAACCGACACTTCCTCCAAGTGTGCGTTGTACACATGTCCAACTGGCACGGAACGGTCGTCATAAGAAAAGAAAGAAGAGAATGAACTAATCAAGGAACCTGTAGAATGTCTCACAGCGCATGGAATAAAATATAATAATAACATACTTGACATAAAACAAGCGAGACAGTGCATAAGCTGATAACTAATAATCAATGTCAACATCAGGGCAGCGGAAATTCAAATACAGCTTATTACAACTTTCCAAATTTACTGTCTCTAACAAAAGAAAACCAAAGCAGAAGATGCACCACCAATGCCCAAGCAGTGATCTTCAACAACACAGGGAGAATACTATATATATTACATGGAAGCCTCCTGCTCGTCTCCGGATCATCTACCCGTGCATCACCAGCTAACCTGTCTCTAGTCTGCTCGTGTGAGCACCCAGAGTAATAAGAGGAGACATAAAACTCTGGGTCAGACATAAAGCCTGGTATGAGCGATAAGCATCTAAACAGAATAATAACAGGTATACTAAACCATACCTGAACCTGCAACCAAAGAGTTAGTACCACATACCGTACAATACTCTAGGGTGCCATAATAAAGGGTGTAAGGATACGGGGGTGGGGTGTGCATGTCATAATGATAGCAAACAAATCAACCATAGCAGCCATCCTCACATCTCTCACTCAGTGCGTAAAGCATACGACATCTACCACCTTGGAACACTAGACAAATTGAGGTAACGACGAATCCCGACTTGTAGAAACCCTGCTATGACCAAGCTAAACATATGGAGTCATGACCAAACATTTCAATGACCCATTTCATTGATCGTAGCCCTTGGTTCTACCGATGCCATAATGGCCCTGAATCCGCCTTCGTACCTCCTACCATAGTGGTCCAAAGCTATAGACGTCGATAACCCCTTGGCACGCGTCCCGCAGCAAAGCCCAATCATGAAGCCCACTCATTGGTTCCCAGCTGGATCCTGAGTCAAAGCTCCTCATTTGGACTTCCTTTGCATCTCGGGTTTTGATCGAATTGGAGTGGGTCTTCAAAAGAGTTGTCGTGCAGTAGCAGCCCTAGAATACGGTTCGGTTCGGTGGTCATTACCCTCGTCGGTTCGGTTCGGTCCTCCTTCCTTGTCATCTTTCCATTCGGTTCGGGTCGGGTATTCCACTTCAGGTCGGGTCGGTGTCCTCCTCCGGGTCGGGTGTCCTTCCTTCCAGCGCTCCGATCCGCTCCCTTATTTCTTCACGTAGTCCGATCCGATCCCTCCTTGCCATCTGATCCGCGTGGCCTTCCCTCCTGCTAGTTCTCCCAAATGTTTACTTCCGATCCGAGCCCTGCATCTCCAAGTCGATCCGATCTGGCCTCCAATTATTCTTCCGATCCGATCCCCTTGTCCACTCCAACTCCAAGTAAACGGCCTTCCTTCTCGCCAAGCCTCCTCCAGTGACAAGTTCCAATCCAGTTCGAATTCCCTTGGTCAGTTCACAAATCCGATCCGACCCCTTTCTCCGATCCGAACCGGTTCGGAACCTGCACACTTCTGCAACTTTCCAGCGAGCTTTCTACGCCATTCGACGGCGTTTTCGACCAATCTAACTATTCTAATCAATCATAAAACATACCATAGAGTCATAGCAACATGTAAGAACAACCACAAACACCTAACAACAATTCAAATGAACCAAAATGGATCAAAAGTGGCTAAAACCTCACATTTTCCTGTAATCCCTCTTAATCATGTTTAAGCATACGATTAGCAAAACACATCGAAATTAACCCAAATTTCTAACAGAGCCTTAAAACATTATTTTAGAATTTTAAGAATTTTTCCAGAATTTATTTACGTATAAATTCGCTAATCTTCACTAATTGCCCCTAATCACCGTAATTAGTGCAAAAACTATGCAAATCACTCACCTTGGCCACAAATGAAACACCAAATCTGAAATACTCTCTGTTTGGGTCGAATTCCTATGTATAGCAGAAGCTCCAACCTTGCTATGTTGCTATTTGGCCTTGCTTTGATGTAGTTTAGGCTTAATCTTCACTAAAAATGTGTTTTGGAGTGGTTTTAGAGGATGGAAGCCATTACTAAGGTCTCAAGGAGGTTTGTGGCGGCTCAAAACTGAAATGAAAGTGATAACCTAACCCTAATCAGTCCTCCTATACCTCTAAACCCGAAATTCCCCTCTGGGCCTAGCTGCTAATCACTCGGTTAAGCCCAATTAAGCTGTTTTTCACCATCTGAAACTTGTTTCAGCCGTATCTCCCAAACGGTGAGTCCGTTCGACTAATGTGACCACTCTACGGAAAGAGAAACCATCATCCGAAGCTAATGGATGTGGTTTCAGGTCAAAATTCCTTTCCAGTCAAAAGTTATGGCCAAAACAGTGCCAACTAGGGGTAAAATGGTCATTTAAAAATCGGGAAAAATCATGATCATGGGAAATGACCCCAATAGTCGTCCCCCAAAGTTACATGACCATACGACTTCGCATGTGAAAGAAATAAATATTCTACGATCCTGTGATGCGTAGAATGTGGGTCGTTACAATACGACTCACTAAAAATACACATGTGCTGAAACAAATGTTCGTTTGTTATAAATATTATTTTTAACATGTTTAGGAACTAAATAAAATATACATGTATTGAAATATATTTTTTTTCGCCAAAAATATCATTTTTATCCTATGTATGAAGTGTTAAAAATAACCACGTGTTGAAATAAACATTTGTTCGCTAGAAATATTATTTTTAGCTTAGTTCTGCATATATATACATATGTTGAACAGTGTAATGTATTAGCTGTTGAGTAAAGAATTTAATTGCATGCCCGACAAATAGGTAAGCCTTAATGAGTTGGCTGCGCAATTTTATTATTATACAAACTCCTATGAATGCCATTGGATGCGGAGTGGTGGTTGTTCTGTGTGAGATTATAAACGTCGCCATAGGATAGTAACAGCTAATTTCGAACTACACTGCATGGCATACTGTGTGAAGATAGCAAACTCTATCATATATCACATAAGCATTTGGAGCTTATGTGACGAGGTTGAAGATTTACCATACAAGCGAGAGGCTTGTGTGGCGATGACTATATTTAAGGTTGTACCGAAGACTGATATAGACTATATAAAAGTAACGGTAAATTGCCAAATAAATTAAAACCCCACACGGGTCTGGAGGTGACAATAATCACGTCTCTCTAGTCATTAAGGCACAAAAACTATTTATAAGGTGACGAGAATTTATTCTCTGGAGTTATGATCTACACACACTCCCCTGTGGACACAAGAATATATCACTAAAAATATGTGTATGCTTTTTAGGATTTATTGGGTTCCTAATACGACCCAATAAATTTCCAAACCCCTTCCCGTACAAAGGAGGTTATAGCGAAATTTTTTGAAAATTTAGGGTGTTAGTTAAATTTTTGAAAAAATAGAAATTTTTAGAAACTGAAAAGTTGAAGAATGAAAGCCAGAATGAAAGTTAAGTTGATTAGTTAAACAACTTTCAACTCCGTTCCTTTTCGAGGATGAAAAGATTTTAAGTGGGGGAGAATGTAACAACTCGAAAAATCAGAACCAATTTAAAATTTTTATTTTGGTTATTTTAACGGATCTTGAATATTTATAATGAATTATTTTAAATAATAACGATGAAAAAATTATTTTTGATGAAGTTAAAACGAATAAATTTATTTTAAATATAAAACGAGCCTGAAATGGCGCGGTAGTTTGAAAATTCGAATTCTAATTTCAATTGAACATACAAAATTCAATATAAGTCAGAATTGGATGAAATAAGAAATATTTGAATCTGATTAACAATATATTTCTAACGGATGTAAGAAACTGAGATTTCGTTTTATAATTTAAAAGATACGTCTAGTTTAAAATTCAGGAAAGTCGCTGTAGAATTTATATATACTTTAATATATATAAAGCCCTTAAAATAGTCATTTTGCAAACGACCTCCGTTTTCGATGAAACCACTTTTGCTGGATCCGGGATGTCAAGTTATTGCTGGTTCACAATTTTCATAATTATTGGAATCAATATGTGGGCGTGGCAAAAGAAAACGTGTTTTAACAGTCTTAGTCAATTTGGATCGACCAGAAAATGGCCATTTTTCAAACGGTCTTCAAATTTGATGAAATTAGTTTTGTTAGGACTGTATCTTCAAAACGAAGCTAGAAATATTTTTTCTAGATTTTTAGGGTCAGTATGTGGCCCCGGTAAATTAAAATGTGCGTTCAAATTCAATATGCATTGAATCATATTTTAATAAAAATGAAAACTGATCAAAACGATAGAATTGGCTTACCGGGCATATCCCATTGTGTTCGGAATGGGGGTAATTAGCTAGGGGCGACAGTCGTTGGGTTCGAATTGAAGTTAAAATGAAAATTTACTTTTCAGAATTCAAATTAAATAAAATATATAAATTATTTTAAAGCCCCCTCCCCCTTTTTAATTTGTCTCTCCTCCCCTTTGGTCAACCCCCCCCCCCCCTTCCAGATCGAAATATACCGAAAAAAAAAAACTAAACCGTTCGACGATTGATGGAGCCGCCACCGCTACATCTTGGCGTGCGCGCCTCCCCAGGCCTCCGCCTTCGATGATCGGGCTCCCCCTTCCTCTCCACGTCGCTGGCACTTTCCTTCCCCCTCACCGTCTGAAAACCCATCGCGACTCCCCCAAAATCCTAGAACTCGTCGCAAACTCCCAAACCGCCGGAGAAGGCCGCCACCGCACCACCCATTTTCGCCCCTCCCTTCCTCTTGAACGCAGTGAGTTTTTTTAATTTTTTTTTTTTTTTACTGTTTATTTTTTCAGTTTTGATCATTTTTAATATAGAAAGA
Source organism: Allium sativum (assembly GCA_030737875.1). NCBI lineage: Eukaryota > Viridiplantae > Streptophyta > Magnoliopsida > Asparagales > Amaryllidaceae > Allium > Allium sativum. The sequence goes on from JASFAX010000073.1 coordinate 37,166, forward strand.
TCAAATTTTTTTAAAGAGAAAGATCATATTTTTTATAAAGAGAAAGATAATATTTTTTTTAAAGAGAAAAATCATATTTTTTTAAAGAGAAAGTTTATATTTTTAAAATAGAAGGAATAGATTTTTTTAAGTAAAAAGATAGATTTTTATAAATATAAAAGATTTGTTTTTTAAAATGTAAAAGGTATGATTTTTATTCATAGAAAGATTAGATTTTTATCAATATAAAAATTCAATTTTTACATGTATGAAGTAGCGATAAAAATTCGATTTTTACATGTATGAAGTAGCGATAAAAATTCGATTTTTACATATATGAAGTAGCGATAAAATTTGATTTTTACATGCATGACGTAGCGATAAAAATTCGATTTTTACATATACAAAGTAGCGATAAAAATTCGATTTTTACATGTATGAATTAGCAATAAAAATTCGATTTTTACATATATGAAGTAGCGATAAAAATTCGATTTTTACATGTATGAGGTAGCGATAAAAATTCGACTTTTATATATATGAAGTAGAAATAAAAATATGATTTTTATTTCTATAAAAATATGATTTTTATTTATAAAATAGCAATGTAAAAAAAATGTGATTTTAAATGAATAATCATCATAACAAAAATGTGATTTTAAATATATAATCATCATAATAAAAATGTTATTTTTCTGTGAACAACGTGAATAGGATAGCGTTGGAAATTCGGACAAATCTGAACCGTTCAGAAATACAGAATGGCGGAGTGGATCCCAAAGGTGAGAATTCCTCACCATATCTTCTTATATAGTTATTTATTTTTAACTGCCTATATGAACTGCTCCCCGTCGTTCACAAACCATGGACGACTTGTTTGATCGTTTGGTTTGGTTGATTGGATTATTTGGTTGAATTTGGTTTGGGAATTGAAATGAATTGATTAGAATTGGTACGTACATGGCATGGGCCATTATTAGGCGAGGGATAAGGCTAGACCTTATCCTGGTTCTAGTATCGCGCTGTTATGCCGCCAAAATTTTCTAAAATATGTTAGAATGATAAAAATATCATTTTTATTGTATAAATGAACTGAATAGAATATTCATATGTTGAATAAAACATTTATCATTAAAAACATAATTTTTCACGTGTATATGAATAAAATAAATATTCATTTATAAATCGAACAATTTGTTTATGTGCACCCATTTTATTGATATTGATTGGGACGATAAATTTTACACATCGCCCAACTGCACAAATAAAAATCAGTGTTTGTTGTTTGAAACCCCACACGGGTATTGGGATGATATATGACATACACTAGTCCCGTTAAGTAGCTGTATGTCGATCGATTGGTTAACTGGCTGTTGTAAGCGTTAAATATTTATATTTAATGCTTATGCAATGTAGAATGCACTCTGGATGATGGTTGATTGTTTATTGTTGTTGTATACATGTATTATATGAAATCCATATAATCAACATTATATGGTAATTGGTTGTGTTTGATTCCAGTTCAGAAAGAATGAATATTTTAAAATAATTTTCAATAAAAGATCAAAAATCTGATTTTGATGTCCGATTTGGGATGGACACGAATATAATTAAATATATAAATCCGTGTTGATTAGATTAATGCCATTTTGATGTGAACGGTATTTGTACCAATTTTATTCATTTTATTAATGAATATCGAGAAGGAAATGATTTCAAAATCTAATGTTTTGAAAATATCATCATTTATATGTTAAGGATATGGAACATCCAACTTTGATCTAAAAATGAATATGAAGTTGAAGTCGTTTTGAAAATGAAATTAAAACGATTTATAAAATACGTTTTAAAAGAAAATCGACGAAATATATATAATATATATATTATATATACTAAATGGCTTGAATAGAATGCGCCGCGCAGCGACCGTTCGCGAATTTCGACCATTGACTTCGAATTGAAGTTACGGGAGATCCGACAGTCGGATTCTCTTGAAACTGGGACTGTTGGGTTCGTATCGAAAAGGGATTTCCAACGAATATAAGAAATTTGAAATCCAATGGTTGGATTTTGAATCATGCCCCAATCAAATTTGGAAAAGGTCGTTGTAAGTGCAGTTCGATGACCGTTTATGGAAATCGACTGTATGTGCCTTAATAAAATTATAAAAATATTAATAATTTGTGTAAAATCACAATAAATGATTTGGAAAGAATTGGGATGAAAAAATCCATATTTAAAAAGATAAAAATATATTTTTATTGAAATGAACTAGTTATGAACTAGAATTATAATCCAATATTTTTAAATAAATAAATTGAATTTGAAATGGTTTTAAAAATAACCAGAATTTCCAATATATAAAATGGAATGGAGTTGAATCGAAATTATCTTTAGAATATTTCGATATTGGATTCCGTGATTATACAGACATTATGGAGGAATTTGGAAGATATATATCGTTATTCCAATACGATATTTGTTGATTTCAGAATTTGATATTGAATATAAGCCGATGTATTTTCTATTCAGAGCCTTGTATTTAATATCAAATGGGATTTTGGGTTTGTCATGATCGGTGTGTAAAGACCCGTAAATTCCCGCTCTTTGGATCGACCATAAACCACACAAGTCTGACCCAAAGGTTGGAAACCCACGAATACTTTAACTTTGGGAATACAACAACATCAGAACAATAACAACAGACTTTTATAACATCAATAATAAATGTTACATCAGAGTACAGAATATTAGAGTATATTGACTAATAATTACAGCGGAAGATAATTTTACATGATTTTAATACATTGCAGCGGAAACAAAATAACTAAGGCAGTGGAAGACTTCCAATGTTCTGGACACAGCTTTAAGCTTCAATCCAGGATCCTGCTAAAGAGATAAACCTGTAGACAAACTGCTCGACTGTCCGTGTGGAAAAGAGGGCACCCGAGTTTGCAAAGGTGGAAACAAACAACGGGTCAGTCATGAGACTGGTGTGAGAATTCTTAACTAATTTAACTAATAGTAATAAAGCAAATCCAAGGACCACGCCGCTAATGCGGAACGGGTTTACTACAATGGATTGCCGGTGCATAAACTAAATTAAATCGTTAAAACAACGCAATGCTTTTAGAAAAATGAAACCATCATAAGACCCAAGTCCCATCACACAATGCAAAACAAGCCAGAGGATAGGGTTTTACCTTATAATGGTCAAAAATGCTTGATACGATAAAAATGGATTTGATATTATTATTAGTGTATATATGTTTCAAAAACATTTCAATCATAATGTATCAATCCTAGGACACATAGATACCATAATATTATGCTTCCATACTAGTAATACAATCAAAACCGAATGAGGTCGTATTGGAAATTGGGTTTCCATCATGAGTCAAGGCTAGGGGGAGCTCCTTATCGATTCGAGACACTCTAGCTAATGTCTCAGGATTCCCCGCAGTTAACCCTTGGATCCTGCAGGGCCGGTCCACACATACAGCTTCGTGAATTGGCAATTCCTGAACACACATTTCCCAGTCCTATAGGACCTATCATCCGAAGCGCCTCATTCCATCATCCACATAAGTAAAATGTCGGGCCGTATTAAAACCCAAACACCACTTCTAGCTAGAAAGAAACGTGCTGCTGCTCTCTGCGTTCCCTTCTCCCGTTTTAGACTCCGCCGGTGTGTAAGGCTCGCGAAGTCACGCTATACACAAAGCTAGGCCTAACAGGCTATGCTTTGATCATCCCACAATGCCTGCTTTTCAACAAAGCCTTGATCATATGCATCTTAGCATGCCACATCGTCACTCCATATCACACTTCCAATCCTTTGCCGAAATATATGAACGGGTGTTAAGCAAGAGAATAAATTCTCCACCACCAAACATCCATACATTCGACAGAAGATTAATAACATGATATTTAATGGAGTACGATGTCAGATACACAATCCATTTATAAGCTTATGCTCTGGGTCTGAGCGAAAGCCAAATCCGTACAAATCAACACTACGTCCGGACGGCCACCACTGTAGCCCCTTCAAGGTAGCTACTCCAATCATGGGCATCAACAGTCGTCGTCCATTCGATATGAAGATCGTCGGTCTTCAATCGCCGTCTTCAACTCTTGAATTTTAAACGTCGTTCAAATTATTTGGAATGAGATAGACTCAGACTTTCCAAATAATTCTCGTATATATATATGTTGGAAATCATTTCATATCGTTATTAGTAATTTGTAACGATTTATCTTTATTTTTATAAATATAAAAATAATTAAATTCCATTTCATTAACGTAATTACATAACAAGTAGTGAATGTTTTTCTTCACAACCTATCGAAATGTTTATAATGTGTAATGAAATTTATTTTATTTCATTACATTTTGCTAACGAAAAACATTCCTATTCGTATATACAATATTAACGTACAATGTACACACCATAATGTTTATTTTTATTTTCATACACATACACATCTTATACATAACAATGTACATTTTCTTGTTTCATCCTTCGAATTACACAGAATGTATATTTTGTTTATCATACCAATTCCAACAAAAATAGGCTTTCTTGTGTTTCATTTCAATTTCAACAAACGAATATTTTTGTTCATCCACTTTTACTTCTACAAAAAAATGAGTATTTTTGTTTGTTTATTTCAATGTAACAAAATTGATAATTTTGTTATCTTTTCAATGCAAAACACAAAAATAATAATTTTACACTACAAACAAAACGATAATTTTGTGTGCTAATCTATTTACATGAAAATGAATTTTCCATATCTTTAATTTTTTAATGAAAAACTAATTCATTAAAATATAAATTTCATCGTTATAATCTTTACTGAAATTCTTTTACATGGGTATGTAAATTTCATACCGTTATCCTTTTTAATAAAAATTCAATTGATTAAAATGCAAATCTTTTACTTTAAGTTCTATTTACATGAAAATGTAATTTTCTTTCTTTTATTCACATTAAAATGTATATTTTTCTCTTTACATTAAAAATATAACTTTCATATTTTTAAGTATAAACAAAAGTTAAATCTTTTAATTTGACAAAAACGGTGATAAACAATATGACCTTTCATTTTTAACAAAAGAATACTAAAAATATTCTGTTTAACTTTCACCAAAAATGAAAGTTGTTTGTTAACTTTCAAAACACAAACAAAATGACTGTTTTCTTTTTATTACGAACAAAAATGAATGTGTTTTATTTCATTCTTTGCATTTGACAAAATAAATATTTTTGTCCTCCATTTACATTTGATAACAATGTATATTTTTATCATTCTTTCACATTTGGCAAAATGAATATTTTTGTCATTCTTTTACATTCGATAAAAATGTATATTTTATCATTCTTTCACATTTGACAAAAAGATTTTTTTTTTCTTTTACATTCGATAAAAATGTATATTCTGTGTGTCATTCCAATTACAACAAAAATGAATATTTCTGTACGTCACTTATAATTTAACAAAAATGAGTATTTTTCTGTCATTCAACTCCTAACCAAAAATGCAATATATTTTGGTGTCAACTTCATTTCTATACAAATGAATATATTTTTGTTTGTTTAATTTCCATGTAACAAAAATAATAACTTTGTTATTCTTTCAATGCCAAGAAAAAATAATAATTTTTCTTATCTCTTTCAATGCAAAACCAAAATGATCTTGACTTTTTATAATGGCAATGTAAATTCTATTCTTAGGTGACATCATAAAAATGTAATTTTAATTTACAATGTAATATCATACTTTAATTACATAATAAAAATGTAATTCTAATTTACAGTGCAAATTCTCATTTATGGTTACATATAAAAATGTAAATTTTGTTCGCTTGCCAAATTTCATATCATAGCTACATTGGGAAATGTAAATAACATTTTTATTTTCCAAAAATGTTATAATAGAATTTCATATCATAGTTACAAATAAAAATATAATTTTCATTTTCATCGCCAATTGCATATCATAGTTTCAAATAAAAATGTAATTTTTATTTGCATAGCAAATATTATATCTTTAGTTCAAATAAAAATGTAATTTTTATTCGCAATGCAAGTTCTCATTCTAAGTTACAAAATAAAAATGTAATCCTTATTATCAATGCACATTCCTACTTTTGTTTACATATAAAAATGCAAATTTTATTTACAATGCAAGTTCATACTTTTGTTTACATAATAAAAATGTAAATTTCATTTGCAATGCAAGTTCATACTTTTGTTTACATAATAAAAATGTAAATTTCATTTACAATGCAAGTTCATACTTTTGTTTACATAATAAAAATGTAAATCTCATTTGCAATGCAAGTTCATACTTTTGTTTACATAATAAAAATGTAAATTTCATTTGCAATGCAAGTTCATACGTTTGTGTGCATTTTTATTCTCATATCATGTTACTAACAAAATGTGCATTTTTATTCTCATATCATATTTGCTAACAAAGCGGTTTTTTTTTTAACATAAACAATATTACACAAAAATGTGTATACATATTTTGTTGAAAAACTAGTTCAACAAAATGAGATAAAAATGTTCGTTCATATTTTTCTAGCAAATTTCTAATCAAAAATGTTATTTTGATTGGCATAACACATTTCAAATAAAAATGTTGTTTTTATTTCATACGCAAATTTTTGACAACATGAATATTGAGACGACCCGAACTTCCCCGTGAAGGAAAGCACGGATAGAATTGAGTACAAGACAAATCAGAACGCAGACGGAAGAACATTTCATTGCATATTACAACAATTCCATCAGAATACAAGAATATACATAGTATAAATGAATAAAATACATTCGATGAACATCAGAGATTACAATAAATTACATAGCAGCGGAAAAATATATAAAACACAACTGAAAGTGATACACGGATACAGAGCTTTCCGAGCATCGTTCCAGCTGTAAATCAAGACCTTGTGAATATAAATCTGCAAAACCAAAACTACTAGCTGCCCTGTGGAAAATAGGGGCATCCAGAGTTTAGGTTAAAACAATAAACTCCAGATTAGTCATGTGACTGGTATGAGAACTAAAACAGTTATTTAAAACTTTACTTTAAAAGAGAGTAATTCAAGGGACCACGCCATATAACACAGAACGGGTTTCCTCCCAAGAACACTAGTGCATATAACAAAACATCGCAATGCTCTTTGGAAAAATGAAGCTATTATAAGACCCAGGTCCCATCACACAATGCAACGCAAGCCGGAGGATAGGGTTTTCCCTTATAATAGCTAAATAATGCTTGATACGTTTAAAACAAATCACTTGATACTATCATAGGTGTATAGTGTCAAAACAATTCAATCATAAATATCAATCATAGACGGCATGGGTACCATATATCATGTCATCATACTAGTTCTACAATTAAAACCGCAATATCATGTATTGGAAATTGGATTTCCTTCATGAGTCGAGGCAAGGGGCAAGCTCCTCTCCGATTCGAGACACTCTAGCAAATGTCTCAGTACCCCACTTTGATCCTTGGAATCGGTTGGGCCGGTCCTCTCTTACTTTTGAGGATTGGCAATTCCTGAACACACGTTTCCCGGTCCTTACAGACCTATATCCGAGGCGCCTCGCATTCCAACATCCACACAGGTAAAAAGTATATAAATGTCAGGGTTGGTAGGTCACTGACACCACCCTAGCTAGAAAGAAACGTCGTGCTCTCCCAGCGGTCCGTCTCCCGTTTTTGACTCATACCGAGGTGTGAGGCTCGCGAATTCACGTTTTACACAAAGCTACGCCACACAGGCCGTGCTTTAATCATCAACCACAAGACTTTGCTTTTCAATAGAAGCCTTGATCAATTGCCACTTACGCGTGCCACACTGGCAATTCACTCCATGCGACTGATGTCCATCGATATACAACCTCTGAGCTCGTACGTCTCAGAGAAGGGCGTTAAGCAAGAGAATAAATTCTCTGCCGCCAAACAGATGTATATTTAATAGAGATCAATCAACAAAGAATAAAATCCAATGTCAGACACACAACCGATTTACAAGTTCGTTCTGGGTCTGAACGAAACCGGAGGCACTTTCCTCGCATATCCATCCATCTCCAAGTACGTCTGGACGATCACCAACTGTTTCCCTCATCTTGGGTGTACAGCCCAATCGAGATCATCAGTAATCACCCAAACGATGTGAAGACTTCCGGTCTTCAACCACCATCTTCATCTTCGACATCTCGTCGAATCGGTTATTCAGAATGGGTATAACACCGGCCTTTCTGAATAACCCACGTATATGATAAACAAATGTCACACAAACAAAACAAACGCCTCATTCCAATTCAGAATATTCTTTTATTCACAAAATCACATTTTTAGGGAATAGGTTCCCATTAATTTTATCCAAGACAAATTCTTCTAAATTTATTCTTTAATCTTCCTTTGGGTATCATTTCAAACTAGTCGGGATTAGCAAGCCACACCGAAGTAATTATTTATTTTATTTCCCAATCCCAACCTATATATCCCACGGAGAAAAACTAGTAATACTCCATATCTAACACCACGGTGTTATCGGTAAAATTAATTACTATTTCACGTTCAAACCTAATTAAAGATTTAACTATCGCTTTGGAGCAAAACTGGTGGTACTCCATTCTCGATCAATTTTCAGATTTGATAATTTAAATTATCAATTCACATTTCAATCTAATTAAAGATTCATTAAAACTCCACTTAGTTTTAATCTTTTCAAAAATCAATATCATGCCTTTAACTGGGTTAAAGAACCAATGTCATCTAAAACATGATTCACAATAAACCCAAAATCACACTCTATTGTTAATCGGGTTAAAGAACAGGTGTTGTTCAAAACACCGCTCACGGTAAACCCAAAAACCAATCCAAATTCAATTTCAATTAAATATTATTTAATTGATAGACTTCATTAAATCTAAATTGAAAGATTTAATATTTTTCTCTATAGGGCCTAAGAACAGTGTTAATGAAGACACCATTCACGACAAACCTAAATCACATTTGATATTAAATACAAGGCTCTGAATAGAAAATATACCGGCTTATATTCAATATCAAATCTTGAAACCAACAAATATCGTATTGGAAATAACGATATAAAATATATCTTTCAGATTCCCATAACAATATTTGTATAGTCATGAAATCCAACATCGAAATATTCCGAAGATAATTTCGATTCAACTCCAGTCCAATTCACGTATTGGGAATATTGATTATTTTTAAAATCACTTTCAAATTCAATTTATTTATTTCAAAAATAAATTGATTTTAATTCTAGTTCAAAACTAGTTCATTTCGATAAAAATCTATTTTTATCCTTTCAAATGTGGAATTTTCATCGCGGTTCTTTCCAATATACAAATTATGATTTTACACAAATTATTAATATTTTTAATAATTTTATCAAGGCCCGTACAGTCGATTTCCAACAACGGCCATCGAACTGCACTTACAGCGACCTTTTCCAAATTTGATTTGGACATAATTCCAAATCCAATCGTTATATTTCAAATTTCTAATATTCATTGGAAAGCACTTTTCGATACGAACCCAACGGTTTCGGTTTTAGGAGAATCCGACGGTTGGATCTCCCGCAACGTCAATTCGAAGTCAATGGTCGAAATTCATGAACTGCCGCGGCGCGGCGCGTTCTATTCAGGCCATTATATATATATATATATATATATTATATATATTTCGTCGATTTCCTTTTAAAACGTATTTTATAAATCGTTTTAAATTCGTTTTCAAAGCCATTTCAACTCTATATTCAATTTCAAATCAAAATTGAATATTTCATATCATTACTATATAAATGATAATATTTTCAAAACGTTATATTTTGGAATCGCTACCTTTTCAATATTCATTATAAAAACGAATATAATCGATATAAATATCGTTCACGTAAAAATGACGCAACTCTAATCAACACCGCTTTATATATTTCAATAAATTCGTTATTCTATTCAACAAATGAATATTTATTCTATTCAACACATGAATCTATATTTCTTTCAACACATGACCAATCTCAACCCATGAGTGCTGTCAACACACAACTATTTTTGTTATGTAAAATATTTTATAAAATTATGGTATCTATCGTTGATTTTTAATTAGACTCCATCGTGAAGTAGTTTCTAATTTTAAATATGATAAAGATGTAAATTTTATTATTTAAAATATTTTACTCAACACATGAACATCGTCAACACATGACTATTTTTATATTCAACACATGAATTTCCTTTTATAATATTCATGATTTCCCGATTGGAATGAGGCCCAATCAATTACCATATAATGTTAATTATATGGATTCCATACAACACATGTATATAATAGCAACGATAAACAATCAACCATCATCCAAAGTGCACCACACAACTGCATAAGTATCAAGTATAAATAATCAACGCTTACACAATCAGTCGACCAATCGATCGACATACAATTAAATAATTGGGATTAGTGTACGCCAGATATCGTCCCAACACCCGTGTGGGGTTTCAAATCAACAAACACTGAATATTATTTGTGCAGTTGGGCGATGTGTAAAATTTATCATCCCAATCAATATCAGTCAAATCAGTGTATATAAACAAATCGGCCGATTTGTTTATAAATATTCATTTATTCACATTCACGTTAAAAATTATATTTTTAACGATAATTAATTTATTTCAACCATCTACAATTTATTATCAATTTCACATCAACATCACAAACAATTTTCACAACACATCAATCAAACAAACAAGCCGTCCATGGTCTGTGGACGACAGGTGTCGGGTGCTAAGCACCGTATGCATCCTAGTATATATATATATATATATATATATATATATAACTAGAAAAAGAAATTTAGAGTGAGAAGTTCTCACCAATGGCTATCCCAACTCCACGACACTTCAAATGTAGGGAATCATCACTGTTCTCGCCTTTCATCACCTTCGTTGCCCGTAGCCACTACATATATAAAAATCATATTTTTATATTGTTGCTATGTATATAAAAATTCTATTTTTACATTGCTACTATATGGATAAAAATTCTATTTTTACATTGCTACTATATAGATAAAAATTCTATTTTTACATTGCTACTATATAGATAAAAATTCTATTTTTACATTGCTACTATATAGATAAAAATTCTATTTTTACATTGCTACTATATAGATAAAAATTCTATTTTTACATCGCTACTATATAGATAAAAATTCTATTTTTACATCGCTACTATATAGATAAAAATTCTATTTTTACATCGCTACTATATAGATAAAAATTCTGTTTTTACATCGATGTTCGTATAATAAAGATTATATTTTTATCACGCTATTCTCTACATAAAAGGTTTCGCCTTTTCAAATATAAAGATTTCACCTTTTCAAATATAAAGATTTTTCCTTTTCAAATATAAAGATTTTGTCTTTATCGAAGTAAAAAATCATTTCTTTTATACTTCTAAAAATATAAAAATCATATTTTTAACCTTTACGTGATATAAAAATCGCGCCTTTATAAAATATAAACTTTTTAATGCTATAGAAAAACTAATTTATTTATATAAAAAAACTAATTACTTTATATAAATAAAAGTAAATAAATACAAACAAAAAAACTTACAGGGTGAGGGGAGGAGAAGGGTTCGGAGGCGCAAGGGGGGGAGGGGAAACGAGGTAGAGGGGAGGGAGAAGAAGAAGCAGCGGCGGCAGTCGGCTGGTGGGAACATGCGGGTTTTGGGGGGGGGGGCGCAACTAGAAGGAGGAGAGAAGGGAGAAGGGGATCGGAGGAGAAAGAGGAGGGGGTCTAGAGGAGGGCGCGGTGGGCTGCGCCACCTTGGGCGGTGGCGGCGCTCCGATCGGAGGAGCGACCGCTGCTCCTCCGTCCTCTTCTTTTTCTTTTCTTTTTTTTCTTGATTTGAAATTAATCGAATCAGGGGGGCCTGGAGTTAAAAAGGAAGAGAGAAGGGGGAATTTTATTTTAAATTATTTTAATTATTTAATTTACAAAAAGTTGACTTTTTCATACGACCTCTAAACGAGGCCCACCGCCTGTCGTCCATAGCGTTTCACCCTCATTCCGAACACAATGGGATATGTACCATAAGCTGATTCGACCGTTTCGATCAGTTTCCGTTAAAATCAACATATAACTCTATATATTGAATTTGAACGCGCATTTCAATTTACTGGGGCCACATACAGTCTCTAAAAATTACAGAAAAATAATTTCTAGCTTCGTATTGACGATACGGTCCTAACAAAACTAGTTTCGTCGAATTCTGAGACCATTTGAAAAATGGCCATTTTCCAGTCGATTAAAATCAACTTAAACTGGTCAAACGCGTTTTCTTTTGCCATGCTCACATATTGATTCGAAAAATTATGAAATTTAAAACCTAACAATAATTTGACATCACGGATCCAACAAAAGTGGTTTCGTCGAAATCCGAGGTCGTTTGCAAAATTGCTATTTTTAAGGGCCTGAATTCCATAGCGACTATTCAGAATTTTCAACTGGACATATCTTTTGATTCCCGCTATGAAATTTCGATTTTTCGGATTCGTTGGAAAGATATTATCAATCCTATTATTTTTTGTCTCGCTAAAATCCGGTTTATTTTGCACTCGGTACGTTCAATTGAAGTTTGAAATCAAATTATCGAACTACCGCGCCATTTTCAATTCCTTTTATATTTTTATATAATTCTTTGTATTCTAACGACGATGTATATAATATATACGTTATAATTCTGTTCAAAATAAATTTTCCGTTGATATTATTTAAAATAATTTATTTTAAATGTTCAAACTTCGCTAAAATTGCCAAAATAAAAATTTTAAACTGGCTCGCATTTCCGGGTTGTTACAATCTCCCCAATTTAAAACTTTTCGTCCCCGAAAAGGAACAAAGTCGTAAGTGGTTTGATCAATCAACTCTACGTTCGATCTGGCTTCCATTCTCCAACTTTTCAGTTTCTGAGAATTTTCAAATTCTTCAAAATTTGGCAAACACCCGAAATTTTCGAAAAATTTCGCCATAACCTCCTTTGTACGGGGAGAGGTTTGGAAATTTATTGGGCCGTATTAGGTACCCAATAAATCCTAATAAGCATACACATATTTATTGTGATATATTCTGGTGTTTACAGGGGAGTGTGTATTGATAATAACTCCAGAGAATAAATTCTCGTCACTCTGTCAAAGTCTGAGGGAGTGTGTATTTTAAATGCTCCAGAGGATAAATCCTCGTCACCTCGTCCCGTGTGGGAAATAAATAGTCCATGTGTCGTATCTAATAACTAGAGAGACGTGATTATTGTCAACTCTAGACCTGTGTGGGGTTTTTATTAATCTGGCAATTTTATCGTTACAATTTAAATAGTCCATATCAGTCATCAGTTCAACCTGTAAAATATAGTCATCGCCATACAAGCCTCTTGCTCGTATGGTAAATCTGCCACCTTTTCACACAAGCTCCGAATGCTTATGTGGTATATGATGAAGTATGCCTATCTTCCAGAAGTATGCCATGTAATATAGTTCAAAATTAATTGTTGCTATCCTATGGCGGTGTTTATTATTTCACACAGAATAACCAGCACTCTGCATCCAATGACATTCACAGGAGTTGATATAATAATATTTCGCATCCAACTCATTAAGGTTTACCAATTTGTCGGGCACGCAAATAAAATCTTTACTCAACAGCTATCCAATCTCTAACGAGTCATTCTAATTGGATATTACTAATCCAATATCTGATGAATTCTTTCGTATGGTTCTAATGTGTCTTGTTCTCGAGCTCTGTAAACCAGAGCTCTGATACCAAAATGAGACGACCCGAACTTCCCCGTGAAGGAAAGCACGGATAGAATTGAGTACAAGACAAATCAGAACGCAGACGGAAGAACATTTCATTGTATATTACAACAATTCCATCAGAATACAAGAATATAGAGAGTATAAATGAATAAAATACATTCGATGAACATCAGAGATTACAATAAATTACATAGCAGCGGAAAAATATACAAAACACAACTGAAAGTGATACACGGATACAGAGCTTTCCGAGCATCGTTCCAGCTGTAAATCAGGACCCTGTGAATATAAATCTGCAAAACCAAAACTACTAGCTGCCCGTGTGGAAAATAGGGGCACCCAGAGTTTAGGTTAAAACAATAAACTCCAGGTCAGTCATGTGACTGGTATGAGAACTAAAACAGTTATTTAAAACTTTACTTTAAAAGGGAGTAATTCAAGGGACCACGCCGTATAACACGGAACGGGTTTCCTCCCAAGAACACTAGTGCATATAACAAAACAGTGCAATGCTCTTTGAAAAAATGAAGCTATTATAAGACCCAGGTCCCATCACACAATGCAACGCAAGCCGAAGGATAGGGTTTTCCCGTATAATAGCCAAATAATGCTTGATACGTTTAAAACAAATCACTTGATACTATCATAGGTGTATAGTGTCAAAACAATTCAATCATAAATATCAATCATAGACGGCATGGGTACCATATATCATGTCGCCATACTAGTTCTACAATTAAAACCGCAATATCACGTATTGGAAATTGGATTTCCATCACGAGTCGAGGCAAGGAGCAAGCTCCTCTCCAATTCGAGACACTCTAGCAAATGTCTCAGGACCCCACTTTGATCCTTGGAATCGGTTGGGCCGGTCCTCTCTTACTTTTGAGGATTGGCAATTCCTGAACACACGTTTCCCGGTCCTTACAGACCTATATCCGAGGCGCCTCGCATTCCAACATCCACACAGGTGAAAAGTATATAAATGTCAGGGCTGGTAGGTCACTAACACCAACCAAGCTAGAAAGAAACGTCATGCTCTCCCAGCGGTCCGTCTCCCGTTTTTGACTCATACCGAGGTGTGAGGCTTGCGAATTCACATTATACACAAAGCTACGCCACACAGGTCGTGCTTTGATCATCAACCACAAGACTTTGCTTTTCAACAGAAGCCTTGATCAATTGCCACTTACGCGTGCCACACTGGCAATTCACTCCATACGACTGATGTCCATCGATATACAACCTCTGAGCTCGTACGTCTCAGAGAAGGGCGTTAAGCAAGAGAATAAATTCTCCGCCGCCAAACAGATGTATATTTAATAGAGATCAATCAACACAGAATAAAATCCCATGTCAGACACACAATCCATTTACAAGTTCGTTCTGGGTCTGAACGAAACCGCAGGCACTTTCCTCGCATATCCATCCATCTCCAAGTACGTCTGGACGATCACCAACTGTTTCCCTCATCTTGGGTGTACATCCCAATCGAGATCATCAGTAATCACCCAACCGATGTGAAGACTTCCGGTCTTCAACCACCGTCTTCATCTTCGACATCTCGTCGAATCGGTTATTCAGAATGGGTATAACCCCGGCATTTCTGAATAACCCACGTATATGATAAACAAATGTCACACAAACACAACAAACGCCTCATTCCAATTCAGAATATTCTTTTATTCAAAAAATCACATTTTTAGGGAATAGGTTCCCATTAATTTTATCCAAGATAAATTCTTCTAAATTTATTCTTTAATCATCCTTTGGATATCATTTCAAACTAGTCGGGATTAGCGAGCCACACCGAAGTAATTATTTATTTTATTTCCCAATCCCAACCTATATATCCCATGGAGCAAAACTGGTAATACTCCATATCTAACACCACGGTGTTATCGGTAAAATTAATTACCATTTCACATTCAAACCTAATTAAATATTTAACTATCGCTTTGGAGCAAAACTGGTGGTACTCCATTCTCGATCACTTTTCAGATTTGATAATTTAAATTATCAATTCACATTTCAATCTAATTAAAGATTCATTAAAACTCCACTTAGTTTTAATCTTTTCAAAAATCAATATCCTGCCCTTACAGGGTTAAAGAACCAATGTCATCTAAAACACGATTCACGATAAACCCAAAATCACACTCTATTGTTAATCGGGTTAAAGAACAGGTGTTGTTCAAAACACCGCTCACGGTAAACCCAAAAACCAATTCAAATTCAATTTCAATTAAATATTATTTAATTGATAGACTTCATTAAATCTAAATAGAAAGATTTAATCTTTTTCTCTATTGGGCTTAAGAACAGTGTTAATGAAGACACCATTCACGACAAACCCAAATCACATTTGATATTAAATACAAGGCTCTGAATAGAAAATATACCGGCTTATATTCAATATCAAATCTTGAAACCAACAAATATCATATTGTAAATAACGATATAAAATATATCTTTTAGATTCCCATAACAATATCTGTATAGGCACGAAATCCAACATCGAAATATTCCGAAGATAATTTTGATTCAACTCCAGTCCAATTCACGTATTGGGAATATTGATTATTTTTAAAATCACTTTCAAATTCAATTTATTTATTTCAAAAATAAATTGATTTTAATTCTAGTTCAAAACTAGTTCATTTCGATAAAAATCTATTTTTATCCTTTCAAATGTGGAATTTTCATCCCAGTTCATTCCAATACACAAATTATGATTTTACACAAATTATTAATATTTTTAATAATTTTATCAAGGCCCGTACAGTCGATTTCCAACAACGGCCATCGAACTGCACTTACAGCAACCTTTTCCAAATTTGATTTGGACATAATTCCAAATCCAACCATTAGATTTCAAATTTCTAATATTCATTGGAAAGCACTTTTCGATACGAACCCAACGGTTCCAGTTTTAGGAGAATCTGACGGTCGGATCTCCCGCAACGTCAATTCGAAGTCAATGGTCGAAATTCACGAACTGCAGCGGCGCGGCGCGTTCTATTCAGGCCATTATATATATATTATATATATTTCGTCGATTTCCTTTTAAAACGTATTTTATAAATCGTTTTAAATTCGTTTTCAAAGCCATTTCAACTCTATATTCAATTTCAAATCAAAATTGAATATTTCATATCATTACTATATAAATGATAATATTTTCAAAATGTTATATTTTGAAACCACTACCTTTTCAATATTCATTATAAAAACGAATATAATCGATATAAATATCGTTCACGTCAAAATGGCGCAACTCTAATCAACACCGCTTTATATATTTCAATAAATTTCTTATTCTATTCAACAAATGAATATTTATTCTATTCAACACATGAATCTATATTTCTTTCAACACACGACCAATCTCCACACATGAGTACTATCAACACACAACTATTTTTGTTATGTAAAATATTTTATAAAATTATGGTATCTATCATTGATTCTTAATTAGACTCCACCGTGAAGTAGTTTCTAATTTTAAATATGATAAAGATGTAAATTTTATTATTTAAAATATTTTACTTAACACATGAACATTGCCAACACCCGATTGGATATTCATTATTTTCCCGATTGGAATGAGGCCCAATCAATTACCATATAATGTTAATTATATGGATTCCATACAGCACATGTATATAATAGCAATGATAAACAATCAACCATCATCCAAAGTGCACCACACAACTGCATAAGCATCAAGTATAAATAATCAAAGCTTACACAATCTATCGACTAATCGATCGACATACAATTAAATAATTGGGATTAGTGTACGTCAGATATCATCCCAACACCCGTGTGGGGTTTCAAATCAACAAACACTGAATATTATTTGTGCAGTTGGGCGATGTGTAAAATTTATCATCCCAATCAATATCATTCAAATCAGTGTATATAAACAAATCGGCCGATTTGTTTATAAATATTCATTTATTCACATTCACGTTAAAAATTATATTTTTAACGATAATTAATTTATTTCAACCATCTACAATTTATTATCGATTTCACATCAACATCTCAAACAATTTTCATAACACATCAATCAAACAAACAAGTCGTCCATGGTCTGTGGACGACAGGTGTCGGGTGCTACTAAGCACCGTCTTCATCCTAGTATATATATATAACTAGAAAAAAAAATTTAGAGTGAGAAGTTCTCACCAATAGTTATCCCAACTCCACGACACTTCAAATGTAGGGAATCATCACTGTTCTCGCCTTTCATTACCTTCGTTGCCTGTAGCCACTACATATATAAAAATCATATTTTTATATTGTTGCTATGTATATAAAAATTATATTTTTACATTGCTACTATATAGATAAAAATTCTATTTTTACATTGCTAATATATAGATAAAAATTCTATTTTTACATTGCTACTATATAGATAAAAATTCTATTTTTACATTGCTACTATATAGATAAAAATTCTATTTTTACAATGCTACTATATAGATAAAAATTCTACTTTTACATTGCTACTATATAGATAAAAATTCTATTTTTACATCGCTACTATATAGATAAAAATTCTATTTTTACATCGCTACTATATAGATAAAAATTCTATTTTTACATCGATGTTCGTGTAATAAAGATTATATTTTTTTCACACTATTCTCTACATAAAGGTTTCGCCTTTTCAAATATAAAGATTTTGCCTTTTCAAATATAAATATTTCTCCTTTTCAAATATAAAGATTTCGTCTTTATCGAAGTAAAAATCATTTCTTTTATACTTCTAAAAATATAAAAATCATATTTTTAACCTTTACGTGATATTAAAATCTCGCCTTTATAAAATATAAACTTTTTAATGCTATAGAAAAACTGATTTATTTATATGAAAAAACTAATTACTTTATATAAATAAAAGTAAATAAATACAAATAAAAAAACTTACAGGGTGAGGGGAGGAGAAGGGTTCGGAGGCGCAAGAGGGGAAGGGGAAACGAGGCAGAGAGGAGGGAGAAGAAGAAGCAGCGGCGGCAGTAGGATGGTGGGGCCACGCGGGTTTTAGGGGGGGTGGGGGCGCAACTGGAAGGAGGAGAGAAGGGAGAAGGGGATCGGAGCAGAAGGAGGAGGGGGTCTAGAGGGGGGCACGGTGGGCTGCGCCACCTTGGGCGGTGGCGGCGCTCCGATCGGAGGAGCGACCGCTGCTCCTCCGTACTCTTTTTTTTCTTTTTTTTCTTGATTTGAAATTAATCGAATCAGGGGGGGCCTGGAGTTAAAAAGGAAGAGAGAAGGGGGAATTTTATTTTAAATTATTTTAATTATTTAATTTACAAAAAGTTGACTTTTTCGTACGACCTCTAAACGAGGCCCACCGCCTGTCGTCCAGCGTTTCACCCCCATTCCGAACACAATGGGATATGTACCATAAACTGATTCGACCTTTCGATCAGTTTCCGTTAAAATCAACATATAACTCTATATATTGAATTTGAACGCGCATTTCAATTTACTGGGGCCACATACACCCTTTCTTTCACGGCTACAAGGTTAACATTGATTCCCCCACCCTTGCTTTCATGGCTACAAGGTTAAAACTGATTCCACCACCCTTGATTTCACGGCTACAAGGTTAACATCGCTCTCTTTCCTTGATTTCAGGGCTACAAGGAACACACCCTTTTCCCAAACAATTCCTAAATGATAACAATAGCCCTATAACTCTTCAATAGCACTTCAAAATTGATAGTAGTAGATAGAGATTGAGAAGAAATGAAGTTTTATATAATTTGAGTATAAATCGGCAAAGTATAAGTGTAGAGATCAAGAAAATGATAAATATTAATGGTGGTATGAAAAGAGGTGAAGATGGAGAAGAAGAATGATTTAAAAACTCGAAATCTGCCCCTATTTATAGCATTTCAATGGTTGCAACGTTTCAGAAACGTTACATATAGTGAAAAGACACTTCCTTTGAAAATTGAAAAAATGACAGTTGTATGTCGACATAGGCAAAAATGTGTCAACATATGTCCTATATTTTTATATTTAAACTATTTTTCAAGTGTTTAAACATATATATTATTCTGGAAATTCTTGAATCAAAACTTAATAATATAAATGAATATTCTAAAGTGTAAAATCATATAAAAACATTATAATATATTATATAAACATATTTATAAATTTATAAGGTTTAAAACTATAAAAAAAATTATATTTATATAAACTTTAAAACTTTATATATGTTTGAAATCATAAATAAGGTAATAGTTTGAAATCATTTAGAAATTAATTTGAAATCAGGACTTTTAATTTTGAAAACAGAATTTGAAATTTGAAATTTGAAAATCAGAATTTGAAACTGGAGTGCTATTCAGAGTCTTACATATAAACTAGAATCTATTACTATATTTTTCTTGAACTCTTAATTTCTTGATAACTTGATAATTCATGAGCCTTGAATCTCTTCTGAATCCCGAATCTCTTGAAACTCTAAAACTATACAGTCTTCAATATTTGAGTCCTATATACATGTCTTGCATATATGTGTATATACATATATATATATATATATATTCTAAATAGAGAAGTTAGTATATATTTTATAATCAATTAATAATGATAATTGAAATAAGTTTGTTTTCATCAAAACTCCATTCTCCAACAATCTCCCGCTTTTTGATGATGATAACCTTGATTTACAAAATATTCATACCTGTTGATACTTTTTGATCTAGTCCTTCGAATACTCTTCCTTAAATTAAGCCTAACTAATTCTTATTTTATAAATTTCTCCCCCTTTGTGATCAACAAAAAGAAATTCTAAATATACTCCCCTTAAATTTATACCATAAATAATTATCTTATACCTATTTATCTATTCTAAGGTTCTAATACTTAATTCTATATTAGTATACATGACTCCCCCTAAATTCATGCCTATGTAATATCCTTATACTCCATATATAACTATTCAAATACTTATTCTAAAATCTATAAAAACTAGACAGAAAACAAACATCGTACGAACTAAAACTAGATAGAAAACAACCACTGTTTTACAAGACAAACAATACTAGACTAAACTATATTATCCCTAAATCTATGCTATTGATGATCCTAGTAATTCTATGTATAACTCCTCCTGAATCTATAATGCATCCTAAATTTATAATTATCCTAAAACTCCCCCTAACTATATGATATAATTCTACTAAGTAAACTTAAATAGGAGGATAATCAATACAAACATTGTATAAACTGAGCAAGTAATCCACACAAATTTACAAGCAATCCAAACAATCAACCAATTTAAGTTTTGTTGTCACAAAAGATCAACTCAAAAAAATTCAAACGTAAAGTCAAACATTTCTTGTAACTTCTATTTATCCTAAAAACTAATAAAGCTCCTGCTTTGATCTAATACTATAAGAACTACATAAAAAGTACAGTAATGAAATCTGAAAAAGATGAGTACAGTTATACTATTTAATACCTACATATGCATAAGTATATTTCTAACAAACCTATCAACCATAAATGAAATTAAACCATGTCAATCAAGTTATTCAAGTCAAATAAGTCATACAAATCAATTAAGTCAAACAAGTCAATCAAGTAAAAGTAAAGAGGTATGTTGGTTATAATGCAGTATGAAATGTATGTCATATGAAAAGCAATATGCGATAATATATATTGAATGAAATGAAACTTGTGATATGAATGTTTTTAACTTGAGATGCAGTATAATTTATAATAGTGATGTGTGATAAGATGTGTAATGATAATATGCAGAATGATTTGGTGATAATATATATTTCGGTAAAAGGTATTCAAAGTACTATCTAACTATTATGCATATACATATATATTATAAATTATTTTAATCAAACAAAGGTAATATACATTAATTTATAAACTTAGGTTAATGATACAAATGAAAGAAATTTAAAAATATAATAGTTTAATGGTAATTAAAGATATATTCATGATAGGTAGTAAAATATTCAAAATAATTCTATAAGAAATATGGAGTTAAATAATCTTAGTAAGGTGCTTCTATAATAATATAGTAAATATAGCAGATTTTAAAAAAAAAAAAGAATATAAAATTGTATCATATAAAGTAAACTATTTTGTTATAAACAAATATTTATAATTGTGTACATATATATATATATATATAAAAAGTAATTTTAAAAAGGACTCAAAATTTAATTTATTATGAGATATACATCAATCTTTGATACAAATCAATTTAAATTTAAGCTTTAGAAATCAAAATATATTAATTTGCTAAAGAACCATTTATATGATAAAACTTTAAAAGAAATCTATATAATTTTTTGATGAAATCTGGTAATATGAAGTAAATTGTAAAGTTATAACTTCCTATACTTAAACTAAATATTTAGCTCATAAAAGAAATCATATATATATAATACCAAAAAAAAATTGATGCAAAAAGGTAGTGAATCGCTAGATTCACGCCTTCATTCATTAAATGTAAATAAAGTACAACGTGTTTAGCTCAGCATACAGAAGACTAGCTACTAGCTACAACTATTTACATGAATATGTGCAACCCAAAAAGAAATACATGCACGCAGGCATGATAACATAGCGCTCATTATATACATAAAACAACTACAAAATAGCTAATAAACCCAACAAACTGATGCAAGGCTGCATCAAGCTCGGCTGCCACGAGCCCTATCCATGACTCGAGCGTCAATTGTGTCCACAAATTTGATCTCCTCCTTGCCTGACCAATGAGAAACAAAATTAAGAATGCAAAAAATAACCGAGTTGGGCTCTTTCATTTTACATTTAAACTTTTGTGAGTTACGTTCATGCCAAAGGATCCAAACATAAGCAAGTTTCAAGAGAGCAAACATATGTCGCATGTGTGTATCAGGCAGTGAAGTAATAGTGTTGTGCCAAAAAAGAAATTGATCGGTGATGAAATGAGACCAGTCTAAGTAGATATTAAGGCTAACTAAACACTTCGTCCACACATAAAAGGCGAAATCGCAATCAACGAATAGATGCTGGTAGTTCTCGTCGTCATCAGCGCAAAAAACACAGCCCCCAGCGACTTGAACTCCTTTTTGATGTAATCTGCTCACTGTATTAAGCTTGTTATGCATGATCGTCCACATATGAATCTTGACCTTAGTGGGGACAGCCTTAAAACTCCACATTCTCATGAATCCATCATATTTCCTTCCTGCAAAGTTCATCATCTTATAAAGTTCGCTAACACAAAAGTTATTTTCACCAATCTTCCATACAAATTCATCGTCATAAAGTTATACATCTTCTAACAAACGAACCAAGCCACATAGCTGAATCAAAGCATTACCAGCCAATAGACGACAAAAAGTCAGGTTCCATTTAAAATTGGCAGAATTCGCATTATACATTGCACTGACTGAAGCTCTTTTGTTGCATGCAATATCAAAAAGATCGGCAAATTCAACACGCAAAGGGATAGGGAGAAACCAGCAGTCATACCAGAAAGAAACATTGCGACCATTTTTTACTACAACATCAGCCCCAATCTTCATCCAGTGAACGTTTGCCATAACACCATGCCAAAATACCGAGCAATGAGAAACATCCGCCTTCCAATCAAAACTTCCGCCATAGCAAGTGTTTAAGATCCACTCCTTCCAGAGAACTTTTTATCACTAAGCATAGTCCACAGCCATTTACAAAGCAATGCAGAGTTCATGTTTTTCAAGTTTACAACTCCCAAGCCTCCCTGATCTTTGGACTTGCACACCTGGTCCCACGACACTAGACAGCTGACTTTACGCGTGTCCTTCGTACCAGTCTTGAAAAAATTCTGACGAAGAGCATCAATCTTCTGAATTACCCATCCAGGACATGAATAGAAAGAAAGCCAATACAAAGGGATAGCAGACAGAATAGAATCCACCAACACCAGCCGTCCAGCCTTTGATAAACAATTCCCCTTCCATCTCGCCAAACGCCTATCAACTTTATCAATCACATACTACCAATCACTCTTCAATAGCCTTTTTGGACGGATGCAAGCCCCAAGATAATTAAGAGGGAAAGAATCTGCCTTGCAGTTAAGCATTTCAGCACATTTCCTGTTCACATCAACACTACAGCCCAAAGTTAAACACTACTCTGATGAAAATTAATCTTTAAGCCAGATAAACTTTCAAAAGCATAAAGCAAAAATTTTAAAGAGGCAATGTACTTGCAATCTGGGTTGCAAAAGATAATAGTATCGTCAGCATATTGCAGTGAATTAATACCCCCAATGATGTGATCTCTCCCGAAGCTTTGGATGATATCATTAGCACTTGCCACCTGAAGGATCCGACAAAAGACATCGGCAGCCAAGTCGAAAGAAGCGGGTCACCTTGACGCAGCCCACGCTTGGAGACAATGGTCTTGCCAGCCACTCCATTCACACAAACGTTGGATCTGCTTGATGTTAAAATGCAATGAATCCAGTTTAGCCATCTACCCGGAAAACCTCTCGCGCTAAGTAAATCCATGATGAACCTCCAATCAACGGTATCAAAGGCCTTAGCGAAATCCAGCTTCAAAATTGCACAAGGCACATTATGTCTATCACTATGGGAGATAACTTCCTGGACAAGTGCCGCTCCATCAAGAATAAACCGGCCCTTAATAAATGCTGTCTGCGAAACATCGATCAGATCATCCATCTTCGCTTTCAGCCTGTTTGCAAGGACCTTAGTGATCAACTTGAAGCTACTGTTCAAAAGGCTGATTGGCCGAAAGTCCGCAGCAGAGACATTTCCTCCTTTCTTAGGGATCAAGACTACGTTAGCATACCCCAACATATCCAATCTCAAGGAACCAGAGTGAAATTCATTGAAAATATTGATAACATCATGTTTAATCAAGTCCCAATATTTCTTATAAAAGAAGTTTGGAAAACCGTCGGGGCCAGGGGCTTTATCACCAGGCATCTCGTTTAAAGTCGCGACCATTTCTTCTTTCGAGAACTCAGAATCAATGCCACTAAGATCAACATAAGAAGGATACAACACACTCCAATCAACGTTCACACGGTTCTCATTTCGTTCACCAAAGATACCCTTATAAAATTCAGTAAAAACTTCTCCTATCCTTTGTTGATCACAAATTTCATCCCCATTTTTCTAAATACTACATATCGTGTTAGTTCTCCGTCTACCGTTTGCAACTTTGTGAAAGTAAATCGTGTTACTATCACCAAGCTTCAGCCACTGAGTTCTCGATCTCTGTTTCCAAAAAATCTCTTCTTGGTCAATCACAGTTAGAAGCTCCTTTTCTTTAGTTTTTAACAGGGCTCGCTCAGCATCATTCAAACTACGTGCTTCCTTAAGCACATTCAGCTCCATAATCTCAGATTCAAGTCTCTGTTTCTTAATTCTGATGTTCCCAAAGACTTCTCGATTCCATTTGGCTAAAAAAATTCACAACAGTCTCATTTTTCTACAAAAATTGCTAGCTGCATCCCCAAAGCCACGAAACTCCATCCATTTCTGGCGAAGCATCTCATCAAAATTTGGCTCAATGCACCACATATTCTCGAACTTAAAAAAATATTTCCTTCTATAATCAGCGTTAGTGTTTAGGACAACTGGGCAGTGGTCAAAAATAAGGGACGTAAGACCTCTCTGAAGAGTCAGGGGGTGCAAGTCATCAAAAGCATAGTTAATGAAGAAACGATCAAGGCGAACTAAAGTAGGAGGGGTCCTACCGTCAGTCCATGTAAATTTTCTATTAGTCATGGGTAAGTCAATAAGGCCACAGTTACCAACAAAGTCACTGAAATAATTCATATCACCCAAGCCATAATTTTTCATTACATTGTGTTCGGACATAAATCTGGTGACGTTAAAGTCTCCGCCAATTACCCAAGGACCATACATGAGGTTATGAAATTCCAAACCCTCTGCCCACAAAGTCATTCTTCCTCGTCTTGTGTTAGGTCCATAAACACTAGAAAAGAAATAAAGAACATTTGTAGATTTACATTCAAGAGCCAAATGCAAACAATAAGTTTGTTTAATTTCTTGCTTAATCGCCCAAGAATTGCTACTCCGACCAGTAAAAATGCCACCCGAGGTTCCCACAGCAAGAATAAAAGCCCATTCATCAATAACACCCCACCCCAAACATTTAAAAATAAATGGTTCAGGGTTCTCTATTTTAGTTTCTTGAAGCATGATGATATCAGGTTTTACAGATTTGAGATAATTCTTAACCCTAAGACACTTGTCAAAAGTTCCTAGGCCTCTAACATTCCATGTGACAATTATCATGATGAACCATTAACCCTCTCATTTTCTTTGTTCTTAATATCACGTATCACATCATCATTCAACACAAAACCAGATTTACTTGCAATGTCATGAAGTTGATCACTAGACAGAGTATTAAGAATAATAGCAGGAACAAAAATGCTACCTTCCATAGGGTGGCCCAATATATAATACCAAAATTAAGTTAAATATAAAGTTTTATAAATCTTAATAAGAAGCCAAAATTAGTATTAAGTTACAAATAATATTTAAGATAACATAACCCAACATTGTTATGAAATTATTTGTGAAAACTATGTATGTTTAAACTTCATATAAAAGATATGTAAATTTATATTTTATAACAATATCAGAGGTTTAAAAAATTTAATTATTTCTAGCATGTTAACATATCTATGTACTGTATATAAGTTTATTGATTTATATACTATAACAACCCGTATTTTCATAACCA
The DNA here is from genome assembly GCA_030737875.1 of Allium sativum. Lineage (NCBI taxonomy): Eukaryota > Viridiplantae > Streptophyta > Magnoliopsida > Asparagales > Amaryllidaceae > Allium > Allium sativum. Next base: position 63,795 of record JASFAX010000073.1, read on the forward strand.
ATTTAAAATTTTGATTTAAGCTATTTTAAGGAGTATGCGAATATAAATTGGTTACTTTAGCTAAATAAAATTTTATAATAATTTTAAAATTAGTTTTTATATTTTATTTGAGTTAAAATAAACCCTGTAAAATTATTAAATTGATTTACAAGCTTTGTTTTAAGAATTTTGAAAATTCGATTTTGAAAATCAACACATAGCCCTTCAAAAGTTAAATTTTGCATATGAGCTCAGAATTCGAGGAAATAATTTTTTTTGGGTTAATAATGACAAATCATTGTTGAGTTCCAAAGTGTGCGTCGAACAGAGTCAGTATGTGGCTAGGCGGAGCAAAACCATTTGCTTAAAAATAGGCAGTCATTTTACAAAGGAACATTATTGGATGATTTCGGAATTCGATTCCACTTTTTTTCTAAATTCGTATCGTTGAATAATGGTCAAATCCAAAAGGGGATAATTTTTGAAGTTAGCGTTTGAGCGTACTAGAAAAAAAGGTACGCCAAAATCTTATTTTGAAGCTAATTTGAGCAATTTTACAAAGGAATATTATTGAGACGACCTCAGAATTCGAAGAAACTTTTTTATTGGATCTGTAATGTTGAAGAGTAGTTGCATGTCAATTTTCATTAAAAAGGGGATCCATAGAAGATCACACGGATTTTTAAACGATGAAAATAAGGCATAATTGAGTATAATAAAATATAAAATCAATATAAAAATAAAAAATAAAAATATTTATCCTTCCTATATAATATCTTAACATATTTTAAACCCTTATCTTCATTTTCCTAGGTCACGCCGTTACTCCTCTTTCTACAGAAAAAATTAAACCGTGAAAATCAATCTTCTAAAATCCATAGAAATGCAAATAAAAATCTATAAATCCCCAAACTCATATATTTGGATCTCCTATGACTTGATCTTTACAACTAGGTGTATTTTGATGAATTTGAACTGTTTGGTTTACTGTGTGAGTTTAGGTGTGCATTTCAGCGGATAGGGTTGTTCGATTCTTGAAGAATAAGCATAGATTCGAGGTTTGGATATCGTATTGGTGTTCGTGGTGAGAAGAGGTACTCGTACACAAAATTTGAGTTGAATTCATGAAAAAATTTGTCGAGAGTTTCACTGAGGCAACGTGATATGCCTGGAAGACACGAACTGTGAGGGTGATGCTAGCCGTGTTTTGAGGTGTAAAGGATGATGAGTTTTGGAAGAGAAGATCAATGGTGATTTGTGTTTGTGATTTAGTGGAGTTTTTTATTAGGATTGGAGAGCTTGAAGTTTGGTAATGGTGTGTGCGTTTCAGCGCGGTATACAGGAGATGGAGGAGAAGATGAGTTGAGGATTAGTGACCTAATTATGTTTAAGGATAATTATAATTAATTACATTGGTATTGTTTAAATTGTATACAATTTGTAAAAAACATAACTTCTTCATACGAACTCGAAATTCAGCAAAACAAGATCTATTGGAACCGTATCGACGAGAGCTTCACAATGAAACTGATTTGGAGATATTTGGAGCTCGTTGCAACTTATGGCAAAATAAAATGCCTCATTGAACAATCGGAAAACAATCGTTTTATAACGATTTCGAACCGGTCAAGGTGAGAATTATCTCACTAAAATTTTGTATAGTTATTTAATTTATTTTATAACTGTAAATATATAGAAATTACCAGCATTGATTTTTATTTGTTTTATGGAGTTCAACACTCGAATTCGCACAAATCACATAAATTGGAAATGATGTATGGATATTACCGACATTCGGATTTCATACTCCGTGAATGGCCACTTGTGGCGCCGTAAATGGCATTGGGTTGTTGAGTATTTACTTACGTGGATGGTTTGGTGACTTGTGTATTGTGATTGTGATTGTGATATTGAAATGGAGTAAATAAAATATATACGTGTTGTATAAAAATAGAAATGGATAAAATGGTCATGTGTTGAAATAAATATTTGTTCGCTAAAAATATTATTTTTAGCTTATATATACATTATATAAAATGGTCATGTATCGAAACAAATAAAATATAATTTTAAACATATATATGCAATATGTAAAATGGTCATGAAATGGAATAAATATTGGTTGGCTAAAATATAATTTTTAACATATATATGAGATATATAAAATGGTCATGTAATGGAATAAATATTGGTTGGTTAAAAATATTATTTTTAACATATATATGAGATATATAAAATTTTCATGTAATGGAATAATTATTGGATTTTTAAAATATAATTTTTAACACATATATGCACTGTATAAAATTGTCATGTAATGAAATATTCAATTTTGATTTAAAATTGAAATAGAAGTTGAAATCGTTTTAAAATGAATTTATAAATGATTTATAAAATACGTTTGAAATGGAAATCGGTGATATATATATATATATATATCATATATATTTAATGGCTTGAATAGAATGCGCCGCGCAGCGACCGTTCGCGAATTTCGACCATTGAATTTAAATTGACGTAACGGGAGATCCAACTATCGGATTCTCCTAAAACAGGAGCCCTTGGGTTCATATCGAAAAGACCTTTCCAATGCATATAAGAGATTTGAAATCTAATAGTTAGATTTTAAGATACGTCCAAATCAGTTTTCAAAATGGTCGCATTAAATGCAGTTCGGTGGCCGATATTGGAAATCGACTGTAAGGGCTTTGATAAAATTATTAAAAATATGGTAAAATTGTCTAAAGTCATAATAAATGATTTGGAAAGGTTTTGGATGATAAATTCCAAGTTTGAGAAGATTTTTTTTTTTTGAAATGAACTAGTTAATAACTAGAATAATAATCCAATGATTTTTAGAAATAATAAATTGGATTGAAAATTTGGTTTTAAAATAACTAGAATTTTCTAACGTATGAATTGGAATGGATTTAAATGGAAATAATCTTCGGAATATTTCGATAGTGGATTACGCGATTATACGGATATTATTGAGGAATTTGGAAGATATAGATATATCGTTATTCTCAATACGATATCCGTTAGTTTCAGAATTTGATATTGAATATAAGCCGATACAATTTCTATTTAGAGTCTTTTATTTAATATCAAATTGGATTTTGGGTTTGTCATGAATGGTGTCTTCAATAACACTGTTCTTAAACCCCATTGAGAAAAGAAGGAATCTTTTATTTAAGATTTAGAGAAGTTACCAATTAATTAATATTCAATTGGTATTGAATTGAAATCTGATTTTTGGGTTTATCGTGAACGGTGTTTTAAATAACATTTGTTCTTTAACCCAATTAACAGGGAAGATATGATTTGGAATTTATAAATCCTTTTATTAAGATTTAATGGAAATTTTCCAAAGTAAAGTTTTCCAATTTAAAATACAAAATTGGAATTGAATGGAATTCGATTTGGTAATAATCGAGATGAGCTTCTATGAAGGAAGAACGTTACTATTTATGGAATTTAAAAAGCTTAGTCGTTTTTCCACTTATAATATTAGTTTCATATGGAAATTTGTATCGATTACGACTAAACGGATTTCCGTGAAGATTCTATTATTGATGGACGATGATTTAGGGGTTTATCGTGAATTTGTTTTAAACGACATTGATTCTTTAACCCAGTAAAAGACATGATTAATTTTCCTATAGTTGAATAATCATTAAGTAATGATTTTTGAAGAATAAAACTAAGTAGAGTTTTAATAAAACTTTAATTAGATTTGAATAATGAATGGTGATTAAATTTACCAATACATGAGATGTGGTATAAATCGAATATACTTGGTTGTTGATATTCATGATTGTGATTGATTGATTGTTTGGATTGTGCTCGACCAGTTTATGAGCAAGATATGCTTTTACATTTAGCATTGGGTTAGGTAGAAATATTTGTATGCTTACATCTTGTGAAACACTTCACGATTTGACTATGAGGTGTTAGCGATGTTGAGTTCATTTCATATTTAATGAATGATTTTGAAATGATATTTTTCTTAATTGAAAAGAAATGTATGCCCGATTTTGGACAGGGAATGTTTTATACAAATGTTTTATAAAACAGAAAGGATTTCAATGGGTAAACCCAACGTTGTCGAAATGATTTCGAAATGTATTATGTGTTTGACATTGTAGTTCATCACATAACCTATTAGTTGCTATTGATGATATATCTGTTTGGTGGCGGAGAATTTATTCTCTTGCTTAACACCCTTCTTTGCGACGTACGACCTCAAAGGTTATGTGATTAATAGTGATTGATCATATGTGTAAATTGCTAATGTAAAGTACTATATTTTGGAAGTACTTTTGATTATTATGTTGTGAAATGATTTTCCCTACTTCGGGATGTAAAAGTGATTTAGTATGTGGCTAAAGATTCTGGTAACCCGGACGACTAAAAGTATGGGTCAGATGGCGCTGTAGTCCCGAGGGCGTGGGATTATGCATCGTCAGTGTAGCCTGCTCCATCATGGGAGGTGCACATATATATATATATATATATATATATATATATATATATATATATATAGCCTTGTCTAAGGGGTGCCTGATATTTGGTTGCATACTTGTTTATATGCATTGTGATGTTTTGTAATTCATATTTCCAAAGATTTTGGTTTGAGATCCCGAAGTGAAATCTACTTTGATATAAAGTTAGATATGTATTTCAAATGATTTGAAATAAGAAATTAGGAATAAAGTCCAAAGAAATAATTTCTGTAAAGTGAATTGGATTTGAATTTTTTTAAATTTGGGATTAAACCTAAATGGATAGATTAAGGAATTGCATGTTGTATGATGCATTGCAGATCCATACGACTATTATTAGTTGTTGTTTATGCACTGGTATTCATGGGGGTGAACCTGTTCCGTGACATACGGCGTGGTCCTGTGATTTACCTTATTTTAAAGTAATGTTTAATAGCTATTTTGAATTCTCACACCAGTCTCATGACTGACTCGGACTTTATTGTTTCTACCTAAACTCTGAGTGCCCATATTTTCCACACGGGCAGCCAATAGTTTTGGTTTTGTAGATTATTCCATTTAATAGGATTCTGGATCAAAGCTAAAAGCTGTGTCCAGAGCATTGATAGTCTTCCGATGTGTTAGTTTATTTGTTTCCGCTGCATTGTATTACATTTATTGTAAATTTATTTTCCACTGTATGTTATTTTCGATACTCTGATATTATGTACTCTGATGTAACATTGTTATGATGTTTATAAAAGTATTCTGTTGTTTGTTCTGATGTGTTGTGCGCCCAAAGTTAGCGTATCCGCCTTTTTGGTTCGGTTTAAGTCGGTTTATCGATTGGTTTGGATCGACCAAGAAGGGGTGTCGTTACATATGTTATCAGAGATTTGGTTAACTCAAATCTTTGGGGTGCAACTCATTAGAACAGAATAAAAGACTCATCAGAGATTGGATTAGTAATATCCTATGAAAGAAAACTCATTAGAGATAGGATCAGTAGTATCCTAGAATGAGAAACTCGTTAGAGATGGGGTTAGAAATGCCCTAGAATGAGTTGAGAGTGATAATTTATAAATAATGTATTTGTGATCATATATATAATCCGATCTTAGAAAATATGATTTTTGAATATATAAAATTTATATATATTTGAGAAGTTAACCAACTAATTGATTGTTGGTTGTGATGTGTGATTATTAGATCGACTAATTAAAATATTGGAATAATAAAACCATTAAGAGAATGAAAGGTAAATTTAGCCGAATCGAATCAAATTTTGAACTAAATTGAAAATTGATTGAAATTGCATATATGTGAATGTATATATAATGAACAGGTCATAGCATGGAAGCTAAGAAGAGGAATAAAATTGTTTGCCCGACAAATAGGTACTTATTTACTGTATTTATTAGGTTTTGATGATTTTATGAGTTGATTGGCGGGCCGCTTGGCTTTTTCTTTTTCTTTTTGGATGATGAGGGCCCTGTGAGGCAAGATGTGGTTATACCGATCAGCCTGTACAAAGGAGGTTATGGCGAAATTTTTCAAAAATTTAGGGTATTAGCCAAATTTTTGAGAAATTAGAAAGTTCTTAGAAACTAAAAAGTTGAAGAACTCAAGCTAGAATGAAAGTTGAGTTGGTTAGTTAAACAACTTTTAGTTGTGTTCCTTTTTGAGGACAAAAAGATTTTAAGTGGGGGAGATTGTAACAACCCGTATTTTCATAACCAATTTAAAATTTTGATTTAAGCTATTTTAAGGAATATGCGAATATAAATTGGTCATTTTAGCTAAATAAAATTTTAGAATAATTTTAAAATTAGTTTTATATTTTATTTGACTAAAAATAAACCCAGTAAAATTATTAAATTGAGTTACAAGCTTTGTTTTGAGAATTTTGAAAATTCGATTTTGAAAATCAACGCATAGACCTTAAAAAGTTAAATTTTGCATATGAGCTCAGAATTTGACGAAATAATTTTTTTTGGATTCATAATGACAAATCATTGTTGGGTTCCAAAGTGCACAGCGAACAGAGTCAGTATGTGGCCGTGCGGAGCAAAACCATTTGCTCAAAAATAAGCAGTCATTTACAAAGGAACATTATTGAGATGATATTGGAATTTGATTCCACTTTTTTTCTAGATTCGTATCATTAAATAATGGTCAAATCCAAAAGGGCATAATTTTTTAAGTTAGCGTTTGGGCGTACAAGAAAAAATGGTAAGCTAAAATCTCATTTTTAAGCTAATTTAAGCAATTTAACAAAGGAACATTATTGAGACGACCTCATAATTTGACAAAACTTTTTTTATTGCATCCGTAATATCGAAGAGTAGTTGCATGTCAATTTTCATTGAAAACGGGATCCGCGGTGATCACACGGATTTTTAAACGATGAAAATAAGGCAAATTTGAGTATAGTAAAATATAAAATCAATATAAAAATAAAAAATAAAAATATTTATCCTTTCTATACAATATCCTAACATCTTTTAAACCCTTATCTTCATTCTCCTAGGTCACGCCGTTATTCCTCTTTCTACAGGAAAAATTAAAACGTGAAAATCAATCTTCTAAAATCCATAGAAATGCAAATAAAAATCTATAAATCCCCAAACTCATATATTTGGATCTCCTATGACTTGCACTTCACAACTAGGTGTATTTTGCTGAATTCGAACTGTTTTCTTTGCTGCGTGAGTTTACGCGTGCGTTTCAGCGGCTAGGGTTGTTCGATTCTTGAAGAATAAGCATAGATTCGAAGTTTGGATATCGTATTGGTGTTTGTGGTGAGAAGAGGTACTCATACGCAAAATTTGAGTTGAATTCATGAAAATTTTGTCGAGAGTTTCACGATAGGCAACGTGATATGCCTGGAAGACGCGAACTGTGAGGGTGATGTGAGCCGTGTATTGAGGTGTAAGGGATGATAAGTTTTGGAAGAGAAGATCAATGGTGATTTGTGTTTGTGATTTAGTGGAGTTTTTTATTGGGATTGGAGAGCATGAAGTTTGGTAATGGTGTGTGCGTTTTAGCGTGGTATACGGGAGATGGAGGAGAAGATGAGTTGAGGGATCAGACCAACGAAATAAAGCAAATAACTCTCTCCCAACGGTCAAAAATGGCGACCGGTTTCTAAGTTTCTCTCTAAAATTGGCGTTTCTCTTTCTCTCTTTCTGAATTTTCTTTATAGTGTTACTGGTTATTGTTCGTTGTTGTTCTTCACCTTGCTCGATCACTGTTGCTCCACAGCATTTTGGGCATGGCTCCGTGTCCTCTTTCTGGTGCTAATGTGACATCTGGATCCTGTTGCCAGTCGTGCCCTAGCTTCGATGCAATTGCGAACACGATTTTGGCGGTGGTAGAAGGTCCAATTTCTCTGGTTTTTACTAATGTAGATTCGGTTGATGTTCTACTTTTCTCTCTGGCATCTTTCGTTGAACTGTTGCGACATTGCTTCTTAGTTGTGGGGAACAAGTTTCTGGAACTTACTCCAGTATACTCTAGGTTGATGAGTGCTCTGCCTCCACGTGGGGATGCAGTCCTCTGCTCTAGCGTGGCATCAGATTATCGTCGTGGTTCTGAATTCTATCGAGGTAGGCGAGATCTGACCACCCCTTTTAACCCTCGGTTAAGCTTCAAATCGTCAGGCGTGGCTCCGATCGTGGCAGTTCATGGTTTTAATGTTGGATCCCTTGTTTGTGGTGGAGTTTTTGGGCCCGGTTTTGCCAAAGTTGCTACTGCTGAACCTAATGGGGTTGGGGATTTGATCACCTCACCGATTCCTCTATATCGGCGGCTGTGGTTGAGCCACATGTTGATGCTGCTTATGCAAAGGTTCCTCGTCGATAGTAGCATGGTTCGAGGAATAAGATAAAGAAGGATGCTGTTTTTCAAGCTCTTCTTGGGAAGTTTCTCCGGTGCAAGGACTTGAGAGTATGGAGACAGGTTTTGTCACCTCCGGGGACGTTGTCGATGTTCATGTTGCCACTGGAGTTCTCTCAATCTGTTCAGCGGTGGGTGGGTCTGAAAAGATTTGCGAAGTGGGGTTTCTTAGTAGCTGGTCTGCTCCTTGTATCTTGAGGCAGGAGGTTACCACAGAGGAAGTGGCAACGGATGGTGCAGCTCTGTTGTCATCGGCATCAGTGGTGGTTGGTTCGGATATGGCGGTGGTTTCAAGTGTTATGGTGGGAGGACCCGAAGTGGTGGTTGTTCTTTTGTATGGTGTGCAGGTACGGCTTTTTGACAGTAGTGCTGGGTTCTTTTGGAGTCAGGTATTCTTTGATTTCTTTGTTAGAATCTTCTATGATTCTGATCTTGTAGTTGCGGTGCTTTATTATGTTGCAACTGTTCCTGTTGTGTGGAGTGAGTTTTCTACGTTGATGCATGTTGTTACTCTATTTGTTGGTGATGTCTCGCTCACCATTGTTCCTCCGTTGGCTGTTTCCTATCTGGTTTGTTGTGCTCATACTCTTTCAGTTGAGCTTTCTTTTGTAGGGGTGGTTTGATGGTAACAAGTATTCCTTGCTGGTTATTTTCTTCTGCCTTCTTTTGTACCCTTTGTTCGTCGCTGGTGCAGGTTCATTGTCTGGTTGTGGGTTTATCTGTGTTAGCTATCTTTTAAAGGGGATTTCTTAGTCTCCACGACGTCATCTTCATCGTGTCGCAAGAGAATTTAGATATGTGGCTCAGATTTGTAGGCTTTGGGTGTCGTTGTCGGTCGCTTCATAATGTATTGGTTTTTCGGTCCTGGTAGTCTCCATGTAGTAGCCATATGTTGTGTCCAACAATGGGCCAATGTATGTGTTGCCAGGTAGATTACCGACCGTTTAAACCTTTGCACTATGTAGACTCTTCGGGTTTGGTTGTTGTAATGTTACCATCTTTGTGGGGCTGTCAATCTGATGACAGTTCGGCTCTGGTAATGTTCACAGAGGATCTTGGGATGCGCCTTTTGATGTATCCAACATTTATGCCCGCTCCCCCATTTTCGGGTTCCTCCGTTGTGTTCCTCTCTAGTTTCTGGTTTACCTCAAGCTCCTTTGTCTCTCCCTATGCTTAGTAAGGCCGAGATAGTGATCGTAAATGATCTTCTATCTCGGCTTACTGAGAATTCTTGTCCTTTGAGATCTAGTAGTTCCCGGTCTCTCTCGTCGGATTTCGATTTAGGTCTCGGGGCTTCTATTGGATCCTCCGAAGCTAGTGAGGCTTTGCTCCGGCCGTCTGTCGCCCATTCTCGCTCTTCGCATAGAAGAGCTGGAGATAGGCCTCGCGCTCCTCGTACCATTCGCACACGCTCTATAGCGGCGTCCGAGCAGATCTTTTGATTTACCCGGCACACGTTGTATCGGATTTGAGCTGTTTGGGGTAGGCTCCGTTTTCTGGCCGTGTCCTTTACTTCTCTTGATCCGTTATTTGGTGGTTTTCTGTCTCCCTTATCGATGGCGAACTGTCTATTCTGGAACATCCGTGGTGTTGGCAATGATGCGTCGGTGGCTAGGCTAAAGCGCATCGTTCGGAAGCACTCTATCCACTTGGTGGTACTCCTGGAACCTATGCTGGGACCGGAAGGGATCACCAAATCCGTTCTTTCTCTTGACTTTGGCGGTGCCTTAGCCAATGTATCAAGCAAAATCTGGATCCTGTGGTTCAAAGATATTATGGCCCATCCTATCTTCAACTCCGATCAGTTATTGTCTATAGCCTGCTCGCTCCCCTCTTTTTCTTCATCTTTCCTATTTTCTGCTGTTTATGCTAAATGCAACAGGTTGGAATGGTCGACTCTCTAGGACGACGTTATCGGTCTGTCTTATTTTGGCTTTCCTGTTTCGGGTTTGGGTGGCGACTTTAATGTAGTCGCCAACCAAGCAGAAAAACCGAGAGGCAATGTTGTAAGTCGCGCTGCTGTAGCTGATTTCAATGCCTTCATCGTTGAGTCGGGACTGACAGAAGTCTCATTCGTTGGTTCGGCCTTCACTTGGTGCAACAACCAAGATAGGCCAAATCGGATTCTGTCTAGACTTGACAGAGTTTTTGGTTCGGTGTACCCAAGTATCATCCCAACACCCGTGTGGGGTTTCAAATCAACAAACACATATTTTTATTTGTGCAGTTGGGCGATGTGTAAAATTTATCGTCCCAATCAATATCAGTCAAATCAGTGTATATAAACAAATCGGCCGATTTTTTTATACATATTTATTTATACACATTCACGTTAAAAATTATATTTTTAACGATAAAATATTTTTAACTATATAAATATTTTATTTCCTTTCAACACAAGAATATTTTATTATTCAATCATTCCACAACACAATCAATTTTCACAACACATCAATCAAACAAACAAGCCATCCATGGTCTGTGGATGACGGGTGTCGGGTGCTGCTAAGCACCGTCTGCATCCTAGTATATATATATATATATAACTAGAAAAAGAAATTTAGAGTGAGAAGTTCTCACCAATAGCAAATCCAATACCACGACTTCTTATGTACAAATCTTTGTCGTTCTCGCCTTTTGTCACTTTCCTCGCCCGTAGTCACTACATATATAAAAATCATATTTTTATATTGTTGCCATGTATATAAAAATCATATTTTTATATTGCTACTATATAGATAAAAATTCTATTTTTACACCGCTACTATATAGATAAAAATTCTATTTTTACATCGTTACTATATAGATAAAAAAAATAGGTTGGTTTTACCATTGGAAGGTTCAGACCTCGCTGTCCTCCTACACCGGAAGAGATATGCGCGTGTGTCTTTTCACTAAGGATAGTGCTTGTGGGACAGATGACTTCAATGGGATTTTCTATCGGAGTGTCTGGTCGATTATCCAGTCGGACTTCTGCCAGGCAATTCGCTTTTTCTTTTCCGGTGGAGAACTGCCTCAGGGTTGGACCTCCACTAATTTAGTCCTTATTCCTAAGTGTGAAAATCCCATTTCTTGCACGGATTTTCGCCCTATCAGTTTGTGTAACTTTTCTAACATGGTTATTTCAAAGATTGTGGCAACTAGGATGCCTCCTTTTCTTCAGCGTCTTATTTCCGCTTATTAGGCGGGGTTTGTTAGAGGACGTTGATCACAGACAACATTATTTTAGCCTAAGAGCTGATTTCTCAGATTGATAGGAAAGTTAGGGGTTCTAATGTGGTAGTTAAGCTGGACATGGCAAAAGCTTACGACCGCATGTCATGGTTTTTCATCATTAAGGTTCTTTGAGCTTTTGGGTTTCCTGAGGTAATTATCGATGTCATCTGGAGGCTCATATCAAACTGTTGGTTCTCGATTCTCATCAACAGAGCGACCAATGGTTATTTCAAGGCCGACATAAGTCTTCGCCAAGGAGATCCTCTCTCTCCTTCGCTTTTCGTTCTTGCTGCTGAGGCTTTCGTATGTGGATTGCATTCACTGACGATAGCTAATCAGATTCACCGGTTTGGCATTCCTTCGGGTTGTCCAGTCGTTTCCTCTTTGTCCTTTGTGGATGACAACATCATTTTCACTAATGGTAACCGTCGTTTAATCCGTCGTATGGTCAGCCTCATTCAGCAATATGAGAGATGTTCAGGCTAGCTCGTTAATACTGCTAAAAGTTGCTTCATCCCGTCGAAAGACTTGACCACGGTCAGATCTTCTTCGATTGAAACCTTCACTGGTTTCAAGGCAGCCTCCCTTCCTTTACCATACCTTGGAATTGTTCTTTACAAAGGTCGTAAGCTCAACGCCATTTTCGACCCCCTCGCCGATAAAGCTAGGGGGAAGATCATTCGGTGGAATGCGGCGCTTCTATCTCAGGCAGGAAGACCGGTTCTCATAAAGTCTGTGCTTGACTCTATAGGAACTCATGTCTTTGCTGCTATGACTCCTACCACTTCGTTTTTCAGATCTTACCGTTCGTTGGCTTCATCTTCTTTCTGGGGGAAAAAGGACAATGCTAATCGTCACCATTGGATTTCTTAGGGCGTTATTTGTCGCCCTAGAAGTGAGGGGGGATTAAGTCTCAGAAACCCAAAGGATATCTGTACAGCTTTTGCTTGTAAACTTTTGGGCTAGGTTTGAAGCGGACGACTCTTTATGGGGCAACGTTCCTCCACGCTAAGTACCGCCGGCTGCAACCCAATAACTATATTGGGGTTCCATCCTATGCTAGTGAGACGTGGAAATGGATGCAACCAGCGAAGGCATTCTCCGATTCGCATGGGGGTGGGTTGGAATGGGACGGTAGCCCCTTTACGATTCACGCGGCTTGGAATTTAGCTCGGACCCATTCCCCTAGCCTTCCTAGCTTCTCTTTCATCTGGGATGTCCGTATTCCTCCGAAGGTTTTGTAGGATCAAGATTAACCCTAGAGGGGGGTGAATAGGGTTTAGAGATATTTAAAAAACCAATTACAGAATAATGCAGTAACATAAAGATCACACAGAAATTACCCAGCTTCGGAAAACTGTGCCTACTGCTGCATTACTAAGATATCTAATAAGATTTAAAACAGTCTCCCGCTTACAAATACTCAATAAACTTGCAAACCCTGCTACCGCCTAAAGAGTTTTGCAAACTTGCAATACCTGCTGCTGATTTAAACCTACGCTCGAAGTCTTAGACTGATCTATAAACCCCTAGACCAGATTTTTCCCATATCACGAAACTGTAATTTGTAAACCCTAGTTTAACAGACTCTAGAAAACTATTTAATCAATTTCAGGACAACCTAAAATTACAATAGAATTATAAAAAAACAAAAAAAACTAAACACTCCAGCTTTTAAAAGATAATTAAAAACCCCCTTTTAAATCTTTAACCAAGACTTGGCCGGTCACTTTCGAAATGGCTGCACCCTTTTTCAACTTGGCCGTTCTCGTTTATTTCTCTAAGAAAACAAATGGCAGCAGCTCTCAGGAAATTTCTAGGGTTTTTTCTTTGAGTTCCAAATCGAGGTTGATAGCATGATGTATGAGTCAATTTCTGATGCTACAACTCTCTGTTATATTCTGATGCTTCAGCTCGGAATTTGCTCGATTGAAACGATGAAAAATTTGTGAGTAATCTCTGATTTGAAATTTTATCTCTCAAGCTGTTTTCGACTGAGTTGGTTGTTGTCGATGATGAAATCATGTGAATTTATAGGGGTTCTGAAACCCTAGTTCTTTGATTTCTAATAGAGACTTGCCCGATTTTGATTGTGGAATATTCAAATCGAATTTTATTTTCTCTTGAAATTTTGTTGTCCAATTTTGAATCGGTTTTAAAAACTTTCTTCTTTTATCAGTGATTTTCTCTGTTAATTTGAGAATGAGAGATTAAGCCCCTGATTTGTTCATCAATACTTTCTCCATATAATCCGATTGAAAAGGTTTTCCAAATTTGAAAAAACAAATTTTCTTACTGAATTAATTCCTGCCTAATCACCATTCCAAAAATGATTTAATCCAAATTTCAATTTTCGGTTTAAAAAAATCTGGAGAAAGCAGAAATTGTGGCATTCAACACTTTCCACAAATACACACACACACTGATTTCATTTAGCATAGATTTATTTCCATCTGCCAAGTCACTAGCCATACATTCATTTGTCTGATGTTGTATCATGTGTTTGTATCTTGACTTCTGGTCCATGCTTGCTTTTCATACATGATCCCATCCATGAATTGTTATTCATATGTTAAGGTCACTGTGAATCATTGTATTGCTGTGTGAGTATGCTGCCATGTATGCTTGTACATCATGCACTGATTCTCACCATTGTTTGTTCCTTCATGCATACACCTGTTTTGATCATTTTGCAAAAAAAAACTGCATGCATCACTCTGAAAGCTATCCTGACTTGTGCACACCTCTTGATATGTTTGTGTGATATTCACCATTATAGTTGGCCACTTGAAATGATTTTGCCATGTAAACTAGCTCGACCATTTGCACCTTGCATTTTTGAAATGAACACATGCTTCATATTGTTCTATCTCGACCATGTTGAGCTTGTTGCATACTGTATTGAGTCTTGTTGTATCACCACGCTTACTGAACCTTCACTTTTGCATCTGCCAAAGTACTATGCCATTTTAACATCATTTTCCATACATGTATACAATCCTTGTGTGTGTACACAACTTGTAAAACTGGAGCACACCACTTGTACTCACTGTCTTGAAACTGAACCATGTTAAAATGAGTTTGCACCACTTGCCACGTTGCATGCCATTTGATGTGTGAACCTGTCACCTTGACCATGCTGTTTTAAAAGAAGTGATCTGCCATTTGCTTGAAATGTTGATCTGCCATACACTATGAATTTTGCCTTGTTTCACCCATGCTTTTTAGCTGCTCTTGCCTTTGTGTACACATCTGCCATGTAGACACGCTGCACCAAGTAATTGCCTTGTACATGTTGTCATACTGTTCTTGATTTTTGATCTGCCATGTTTGTGTTGTCACCATTTGCCAGCTATCTTGATCATGCTCTGCCTTGTTTAGCTCATTTGAAACTGCTATGCTGATTTGAAACTGTTGTCATGCATGAACTTAAATGATCTGCCATTTTTTTATTTTATTTCAGAGCTGAAATTGTTGCACTACCATTCCTCTTTTGATTTTAACTTGTCTTGTATATGTGACCCTAAAAAAATCAGCAGACAGACTGTACTGTGTTGAGGCTGGTCAGAATCAGCTGAGATGATGCTGGTTCTGATCGGCAAACCAGTATGGTTATGGTGAGGCTGATCAAGTTAGAAAGATGATGAGAAAAACACACAGAGAATCTGAGACAAATAAAAAATAAAATTTTATTTGTTCAGTGTCTATTTTTAGTTCTAGTGTACTGTGTATATTTTCTTTTCTGTGACAGGTTTCAGGATGATGCATCAAGAGCAAAATAAAAGCTGGGACAGTATGAGTGTGCAGAACAAAATTTGTATAGTTGAGAGTTGTGTATGTACTGTAAAATCATTTGTATTGAATTGTATAGTTAAGAGTTCAAAGACAGAATTTGTATTGTATTGATTTGTGAAATAAAATATATATCTATATTGAATAATAGATGCTTGTATAAGTTTTTCAGTTTTTGTGTAAGAGCACCATTAAACATATTTTTTTATTCCAGTTTCAAACACATCAGTATAATACATTTGTTATCATCAAACAAAAAACATAGATTCAACAATCTCCCCCTTTTGATGATGACAAACATATTTAAGATTTTGAAATCAACAGGATGTGTTTGAAAGTACTCCCCCTATATTTGTGCTTCCCCTATAATACGGCTCCCCCTTGAAAGAAAATAGAAAATAATTAAACACTTAGCATTAATGGAAAAATAAAATCTATAGATGTCTGTATTCAAAAAAAATCTTAACTTCTTCTCCCCCTTTGTAATCATCAAAAGATGAACAGTGTTGGACATTTGCAAAGGATATGGACCACAGCAATAGATCAAGTCATTTGACAGAATCAGAAACCACAAACCCCAATCAATCAAACAAAAAATCATAATAATTCGTAAAGTAGGAATACATTTCACAATTTAGAAGATGGAACGAAATGTTAGTTAACATATACCAGGGAGGATTTATATTATATATATACCCCTTGTTTTTTTAATCTTAAGAGCACACTAACCACGCATAACTAGAGCTTGGATTTTTAAATGGGATTAGTTGCATCATGAAATTAAATAAGTCAACTCATGACCATGCATGACCAGAGCTTGGATTTTTAAATGAGGTCAGAGAAAAAACTTATTATTATTATATATATAATCCCCTTAATATATAAAAACAATAATGGATGATAGAAGGGTGATAGAGATAGAGATGGATGTGAAAAGAATTCCTAATTACTCATATTATAAAATATATTCAATCAAATCAGGGTTATAAGCTTTCATCCATCTCATATTCTGAAATCTAACATAGTCACAATTTTATTATAAATGTCCAAAGTATACTGTTCTTTTCTTGATGATTTGAAGAATGGATTAATTTGACAAAAAAAATGAAATTAATAACAGAACATCTTAAGAAAAAATTTACCCAAAAATGCAAAGAGATTAATTAATTTCTATAATTCCCAAATCCACTCGTAATCTGCAAAATCTATCTTCAGAAAGGGGTTTAGTAAAAATATCTGCAAGTTGGGATTCAGTTGGAATAAATTCAATACAAATGTCCTCACTAGCAATATGATCCCTAATGAAAAGGTGTCTCACATCAATGTGTTTTGTGCATGAATGATGTACAGGATTATTTGATAGATCCATTGCACTCTTACTGTCACATTTCAAAGGAACTTGTTTATAGAACAGGACAAAATCTGAAAGAGTTTGCATCATCCATAAAATATGTGCACAGCAACTTCCTAATGCAATATACTCAACTTCAGTGGTGGATAATGCAACACAATTTTGTTTACGACTTGACCAAGAAACAAGTGAATGTCCTAGCATGAAACAAGTTCCACTAGTGCTCTTTCTATCAGTGAGTGAACCAGGATAATCAACATCGGTAAAACAAACTAATCAAAATTATCACAAGATGGATACACAAACCAAGTTTTGGTGTGTGCAACAAATACCTCAGAATTCGTTTTGTGGCTTTTAAATGAGATTCTTATGGATTAGATTGAAAACGAGCACATAAGCAGACAGAAAACATAATATCGGGTCTAGAAGCAGAGAGATAGAGAAGTGAACCGATTATACCGCAATATTTTTTCTGATCAACAGCAACACCTTTTTCATCTTTGTCAAGCTTAGTTATTGGGCTCATTGGTGTTTTCATTGGTTTTGCATCTTCAACCCCAAATTTCTTCAACAACTCCATTACATACTTGGTCTGAGAAATGAAGATTCCTTTGTTGCTCTATTTGATTTGAAATCCAAGAAAGTATTTTAGCTCTCCAACCAAGCTCATCTCAAATTTGTCCATCATGTAATAGAAACAGAGTAGTGTCAGCACATCCCTTTTTAAAACCATTTTCCAAAAGGTATGAACAAAGACAATCATACCAAGCTCGAGGAGCCTGCTTAAGACCATATAATGCTTTTTCTAGTTTGTACACATGATTTGGAAATTCATGACTCTCAAAACCAGGGGATTGTTCCACAAAAACTTCTTCTTTCAGCTCACCATTCAAAAAGGCACTTTAACATCCATTTGCTTAAGTTTGAAACCTTTAAAACATGCAAAACTTAGCAAAATTCTAATCGCTTCTAACCTAGCAACTGGAGCAGATGTTTCATCAAAATCAATGCCTTCAATTTGATTGTATCCCTTAGCAACCAACCTAGCTTTGTTTCTAATTACATTTCCAGATTCGTCAAGTTAATTTTTAAACACCCATTTTGTTCCAACAACTGGATAGTCTTTTGGCCTAGGCACCAAATTCCAGACTTTATTTCTCTCAAACTGGTTGAGTTCCTCTTGCATAGCTAAAATCCAGGATTCATCATTAAGAGCAATATCATATGAACTTGGTTCAATTTTAGAAATGAAAGCACTGTGAATACAAAAGGCACAAACATTTTTATTGAGAGAGGAATGAGTGCAAACCCCAGCTGTTGGACTCCCAATAACCAAATCTGGAGGATGGTTGGGTTTGAATTTCAACCTCTCAGCTTCAGTTGTTGCTTCTGTGACTTCTTTGTTGTTTGTTTCAACTTCATTGCTTTCATTTTTATCTTCTTGAACACTACCTTCATCTTATCACTTTCTGATGCTATCTCCAAGTCTGATTCGTTGAACTTCACATTAATGGTCTTTACAATTGTTCTTGATTGCTTATTGAAGATTTTGTAAGCTTTGCTCCTTGATGAATAACCCATGAAGATCTCATCGACTGTTTATGGTTCAAAATTTCCAAGATGATCTCTTGTGTTCAAAATATAACAAGGACATCCAAAAACTCTAAAATATGAGATGTTAGGCTTTTTGTCAGACCACAGTTCATATGACATTTTATTAAGTATTGGTCTAATCATGACTCTATTCATTACATAGCATGAAGTATTAACTGCCTCAGCCCAGAAGATTTGGGGTAATTTATATTCACATAACATAGATCTAGCCATCTCTTGCTATAGTTGAGAGTTGTGTATGTAGTGTAAAATCAGTGTATTGAACTGTATAGTTGAGAGTTCAAAGACAAAATTTGTATTGTAATGATTTGTGAAATAAAATATATATATTGAATAATAAATGCTTGTATAAGTTTTTCAGTTTTTGTGTAAGAGTACCATTAAACATATATATATATATATATATATATATATATATATATATATATATATATATATTCCAGTTTCAAACACATCAGTATAATACATTTGTTATCATCAAACAAAAAACATAGATTCAACAAGTTTCTCTCCTTATGTGGCGAACCCTACACGGGGGGTTACCGATAGATGAGAATATTCAGATGATTGGCATTCCGTTAGCTTCTCGCTGTAGGTGTTGTGGATCTGGGGGCACAGAGTCCATTACCCATCTTTTTTTCTTGGGCTTTACTACCAACTCGGTTTGGAATTACTTCAGGAACTTAGTTGGTCTTCGAGGTAATGCGTCTTCTCTTGAGGAAAGACTAAGGAACTGGTGGACTGGTTCCTTAGGAAAATCTTTTCGTTCCATCCTTTTCCGCCTTCTCCCTTGTCTTATCTGCTGGCACATTTGGTGCGCGTGGAATAGGACTATTTATGATGAGGTGCCTATGGTCCCCTCAGATGTCATTCAAAAGGTAAGGAATGATGTGTTCCTTGCTTTTCGAGGCGCACCGTTTAGAGGTTCTTTCGGATCATGATCGCGACGGCTTGCCATAACCTTTGATGTTTCATCGGTTATAACAACCTCCAGAGCGGGAATCGGTTGAACCTCTATTTCCTTAGGATATCGGGATTTATCCCGATAGCCTTCTTCACACCGTCCCCCCCAACCCCCTGTTTTTTGTGGCTTATATCGTTTGCTAAGACTGCAGGGTCTGGATTTACAGGTCGTTGATTTCCTAGTGGGTGGAGTGCAGGAGTCGATCTTTCGGTTTGGTAGGGAGCTTGATAGCTGACTGGCTGGTTTCTTTGATCCTGAGGTTGAAGCCATTGCCAGTTTTTCCTTTGTCCAGACGAGGCCTTTTTCAGGATAGAGGGTTTCTACCTTTTCACTGGATCCTTCATGTTGTGCGGCCTTCTTCTTATTCGGTGTGAGTCAGCAGATAGCCGCCTGATCTTGTTCGCTACTGCTGCCTTGCTTTTTGTTGTCTGTTTGTTCCTCCTGTTATCTTATATCTACTAGATTTTTGTGTATGCATAGGTTATGTAGCCATCTCTACATAATCTGTGTTTGTGGGCTTTTGGAGAATGGCTAGATTCTCCTTTTTGTTATATATATATATATATATATATATATATATATATATTAAAAAAAAGAGTTGAGGGATTAGTGGCCTAATTATGTTTAAGGGTAATTATAATCAATTACATTGGTATTGATTAAATTGTATACAATCTTGTAAAATACATAACTTCTTTATACGAACTCGAAATTCAGCGAAACAAGATCCGTTGGAACCGTATCAACGAGAGCTTCACAATGAAACTGATTTGTAGAGATTTGGAGCTTGTTGCAATTTATGGTGAAATAAAATGCCTCATTGAACAATCGGAAAACAATCATTTTATAACGATTTCGAACCAGTCAAGGTGAGAATTCTCTCACTAAAATTTTGTACCATTATTTAATTTATTTTATAACTGTAAATATATAGAAATTGCCAGTATTGATTTTTATCTGTTGTATGGAGTTCAACACTTGAGTTTGTACAAATCACATAAAAAGCGATGTATGGATATTATCGACACTCGGATTTCATACTCCGCGAATGGCCACTTGTGGCGCCGTGAATGGTATTGGGTAATTTTTGAAGGAAAAAACAAGATGTTTCTTTTATCTATTGAGTATTTATTTATATGGATGGTTTGGTGATTTGTGTATTGTGATTGTGATATTGAAATGGAGTAAATAAAATATATATGTGTTGTATAAAATATATATGCGTTGTATAAAAATAAAATGGATAAAATGGTCATGTGTTGAAATAAATATTTGTTCGCTAAAAATATTATTTATAGCTTATATATACATTATATAAAATGTTCATGTATTGAAACAAATATTGGTTGGCTAAAAATATAAAATTTAACATATATATGTGATATATAAAATGGTCATGAAATGAATAAATATTGGTTGGCTAAAAATATAATTTTTAACATATATATGAGATATATAAAATGGTCATGTAATGGAATAAATATTGGTTGGTTAAAAATATTATTTTTAAAATATATATGAGATATATAAAATTTTCATGTAATGGAATAATTATTGGATTGTTTAAAATATAATTTTTAACATATATATGCACTGTATAAAATTGTCATGTAATGAAATAAATATTGGTTGGCTTAAAATGGAACTGTTGGGTTCGTATCGAAAAGATCTTTCCAACGAATATAAGACATTTGAAATCTAAGGGTTAGATTTTAAGATATGTCCAAATTAGTTTTGAAAAAGGTCGCAGTAAATGCAGTTCGGTGGCCGATATTGGAAACCGACTGTAAGGGCTTTAATAAAATTATTAAAAATATGGTAAAATTGTGTAAAATCACAATAAATGATTTGGAAAGATTTTGGATGATAAATTCCAAGTTTGAGAAGATAAAAATATATTTTTATCGAAACAAACTAGTTAATAACTAAATAGTAATCCAATGATTTTTTGAAATAATAAATTGGATTGAAAAAATGGTTTTAAAATAACCAGAATTTTCCAACGTGTGAATTGGAATGGATTTGAATGGAAATGATCTTCGGAATATTTTGATATTGGATTCTGTGATTATACGGATATTGTTGAGGAATTTGGAAGATATAGATATATCGTTATTCTCAATACGATATCTGTTAGTTTCAGAATTTGATATTGAATATAAGCCGATATAATTTCTATTTAGAGCCTTTTATTTAATATCAAATTGGATTTTGGGTTTGTCATGAATGGTGTCTTCAATAACACTGTTCTTAAACCCCGTTGAGAAAAGAATAAATCTTTTAATTAAGATTTAGAGAAGTTACCAATTAATTAATATTCAATTGGAATTGAATTGAAATCGGATTTTTGGGTTTATCGTGAGCGGTGTTTTAATTAACATTTGTTCTTTAACCCAATTAACAGGGAAGATATAATTTGGAATTTATAAATCTTTTTATTAAGATTAAATGGAAATTTTCCAAAGTAAAGTTTTCCAATTTAAAATACTAAATTGGAATTGAATGCAATTCAATTTGGTAATAATCGAGATGAGCTTCTGTGAAGGAAGACCGTGACTATTTATGGAATTTAAAAGGCTTAGTTTGATACGGAAATTTATATCGATTATGACTGATCGGATTTCCATGAAGATTCCATTATTGATGGACGGTGATTTAGGGGTTTATCATGAACTTTGTTTTAAATGACATTGATTCTTTAACCCCGTAAAAGACATGATTAATTTTCTTAAAGTTGAATAATCATTAAGTAATGATTTTTGAAGATTAAAATTAAGAAGAGTTCTAATAAATCTTTAATTAGATTTGAATGAATGAATGAATGGCGATTAAATTTACCAAAACATGAGATGTGGTATAAACCAAATATACTTGGTTGTTGATATTCATGATTGTGATTGATTGATTGTTTGGATTGTGCTCGACTAGTTTATGAGCAAGATATGCTTTTACATTTAGCATTGGGTTGGGTAGAAATATTTGTATGCTTACATCTTGTGAAACACTTTACGATTTGACTATGATGTGTTAGCGATGTTGAGTTCATTTCATATTTAATGAATGATTTTGAAATGATATTTTTCTTAAGTGAAAAGAAATGTATTCCCGATTTTGGACAGGGAATGTTTTATAAAACAGAAAGGATTTCGAGGGCTAAACCCGATGTTATCAAAATGATTTTGAAATATATTATGTGTTTGACATTATAGTTCATCAAATAACCGATTAGTTGCTATTGATGATATATCTGTTTGGTGGCGGAGAATTTATTCTCTTGCTTAACACCCTTCTTTGAGACGTACGAGCTCAAAGGTTATGTGATTAATAATGATTGATCATATTTGTCAATTGCTAATGTAAAGTACTATATTTTGGAAGTACTTGTGATTATTATGTTGTGAAATGATTTTCCCTACTTTGGGATATAAAAATGATTTAGTATGTAGCTAAAGATTCTGGTAACCCGGACGACTAAAAGTATGGGTGAGATGGCGGTGTAGTCCCCGAGTGCGTGGGATTGTGCATCGTCAGTGTAGCCTGCTCTACCGTGGGAGGTGCACATAAATATATCGAGTTGGTAAGGTATGTACCCTTTGCCTTGTCAAAGAGGAGCCCGATATTTGGTTGCATACTTGTTTGTATGCATTGTGATGTTTCGGAATTCATATTTCCAAAGATTTTGGTTTGAGATCCCGAAGTGAAATCTACTTTGATACAAAGCTAGATATGTATTTCAAATGATTTGAAATAAAAATTCAGAAATAAAGTCCAAAGAAATAATTTCTGTAAAGTGAATTAGATTTGGAAAATTTTAAATTTGGGATTAAGTCTAAATGGGTAGATTAAGGAATTGCATGTTGTATGATGCATTGTAGATCCATATGACTATTATTAGTTGTTGTTTATGCACTGGTATTCATGGGGGTGAACTCGTTCCGTGACATACGGCGTGGTCCCGTGATTTACCTTATTTTAAAGTAATGTTTAATAACTGTTTTGAATTCTCACACCAGTCCCATGACTGACTCGGACTTTATTGTTTCTACCTAAACTCTTGGTGCCCATATTTTCGACTCGGGCAGTCAGTACTTTTGGTTTTGTAGATTATTCCATTTAGCAGGATTTTGGATCGAAGCTTAAAGCTGTGTTCAGAGCATTGATAGTCTTCCGCTGTGTTAGTTTATTTGTTTCCGCGGCATTGTATTACATTTATTGTAAATTTATTTTCCGCTGTATGTTACTTTCGATACTATGATATTATGTACTCTGATGTAACATTATTATGATGTTTATAAAAGTCTTCTGTTGTTTGTTCTGATGTATTGTGCACCCAAAGTTATCGTATCCGCCTTTTTGGTTCGATTTAAGTCGGTTTTACGATCGATTTGGATCGACCGAGAAGAAGGGTTGTTACATATACTTTATTATAGATTTTGAAATAAGGTATAAGAAAATAATAAGATAGACAAATTTGATAACTAGAATTTGAACTGACATTTTTATATTGAAAAGATGTCATTTTAATTTTTGAAATCAAAACAAAGAATAGTGAAATTTGAATTTATGAGAAACGATACCAATAAAAAAATAGATTGGTATATTGATAAGTATATTATGGTGTAGTATGAACCAGGATTAATTTGAAATCATTTAGAAATTAATTTGAAATTAGGATTTTGAATTTTGAAAACGTAATTTGAATTTTGAAAATCAGAATTTAAACCTGGAGTGTTATTCAAAGTCTTATATATAAACTAGACTCTATTACTATATTTTTCTTGAACTCTTGATATCTTGATAACTTGATAATTCATAAGCCTTGAATCTCTTCTGAATCCTAAATTTCTTGAAACTCTAAAATTGTACACTCTTCAGTATTTAAGTCCTGTATACAAACCCTACGTATATATGTGTGTCTATATATATATATATATATATATATATATATATATATATATAGATGTTAGTATATATTTTATAATCAATTAATAATGATAATTAAAATAAGGTTGTTGTCATCAAAACTCCATTACCCAATACCTATTACATTTACTTTAATCAAATCATATTTCATACTTAGTAAAATTAACATTATCAGACTATCATGTTTATGAAATATAATTAATATTATGCTTACTAAGAAATCATTGATGTTTCAAAATCATTTCACATAAAATTTATGAATCCAATACACTCCATTTATTTAAAAATTTATTATCTTATAAATTTTCTTTGCATAGCATCTTTAAGTTCATATACTACATAAATACTTTATTGTACCAATTAATAAACTAAGTGGTTATTATACTAGTTATTAGCACATTAATATTTTCACATTAATTCATATTATAAGTTATACTTAAAATTTCTTTCATTTTTTATTTTGTTAATTCAAAGATACATTTGGAACATTAGCTAGAAGTTGAACTAGTAAAAGAGCTTAATCAATAAGGATCGACAAAGGATGGTGACCTTAATTAAAATAAATTAGAGAATATTTAGGACTTTGGAATTATCAGTTACGAATTTTCTATGATGGATTTAGAACAAGGATCGAGATTAACCAAGGAAATCCTAATCGAATAGAAACTTATCAAGGAAGCTGGATTCGAAAGATGGAAACTCTTGAAAAAGGAAAAATTTGGAAACAAATTTTTATATCTAAATATTTTTAAAACACATTTAAACCATTTATACTTTTCAAAATATGCTCTCTAAAAAATGATTTTGACACCGATTCTACTCATTTAAGAATATAGCTATCGTATCTAATGAGCTTTAACCCCATAAGCTAAGGTCTATATAAAACCTAAGCTCTAATACCAACTGTAAAAACCTGCCTTTTGAGCATTTCAAGTCGATAATGAAAACAACTCAAATCGTTTGAAACAATATGTTGTTATTGCTATGGAGTTAAATATAAAATCATCACAAAATCACAAACAAATCATAGACATAGAAAAGCAGAATATCTCACAGTGGATAAATAAAATACCGTAGTAGTTCATGAAGCACCTAAATACAAAATTTCAAAATTTATACATAACATCAGAGTTAACGAATCAAATACAACGAAAGTCCAAATACAATGGATTTCTAATACAAAAAAGTAATAGTGACATAAATAGACAGAGACAAGGTCTTCAATAAGTCTCTAGTTCCAAAAGGTGGAGTCTTAATACCGTAATACTCGATCTGACAGTGCATAAAGTAAAACAAAACACTCGAATCGGGACTAACATTCTCATGAAACTAAATCAACTAAAGTGAATTGTTCAAATGAAACACATAAGTAACATAAAGGATGTTTGGGATTCCCATCCTTTAAGGATCCATTAAACTAAATATTATATAATGCAATACGCTATTATAACAGTGTCTAATATACTACCGAAAATAGCTTAAGCGAGATTAGCATTATTACCCTTACATTATTTATAAAAATTGTCGTAAACATTGCATATAAAACACTAGTTAAACGGTCGGTGGATAGGGATGTGTCGTTATACAACGACGTCAAATCAAAACATTTTTTTTTGAAAAGTAAAAGGTAGTGAATCAACATGATTCACGCCTAAAATATATAACATTCATCAAGTAACCGTGCGTATATTTACAATATATGTACAACCAAAACAACAAAATAGCAAAACAGGCCATCACAACATACGGCCATACAAAAAGGGAGCCATACATCATAGTTAACATTACATAGCATTAAACATAACAGTAAAACCGCAAGAAACAGTAAGCATCATCGTCAATCTTGTGGGCTAGTGATCCGCCCCCTCTTACGAACTCGGTCTGCAATGCTCTCAACATGTCTTTTGCGCTCCATGCCTGCCCAGTCATAGACAAAATTAAGAATAGAGTAAATAATACTGTTAGGAGCTTTCAATTTGCGGTTAAATTTTCTGGAGTTTCGTTCATGCCAGAGCAACCAAGTGTAAGCAAAGTTCAACAAAGCAAAAAGAAGACTATCATGAGAGGCATGCAAGGTCGGGTAAATTGTGTGCCAAAAAAAAAATTGGTCTGCAATGAAATCACTCCAGTGCAAGTCAAGGTAAAGCGCAACCAAACATTTTGTCCAAATATAAAAAGCAAAGTCACAAGCCAAAAATAGATGGTGGTAGTCCTCGACGTCATGACCACAAAAAACACAGCCATCCAGAACATGCACTCCTCTCTGACGAATTCTGTTAACCGTATTCAATCTACCATGTATCACGACCCACATATGAATTTTGACTTTATCAGGGATTTTGAATCGCCACATAAGCTCGAACCCCAGCCTCCTAACCCCAGCAAAATTAAACAACTTATAGATGCTACGAACACTAAACAACTTCCTTTCCCCCCTCCAACATCCAAATAAAATCATCCCGCTCATTATTCAAACTCACCGCTTCAAGCAAATCAAACAAACTGCATAGCTGAATCAATGCATTACCAGCCACAAGTCTTGAGAAATTCAATCTCCATTTGAAACCTGCTGAATCATTATCATACATCTCTCTAACAGTGAAGTTTTTGTTACAAGCAATACCAAAAAGCTCTGGAAACTCCACACTCAAAGGGACATTAATTAGCCAGCTATCCAACCAAAATGATGTGCTGTGTCCATTCTTCACCACAATCTTGGTACCCAACTTCATCCACTGTGCATGAACCATGACATTACGGCAAAACGCCGAGCATCTTGAAAAATCAGTGTTCCAACCAAAATTACCATTGTAATATGTACTAATGATCCACTCCTTCCATAAAGCGTGCTTGTCAGAAATCATAAACCACAACCACTTACAAAGAAGAGCCGAATTCATTGTCTTTAAGTTTATAACATCAAGGCCCCCTTGCTCTTTAGATTTGCATACTTGGTTCCACGATATCAAACAGCTTAGCTTCTTCGTCTCTTTAGAACCAGTCCAGAAAAAGTTACGACGAATTTCGTCAATCTTTTCCACCACCCAACCTGGAAAGTGATAGAAGGACATCCAGTACAATGGAATCGACGATAGGACAGAATTGACAAGCACAAGACGACCAGCTCGGGATAATGAGTTGCCTTTCCACCTCGCCAGTCTAGTGTCCACCATTTCGATCAAGTGCTGCCAGTCTTTCTTCATTAATTTCTTGGGGCGAATGTACATACCCAGATAATTCAAAGGAAAAACTTCAGCCTTGCAATTGAACATTTCAGCACAAGACCTGCGTAAATCATCACTACAACCCAACATGTAAACACTGCTCTTATGAAAGTTAATTTTTAAGCCAGATAAACTTTCAAAAGCATATAGAATAAATTTAAGTGCAGCAAGGAATTTACAGTCAGGTTTACTGAATATGATGGTGTCATCGGCATATTGCAAAGAATTGATGCCCCCAATCACATGGTCACTGCCAAAACCGCTAATAATCCCCTCTGCACAACCCAGCTTCAGAATTTTGGAAAAAACATCTGCCGCCAAGTCAAAAAGGAGAGGGGAAAGTGGATCGCCCTGTCTCAGTCCACGCATAGAATGGATGGTAGAGCCAGCAACTCCATTAACACAAATGTTGGATCTACTAGATGAAAGAATCATGGAAATCCAATCAATCCACTTGGTGGGGAAGCCTCTTGCCTTCAGCACTTCAATCATAAATCGCCAGTCAACAGTGTCAAAAGCTTTGGCGAAGTCCAGCTTAAGGATAACACAAGGGACGTCAAATCTATCACAATGAGAAATCACTTCGCCAACCAACGCAGCACCATCCAGAATGTTTCTTCCTTTAATAAAAGCAGTTTGGGATATATCAATCAACGAATCCATCTTAGTTTTCAGCCTATTGGCCAGAACCTTCGTGATTAGTTTGAAACTAGTGTTGAGAAGACTAATCGGTCTGAAATCAGCGGCAGAAACATTACCTTCTTTTTTGGGGATTAAAACTACGTTAGCATAGCTAATCAAATCCAACCTTAAAGAGCCTTTGTGGAATTCGTCAAACAAACGCAAAACATCATTTTTCAACATGCCCCAGTATTGTTGAAAGAAAAAGGTGGGAAATCCATCAGGCCCAGGTGCTTTGTCACCCGGCGTCTCCTTCAAAGCATTCAGAATTTCCTCTTCAGAAAAAGCACTTGCAACATCCGAGAGATCAGTTACATCAGGATACACTTTGCTCCATTCAACAGAAATACGATTCTCAACACGAGAACCGAAGATGCTTTTATAATATTCAGTGAAAGTATCACTCAAAAGTTGTTGCTCGCAAATCTCCACACCATCCTTCCAAATACTGTGAATCAAATTGGTACGGCGTCTACCATTGGCAACTCTATGAAAATACGCTGTATTTCTATCCCCTTCCTTCAGCCACTGAGATCTTGATCGTTGTCTCCAAAAAATCTCTTCCTGATCCAAAACTTTGTTGAGTTCTCGTTCTCGCTGCTGAAGCAAATCTCTTTCAACATCATCGAGTCCTCTTTCCTCTTCCAGTATATTAAGTTCAAGAATCAGTTTTTCTAACCTCTCCTTTTTAATTCTAATATGACCAAACTCCTCAGTATTCCACTTTTTAAGAAATTTCCTCAAAAGTTTAAGTTTATTACAAAGGGTTCTCGCTGCGTCACTACTCTCCCCAAATTCAGACCATTTATTGTACAACAAATCGGTAAAGTTATCTTCCAAGCACCACATTTTTTCAAATCTAAAAAAAGTCTTTTTCCTAATGGCATCTCCAGAATCTAATACAACAGGGCAATGGTCGGAAATAACCGTAGATAAGCCTTTTTGGGAGGTTAAAGGATGAAGATCCTCAAAGTGAGCATTGATGAAAAAACGATCAAGTTTCACAAGTGTCGGTGGAGTTCTGCCATCAGACCAAGTGAACTTTCTATTAGCAAGAGGGAGGTCAATTAACTCACACTCCCCAACAAACTCACTAAAATCAGCCATGTCCCCAAGATGATTAGCACCAGAGTTACTTCTTTCATAACCAAATATAGTAACATTAAAGTCTCCTCCAATAACCCAAGGGCCGTACATCAAACTATGAAATTCCATCGCTTCTCTCCACAGACGTCAAATCAAAACATTAGGGGGGTCGATTAGGATAATATGACAAGACACACGAGGCAATATCCAGGACAGAATACCGTTTTGTAGAGCTGGACTGGTGGAAATGCATAGCCGCAACTGACGCCCACCTCATACAATGCTCCCATAATTCAAGGGATGCACTCAAATCAAATCACAAAGTAATAGATATGATATTTAAGAAGCATGCCCGATCGGAGGAGCGCCCCCATTTGTCATCGTCGTAGCTCCTATTTTAGTCATTTTAATTATGACCCAAAGGTGAAGATAATCCATCATCGTTCTCTTACTACATTCTAGTAGCGTTCGCCAAATCACCTTACTTCATTCTGGATTCTCCGCCATAAACACAGTTGTTAAAGTGGTTCCCAGTATTGGTAAAGAGTACGATAACCGACCCCAGTCTCTTTAACAACCAAACGCTTACATTTTTCACACCGTGATTGTTTTCATTTAAAATCATATTTCAGTATCGTAATTAAATGTAACTTCAACTATTAATTTCTTTATAATCATTTTTTCAAAGCCATTAAATATTAGATTCAGTTTTGAATTTCAAATTTTATATTGTCAAATAATTCATTATCAAGTTCAAATTTTGACTTTTATATTTTCATTTCACAAATATCATTGCAAATTGGAATCCTTTATCACATGGCTCGAATTGGAAATAGACTTTAGTTTAAAATAGGAAAATAAATTTAAAAATTATTAAATTTGATATATATTAAAAATAAGTTTAATAAACTAGTTTGTTAAAGTACTTTAACTAAAATAGTAAAAAATATAATAGTTAACATATATAAATAGTTTTATTAAAAATAGTTATAAAATTTTAATAGATAAAATAGTTTAAATTTAAATGGTTATAAAATAGTTTAATATAAAATAGTACTAGTTCAGCATAAAATAAATATACCAATCCAAACAAAATATCCATACTTCAAATTTTGACTTATCATTCATTTCAAATTTCAAAATTCCCATTTAAATCAACTTAGATTAACTGGTGCAAATATTCTAATTTATTAGTTATAATTTAAAATTACAAACTTTAACCCATTACTTCAATTTGGTTTAAAGCTTACACATTCAAGAAATCCATTTCTTTTCATTATGTTATTCAAACAACATTCAAAGTTTAATTGTCAAGTTAATCTCTTAAATAAAATTTCTCCAACTTCAAAATTTATCAATTTAGCAAATGAGATTTTATGTCGACAAAATCTTCAAATAAAATCAAATCTTTTCATTTACTTAACTTAAACAAATTAAGTCTTAAAATTAAACCCTTTAATAAAGCTATTAGATTAAATTAATTATTTAACTAGATTAAAATTTTAAATAAACTTATCATAACTAAATAAATCTCTCATATTAATTTCAAACATTTAATATAAATTATTATATTAAGTTAAGTTATATTATAACTTTGAATTAAAATTTTAACTTTGAATATCAAATCTTAATTGCATTTATTAATTATTTTCAAAAAACAATTTCATTAAATCAAAATTTTAAATTAAATTCTTAAATTCAAGTTAAATTATCTCAAACATTAATTTAAACTCAATATTTAAATTATATCTTAAAATTAATTTATTGAAATTAATACATACTTATGAAATTTTTAGAAAATAGTTTTTATTTATCAACATTGTACGTATGTAATTTTCTACCCTATAGTCAAGTCAATCAGCTATGTCTCATTTCAACCCGTTTAATTAAAGTTCTGAGTATATATTATTTGAACCTGTATCCCAATGGGGATTGTTAAAGAAACTCCATTTTTTGTTAAGAGGAGGATAAATTTAAGGGGACTCCATCTTATTTTTTATTTGTTAAGGGATGGTTTGGAATTTTAAAAATAAAATAAAATATAGACTAAAGTACCCCGGGCTTATCATCCCTTGAACCCTAACGATCAAAATTCAATCTCAGTTCGATCCAAATACGCCGCAAGGTAAAAAAAATCAAACGTTGATAAATCCCCTTTTTGAAATTTTAGATTTTTTTGAAAAAGATGAATACAATATGCATAAAGAGGATGAATTTCGTTCATTTGCGCGAATGATTAATACAGTTCGTCATGGAAAGTTTGGATTTTGGTAAATACAGTGTGTTACGGTTTAGATCTTACAGTTTGATAAGAAAAACAACCTCGTTGTGAGATGATTTGTCAAACGTAATTACATTAAAATAGTGTACATATTCCAAGATTAAAACAAATGTATGTTAAGTGAATTTATGCTTATGTTCATGTTGTGTTAAGCGTATGTATATGTTGCTACTCCATTTTTTTTCATTTGTGGCTAGTGTGTTTTGTATGTGTTTATTTGTTGTTATTGTGTTATATGCTTACTTTGATAGTGAAAAATAAAGTAAACAATGCTTGAATATATTATTTTCATGTGTGCAGAACGTTTATATTTCATATATTATTATTTTTCTATGTGCAGAATTAAATTAGAGTTTATGTTTTACGGTTGCATTAATGAAGAGTATAGGGTTACTACTAGAAATTTTATTAATATGTTTAAGGGGAGGCTAATTTATTTTAACTCCCCTTAACAATTTTAAAATAAACTGAAAATGGTACTCCCCTTAACCAAAAGTGGAGTCTCTTTAACAATTCCCATCCCAATCCAATATCAAAAGATATAATGGTTCGGGTATGTATCACGAGTGGAAACCCGTGCGATGCACGGAAGCATAGACTTTCAAGTTTTGTAGCTTGCCCGTGATTTTATTCTTCTTGGACTTGGATTGTTTTCCTTTCCATGTATTACTTTAGTTTATTTATCTATGTTTATTATTATGATATGTGAGGGATATTATTTTGTGGTTTTGTGCTCCGTTGATTTATAAGACATATACTTATGGTTTTGACATTGATGGGTAATATTGGAAAACACAAGGCTGGAAGAAACAACAAACCCAAAGAGATGAACTGCAAATCCTAACTAAAACACTATAGGAGCCAAACTGATCATTAATACTCATTCTTCTCCGACCATTCTACCACAACTACAGCAAATTAGCTTCCAAAAACAACATTATTGTAGTCAAACTGATCATTAGCTTCCAACAACAACAGAGAGCAATATTAAAAAAAAGGTTTTGCAAAATGTTCTAAGTTTTACATTATTATTTTTGTAGCATGTTCAAAGAGCAGTAATCTTCAGATATATTGTAAAAAACATAATTTTAAAAATTAGAAACAGTTATGAAAATAACAATGCCTTCCTACTTTCTTTTAGATTTTGATAAATATGTTTCCTTTTAAAAGTGGAGTTGCGTCCCATGCATAGTAGTCACAAAGAAACAACTGACATTTCTCCTTTTTAATTCAGCCTTTTTAGGCTTTCACGATAAAAAATGATGCGACTCTTCTATTTTTGAAAATTTATCAGCACAACAAAACTGATTAGGAAATAAATTAAAAAATAAAAAAAATAAAAACGTTGTACCAAATCCTGGTGTAATTGCTACCCTATTTATCACGTAGTTATGATATCTCATGTTCTTTCTGCAGAGCTTTCTTCCTTATTCAAAAATATACTGGCATAAGTTTAAGACTCAAATAAGCATTTAGACAAATATAAGTTAACAGATGCATACATACAGGTAGAGTGGTGCTTATTACTACCACGGTAGCTTCAAGTTCCACAGTCCAATCACTACAGATGCACAATGACACCAGCTATGCTTGGTTAGCAAAGTTCCTGTCACCCGCAACTTGATTTATCTTGGGTGTGGGTGGAGGATCAATCGACCCCACCGTTGGCGCGGTAGTTACCACCTCCAAAGCTGGGATAGCTTGTCCATCGTCCAGTTTAAGCTTACATCATTTTGGGTTGTTATCCAGTGTTTCATCAGCCTCAATCTTAATTGTTATGCCATCAACTGCACCGTTCTCCATTACTTGTAATTCAAACTTCATAGTGGCAAAAGAATCAAAGTTTTTGGCTTTTAACACTTTTCGGTTATGAGCTGTTGTTCAACGCTGCAATGTTATAAATGGCCAAAGCGAGGAAAAAGGGGAACAATGTAAGTGACCTTGTCGCAGATGCAAGAAGAATATGATAGTACCCGCTTCATGTTGATCCCATGTTAGAATCCTGCATCAGATTGAGGAAAGAAGGTGAATATAATTAATATAAATATGAAGTATATGAAGCATAATTGACATGATGCAGTCATGAAATCAGAATAACAGTTGCATACACCAACCAAAAGCTAAGATTTTTTATTCATTTACAAATATATGTCAATTACATGTTATCGCTTGAAGTTGAGCTATTAAATTTTTAAATATGATGTATATAATATGACATCAATGCTGCCAAATGAATATATTTTCTAACCTTTTTCTTTTCTATGGTTTCTAGGACATCTCCAGTTGCAATACATTGAACTAACCCTTCAGCAACATAAGTACTTCCAACACCAGGCTCACCGATAATCCAGGGAGTATCCATTGCATGCCTGAGTTACATGCTCAATTTGTGGTTTCCTCCCAACAATAGAGTCTAGCTTACCCTACAATATTTAGCTAATTGACAGATTACAAATAGAATATCAAAACAATTTAACAATGTATCATTCTCTAGAGAAAAAGTCAAATAAAAGTTAAGTAGTTGTTAAACCACAGTGCTCATGTTGTTCCCTGAAATGTATAATGCTCAAGATAAGTACAAAAGATGATAAGAGTGACCCCTTTGAAGACATGGTAGTAGTAACGAACAGATTCAGGTAGGAGCACTAAGGTTTGAACAGTAACAAAAACAAATGGCAAAAAAACACAGTTACTCAAATTATTGTGCAATAAGAGTTAAAATTCCGAATACAAAATGATAAAGTCAATCAAATAATGTTAAAAATAAATAAACATGTCTGTGGTATGAAAGTTTTTTTTTTTAATTTTAAATATCATTTAGTTGAAAAAAATATGGTTTGATGGGTTGATTTTATCACTAACCTAAAATAGTGCTGACAGATGTATGATATAAAAAACTTTCAACGTTTACATAAAAAATGTTTTCGATCTGGTTGAAACATAAAATCATCAAATAATAATTTTCTAAATAAAATAATTAAAATAATACAACTGATACAAAACATATAAATCCTAGTATATTGACATAAACTACCCCATTACGCAAGGACTGTGGTAAATTTTGACAGTGCCAAATCTCAAGCTCTCTTATTTTCCTTACTTCTGCTGGAGCATACAGCCGCTTTAAAACAGCTTTATACTAATGTGTAGCGTTGTTGCTCCCTTCCTAGCTTTGAAAGTCTGATCTTAACACAAAACAATAGATTGGCTTTGAAATCCTGGTCGTAACACAGTTTATACTGTGTTTATAGCCACATAAGGAATATTCAGAAATGATTCAAATCATACGATGGGTGTATACAAAATTGAATTTAGAAGCTGATATTTTGGAACAACAGTTTTTTCATGTAAGAAATTTTTTGTGCAGGCTCCTAAAGTATGCATTGTTGGAGGAAACTTAACTAAGAATAAAAAGTAAGTTAATTTAAAATTTTGGCTATTGTAAGATATAAGGGAGAATAAGTTAGCATTGTGGTCATATTAACATACTGATACATTACCTTGTCTGATATGATTCACTAAGACTGGTCACTCATTGGAAATTGTATATGACGTAACGTTAGGCCAGTGAATCAATAGAATCGGCTAGTTCTTTCTCTGGAGAAGGAAATGTGAGGGATCTTGCTTCAGTCTCCTAAATCCAACCTTCTTTCATACCTAATGTGAACAATAAACCAACAACCCCCTCCCTCCCAGTATGCATCTTCATTCATAGCTACTTTAAATTTGTTATGAAAGTCATTTGGTGTGTTTGTAACCTATAGCAAAATGAAACAGCAAAATTAAAATTTTATAATCCTATATAACAACCCAAGATAATGCCATAATATTTTGTGAAATATGAGGAAAGATGAAAGAATTGGTTTACCTGCTTGAACTATATTTAGTGAATATTCAATGAAGTTGGAGCTCCAGCAATCTTATAGTGAGGCTATGCAGAACTTCAATGCTCTTTTCAACTGATTGTGCGAGCTTGGGAAACATTTCGCTGCTTCAAAATAAAAATTAGAAATAGGCATTTGAAATACAGAAGCTCATCTCATTTAATCCGTGGCAGTAAATATCAAAGGTAAATTATGAAATCAGTACTAATCAGTCATTAAAATTCAATCAGCAGTAATATAATATATAGTACGTAGCCCGTGTCGATGGCATGGGTCCACGATTTGCTTGACATAATAACAATAGTATAATGCACTGAAAATACACAATTTGATCAATATTAAATTTATTCACAATAGCATACTGCATGCAAACTTTATTTTGTGTAATTTCATTTTTGATCCTCGTGTAAGAAGTAAATTAAATTTATTGATCATATGCATATTGAAAGTAAATTTTGTCATGAATAAGTATATCGGTAATAAATTGCAATTAAAATACTTGAATTCACAATAAAAAACAATATGTAATCGGTTTTTATGACTTATAAATAAATTTTGGTGAAAATTATCACAATAAAAAGTATTTGTCCTAAACTAATATGCATGTAGTGTGAAAAAATAGCAAATTTGACTCGCATCAAAAAACATGGAGAATATTCCCAAGGATGTTGGTGACTCATGATTACTTAACATTCAGTTTACGGCGAAATTTTTTGTTTTATATATGCATATCATAATATAGTAAATTCAGCTATGTAATGGGATGTAATCAATGCATTAAGATCACTGTATGGAGTGGAACGAAACAGATTACTGAAAATAAAGATGTTTATTGATCCAGCATAAATGATATAATAATGTTGATTCAGAACACATGATACAATAATGTTCATGGCATGATGATGATTTCAGTTATCCATATCATGAAGATGCATTTATATAATCCATAGCTCCATCCCATTTTCACACATCCAACCACTTATCCTCGACAAAAACTGGGTTACGTTACTTATTCAATGACAACGACCTGTACCAAATTCACATGAAAACAACTTTTGTAAATGACCATGGAGCCCATTTGGTTATACAATGCTAATCACAAATCTATAACGGATAGCAATTCACTAAAATATACACCATATTATTTTTAATGCCATTAATCAGCAAGACAGGAAACTAAAATTACAAATCATGCAGTTCATGTTAATAATGTGTCAAATATGAAATATATACAGTACTAACAAATCACATTTCATATCTCAAATTATTCAATAACAATAAGAAACATGAAAGTTCAGACAGCATGCACAATCCACAAATTCTTTTGGCAAATTCAGTCATAACTTCTTTAAATTCCAACCAACCTACGTACACTGAGACATGAAAGCAAGTAAATTATTCGTAGATAGAATCATGTACACTAAATTAATTATCAATTTTAAAAGAAAAACTAAATGTTACTTACCTAGAATAGAAAGGGATTTATCAGATTTAAACAAAAGAAAATTTGAAGCATTATTGGCTAAACTTTTGCAAAATTAAGGATGGAAAATAGATCCAACTAAAGCAAGAGTTCCATGTCCAAACAAACGGGAAAACAGAAAGTATAAAAGAATTTCTAGCAATGAAACAGGAAGTGTAAAAGATTTCATCAAAAGTGTTGTAGAATAGTAGATGGAATGCAGGTTGAAGAAAACCTGAATATAAGGAGCGGTTATAAGATCTGATCAAAACAGCAAGTGGATATCATCAAATACCTAAAAATTTGTACTGAAGAAAATACAGTCGATAAGAAAACCTGACTTATATCTGGTTTTCGACATCATCGAATCGCGACACCATGGATTAGCGACGTCTCCTTGATAGCTTGTTTAATTCTTCAATTTGGTTCACAATGTCTTCTATCTTTTATGTTAATAGGAGAACTTAGGGTTTCAGTTTCGAATTGTGCTGGGAACATCGAGTGGACATTGGCGAAGAGTTTTTTTTAATATTCTGTGATGTTTTGTTTGGTGGAGAGTGGAAATGGCCGTGGGGAAGAAGGGTGCAAGGTTTTCGTGGAGGAAAGAATAACGCAGTGTTGTAACCAAGGTTGAGAAGATCGTGCGAGATCGTGGGAGCGACAAATAGTTCGTGTACAGATCGAAGCCGTCCTTTATCTCTGCTGAGAATAAATCTCAGCCACTCTTTGTCTCCTAATAACTAACCCTTCCTTTTTGTTATATAGATTTCAACCTATAATGATTTTCCTAAATCTATAAAGAACTTGCAGTGTGAAAACATAAATTAATAACATAACAATGCTAATATGGCATATAGCAAATTTATATTATGTTATCTATGTCAATAATAGTCAAGACATATCATACATGTCATAAATAAACATTTGTCACAAAATATCACAATTTCATGCCATGAATGCAAATTTAAATTTGACATAATAATCACGTCAGCTGAAACAATCCTAACATTTCAATTTAACGATTCACATATGTTGAATTATACTTTCACACAATATTAGTCAAGTGTGAGATAAACTCAACTTTCATGGCACTGAACGAAGAAGACAAATGATTGGACATGGATAGCAAGATGCACAACTCCGGCTATAAGCACAACTACACATTTTATAACACAAATGGCACAAAGAAATTCTCAAAACAATACCCCGGGAAATTTAAAAGAGGTGAGTAGAGGGATTTTGTCCAGGGAAGATGGATTTTAGTTTTCACAAATTTACATAAAAATAGAATAAAATTTTGGACATTTTAAAATAGGTTTTTAAATATATTCGCCACTGAATTTAAAAAAGTGGTCAACAACAAAGTTTTAGGAAATTTTTTGATCTTCTGTTAGACCCAAAAGTGGTTCTAACACCCAAATTGATTTGAAACAAGATAAAATGAGATAAAAATAAAAATGAACACGCAGGATTTATAGTGGTTCGGCGAACAAATGCCTACGTCCACTTATTTTTCACTATATTCAATAATTCAGTTGCAAATACAATGTAAGATTCACTCACAACTCACTTTTGTTCACTCAATTGACTAAAACAAGAAATGAAAGATGATTTGGATTCTCCGGGAGTAATGGAGTTCGGATGATGGAGGTGATTGAATTCTCTAAGTGCTGAAAAAAGATCCTTCTCTTTGTCTCCAGACGGGGTATTTATAGGTGTGAATTTGCTTGAGACTTGATCCGGGTCGGGCCACGTGTCCTCCATCGCACTCTCTTCGGGTTCGGATGAATCACCATGTTGACAACGCATCAAAGGGAAGGACGTTATAAGTAGGAATTAGTCATAGCCGGTCCGGTTGTCCAGGCGATTTTGCAGGAGAGTAACATGGATTATGGGTTCGGGTCGGAGACGCGCAAATAAGGGGTTCGGATCGGGGTACCCGATCCGAACCGGATTGGCTTGGGTGCGACTCTCCTTCTCTAATCTGCTCCGCTCCGTTCCGTTGTTGTGGCAAGCAGATGGCTTTCCGATCCGATTAGATATGCCTTACCAATCTACTCAGTAAGAGATCACCGATCCGAACAGAAGTCTCTATCCGATCCGAACCGATACGTTGCTCTGACCCGACCCGAACAACTGTAGCTATCAATCTGAACTGTAGTGTTTTCCTCCAATCCGAACCGAAGTCTTATAATTAAAAATACCCTTCAATGTTTGATTTCTTGACTTTGTGTTGCCTAGTTCACAAAGTAGGCTAACATTTTGCCCCCTCAAAGGATGCTTCTGTTGTATACGAAGCGTGCTTTGATGTCGTTTGAAATGCTAGTCCTTGAATCAGAACGGTCAGGAGGAATGCACAGATTTCTATCCGGTTCGGTGGCGCGACTCGGTTTGGTATCCGACTCGTGCATATTTTCTTCATTTCTGAGCAAGTTTGGGAATTTTTCTCGACACATAGTGCTTCTCTCGGGTATGCTTTTCTTTTATCTCTCTTTTGAACTCAATTCGAGTCGGATGCTAAATTAATATGTGAAATTTATTCGGTTCGGATTTCTATCCGATGCGTTTTCGTGGATTTGGTTCTTGGACATTGAGCCTTTAGGCAGAGTTGTGCTACTGGGCCTTCACTCCGGTTCGAGCGGGTGAGAAAGAATAGGAATATGAGGAGTCAACACCACCCCTTATATAAATCCACCGCCGTCTTCTTTCTTTTCTTCTTCTTTTCTGCCGCCGCTTCCAAACCCTAGTATCGAAAACTTCAGAAACTCCAATATCCTGAAATTATTCCTTGTAGATTTCTCAAATCAAACATATAGGTAGCTTTTTTAATCTCGAATAACTTCGTTGTAACTGTTCTTGATTTCAATTCGTGGTTGATTGGGATGGTTTAACCACGGGGCTTTGCTTGAACTCCACGTCGTTACTGGTGGATCCGCTATCACTTCGAGGCGCTGATAAGCTGGAGAGGGCAAATATTTGTCCTCAACTGGAGCTTTGGTGATAGAATGGATTTGTTTGTGAGTGGGGAGAAAGAGGAAGAAGATGAAGAGCGTGATGACAAATTGGAGTTGGTTCGGGTAGGAGACGAAGGAGCAGAAAGGAAGGAGAAGGAAAGGGGATCGGTTCGGGTTGCATACTTTAGAAAGACGGGAAGGAAGGAAAATGTCGGTTCGGGTTGGAGAAGAGAATGGGATAAGGGGTTGAAGTAAATGGACTGGTTAAGTGATGCTGGTTCGGTTCGGATCAGGTCACCCGATCCGATCAGATCAGTCCTGCTTCCGAACCCATTGTCTCCCTTGTCTTGAACTGACCTTGCTTTAATGAAGCATCCGAACCGACCCTATATCTGTATTTGTATTGAGCCAATTATCATATGCATATCCGAACCGAACCGAACGTATCAAACTTGGCACACAAAGACTACCCAACTAATTCAACTAACATTCACTCTAGACAATAACTTCGTGGACAGTTAGGATAGTGCCTTGCGAACATAAACGAGAATTAAGAACAACTCTGACTATCACTTTCTCTTCAAAGCTTCGTCTTACATTGCTGTAC
Source organism: Allium sativum (assembly GCA_030737875.1). Lineage (NCBI taxonomy): Eukaryota > Viridiplantae > Streptophyta > Magnoliopsida > Asparagales > Amaryllidaceae > Allium > Allium sativum. The sequence continues at coordinate 104,194 of JASFAX010000073.1, forward strand.
TTTTATTTTGCATTTCCCACATTTGCTGCACACACTTTAGTTCACACACATACACAAAGGGGGGCACGGGATAATTTACTCTAACCCGTGCTATTGCTTCTTCAATAGTTCCATGACAATGAGGCCCAGACGCTCTTCCCGTCTAGCTGAGAGGAAAGAAGCCCCGGAAACTTCTAACAAAGTCACTCTTGAGGATATATCTTCTTCGTCTGATCCAGAATGGGACAGTGAGGGTCCAGATTACAGGGTTGGTCATCGGGAAAGCGACGAGGTGTCTTCTGATAATGAAGTTTCTCTGGGTTTCGAGGAGGAAGGAGGGATTGGTGACAATCGAGCACCCGATGAATTTGAATCAGCCATCATATTGGAATCACCCTCGGACTCCGTTGAATCAACAATTGACAACGATCAACTTGTTCGAATTTGTCTAAAATATGGAATAATGAAAAGGGACACCCTAGTGCCCTCACGCTCTGACCGTCCCCACAACCCTCCAGAAGGATATATGACGGTCACTCGATTGATGTGCATGGTCGGCGCCATTCCTCCATTCTCTCCTTTCATTGTTGATTTCTTAAGACAAATGCGGATTGCCCCCATGCAGTTGCATCCCAATTCATATGCCTATTTGCACACCTTGTACATAGCATATCGTGAAATCCTAGGCCTAGAGCTCACATTCGATGACGTTCATTTCTTTTATAATTTCAAGCATCGGACTCGAGAGACTCCATCTTTCTGCTACTTTGAATCAGTCCCAAAGAGAAAGATAATCTCTGCACCATTTAGCAGTAAAGCTGGAGATTCCAGACTAGAATGGTTCTATATAAAGCAACAGTCTGGATGCGCCAGGAGATGGACAAAATCAAGTAAAGCGTTGATTTTCTGAACCCGGACTCTATACACTTGAATCATCACCCTGACCTGTTTTCCTTTTTGTTTGCAGTCGACAATCCCAAACAGATATCAGATCAGGTGTTCTTTGATCGGATGCACCATCTTCTTAATGGCGATCAAAAATTCCTGACTATCGACGAGGTCCTTAAAGATGAATACCTTCATTTTCACGGGCTGCTATCCGTTTTCCGTAGCATCGGTCATGGGACGGTCCCTTATGCATACATTCCTCCAGTGGAGACAGTTCCAGAGATAGGAGAAGGCTCGGGAATTCCTACAGCTCCTCTTCAAACTTCACCTTCTCCCTCTTCCACACAAGATGATGAACTGGCTAATCTGGCCGAAAAACATCGTGAAGGGTATATTGCCCCCGAGGAAACTACTTCTTTAGACAAGTCAAAATCTTCCCAAGAGTCGCCACTTCACGCTTCCGAAGGGGATGTTCCTAGCACTGATGAGCACATATTTCAGGGTTTGGGGGATCTCCCCTTACCTGAGACTATATATACTTCAGAGGATTTCAGGAAGGATCCTTTAGTCTTCACTTCTTCCGAAGAAACTACTCCCGCTAAGGCCAAAGAGCCTGCCCGCACCAGTCTAGCTTCAGGCTCGGGTTGGTTGGGGGGACACACACCACTTAGGATGCACTTTACACCACAGCATTAGCATTCATTGCACTTCTTTCTCCATGAATCCATTGATTCTAAACTTCGTTTATTTTATCGTGCAGGTACAATGTCTCGATCCTATTATGATATAAGCAAGCTTCGTCGCAGCATGTCCAATCCTCCTCAGGATGTCGAGTACGATCGCCGGGATGATCGTGGTAGGGAGGAGAGAAGACCTTATGATCCCTATCGATCTCGGCCCTCACGCTCCCGCTCACCAGTTCGACCGGAACAAGAGAAATACAAGAGCTATCAAGGTCGTAGGGAGGAGGATAGACCACTATCTAAGGACTCCACTTCCTCCCATGAAAAGCGGAGTAGAGAGAAAACTCCTCCAAAGGAAACCGGGTCTCGAAGTAAGCAAAAAGTCCCTGCTACTAAACGACCTAGGACAGACAAGGGTACTACAGGATCCTCTTCAGGAAGGGACACCGAATTAACAATCCTCGCTCCTCCTCCACCAGATGCGGGAACTGCAATAAAACGGGCATATTTGAAAGAGCAATTTCCCGAACACTACTTCGAAACTCTGACCTTTTTGCCTGCCCTTGAACCTATTTCGCCTAATTGGGAAGATGAGGCCAAAGCAAAGATTGATTTGGTGGAAAAACAATATACCGAGATGTTCAAGTATTCCCGCAATCTTTCTAGAATCATCTGCACTCTAATGACAAATACTGATTCAATGCAAAAGACCGCGGAGGAGGATGCCAAGGCTCTAAAAGCCCTTGGAAAAGATTTGGAAGACACTCAAGCTCAACTAGTTGTCACTCAAAAGAACGCTTCTAATTTCAAACAACAGTTTGAGGACACGCAAAAACGCTATCATGACTTGCTTGAATCCCACACTCAGGAGCGTTCTGAGTTGAAGAAGCAAGCTGACGAGGCCAAATCAGAGGCTGCTAAGACACGCCTTGCTTATGTTGAGCTTGAGCAGAAAAACGCCGAGTTAGCGAAGAGGAGTGCTGAATTAGAAAAGAAGAATGCTGACTTGGCTTCAAAATTGTTGGAGGCAGAGAACAGGGCTGCTCTGGCCGAGGGCAATGTGGAATGTGCTATTAAATCTGCGGAGGAAACCCGCAAGCAACTATCAGAGGCGGAGGCTGATATTCAGGGCTTCGGCAAGCTAATGATTGAATTCTTCGCACACATTATTCGTCGTCGAAACATTTCTTGGATCGAGGACTATCCATCCACTCTGGTTCAAGTATGGAATCAAATCGTTGAGTGGGAAAAAGAAGAACTTAAAGTTGATTCCCTCGATGAAGATAAACTGATGGAGAAATACTTGAGAGACGATGAATCGGAGCGCCTAGCTGAAGGGCGCCGCCTAATCGCTGAGGCCATGGAAGAAGAGAGGCGGAAGTCTAAACAAAAAACCATTCCCGAAGCTGGTTCCTCTTCTTCTGCTCCTGCAACTCCCGAAGTAGAAGTGTATGATCCCGAAAATCCGGGAATTCCCCGAACAACTTTGCTATCTCCCATTCCTGAAATAACTCCAGAGGTAGTAGTCACCCCCGCTGAAAAGTCTTCAGAAGGTATCCCTATCTTTTCTCCTCAATTTGCCAAGGCTACTACTACCTTTGGCTACGTGATTGAACGTTCGATGAGAAACCCTTTGCTTTCGCCTGAGTTGATAACCGATGTTTCTCATTCTGTAGGTGTTGAATCATCCGCAAAGACAGATGTAGCTCAAGGAGCTGTCGCTGGGACGAAGCCCACTGATAGGGTCAAAGAAGGGGAAGACAAGGCTGCTTCCATAGACTTGGGGGAAGGAAGTGAGCCAACTAAGGTCACCACTCCCCATGATGAAGAAATGATTGCAGCTTTAAAAGACGACGGAGGAGACGAGGGGCATGATGAGGAACCGGAGGTTGCAATAACTGGGGAATCGAAAAGCGTTGATGACGTTACCTTGGCTGCCATGAAGGCTGATCAAGACAAGCGCTTGCAATTAAAGGCCGAAGAACCAGACCCTGAGGTCCTCAAGCCCCTTGCAGTTGTGGATGCAGGTTCAAGGTTAGTTGTTAAGCTCTCAACTAGATCTATTACCGAAGAACTTGCTAAAAAATCTTCTCTTGATTCCAGTGCCCCGCCCTCCGGGAAGAAGTCTGCTGGCTCCAGTACCACATCTTCAGGGAAAAAGAAATCAAAACGAATCTTGACTGAAGCCGAGAAGGAAGCAAAGGATGCAGAGAAAGCTGCCAAAAAATCTAAGGCTCATTCCAAGCCTAAATAGTGGGTTCCCCTGTATCTTTTTAGCATCTTTGTGAACCAATAAGTGCTGCTACAAAAGCAGCTTCCGCACTTTCTTTTTTAGCTATTTCCCTGTACAAATTCATTCATTTGTAAATAAAAATAATTCACTTTTTGCAATGTTTATTTGTTAGTAGTTCTGCACTTATGTAAAAATGCATGTCTATAGCTATTAAACGAAGTTGTGGAGGGGGGAAATATGTGTATGCATATGTGTCCCCAGTCAATTTCCATAAGTTATTCAACGCTTAACCATGCAATCTGAATGCTCCCAATTCTCTGACGGGATAGCACTTCCCGTGTCGTCAGTACCTGTCGTTTTTTCTGGCATTTTTTATACTCTCCCTCTTTTTCTTGAGAGTTAGAGTTCGAGTTCAGTCATTTGTTTATTCCCCGGTCTTTCAACGGGGAAAGACTTCTTTCTCGGCGCTCAGTTGGAGACGCCTTTATACTCTCTTTCTCTCTGGAAAGTTAGAGTTAGGAGGATAATTTCTTTTTCAGCGCTCAGTCGGAGACGCTTTTATACTCTCTCTCTTTCTCTGGAGAGTTAGAGTTAAGAAGAGAATTTCTTTTTCAGCGCTCAGTCAGAGACGCTTTTATACTCTCTCTCTCTTTCTCTGGAGAGTTAGAGTTAAGAAGAGAATTTCTTTTTCTTTTATGTCTTACTGCACAAATAATCGTTGTGCTCCTTTTTATGTCTAAACTGTTTTCAACCTTTTTAGGCTCTGAGTTATCCTGTATTTTATAATCACAACAGAATAACTAATGAATGTAAATGCATAAAAGTAAATAACACACAATATTTTTATAGTGGTTCAGCTAAGTCGTAGCTTACATCCACTTTATAGCCCTTTATTTATATCGTCAGATTTTCCCAAGGCAAGTCGTGCCTAGTTACAGAGTTCACAGGAAAAATAACAAAAAGTACAGCATTTCTAATCCAAATATCGCATTAAGTGTTGGGCATTCCATGCTCGAGGGACTTCTTCGCCATCTACGGTCGTTAACTTGAAGGTTCCTTTTTCAAGTTTCCGTTGAATGACAAAGGATCCTTCCCATTTTGGGCCGAGGTGAGGAAGGGATGGAAAAACTCTCTTTAGCACCAAATTTTCTGGTTCAAAAGTTCTGAGGCGAACTTTTTTGTCATAATAGCGTGCCATCTGATGCCGATGTCTTGCTGCACGCAAGTCTGCTTCGTCCCTTTTCTCTTCGACTTCATCAAGGGACTCAAGTAAGAGTGCCCGATTCGTCATCGGGTCATAATATGTCACCCTGTGGTAAGGAACTTCCAGTTCAACTGGAATTACTGCTTCTGAGCCAAAGGAGAGAGAGAAAGGGGTATGACCGGTGGCTGTCTTGAATGTTGTTCGATATGCCCACAAAGCTAGGGGCAATTCGTCAACTCATCTTGCTTTTGCACGTTCCAACCGTTTCTTGAGGATGGATTTTATAACTTTGTTTATTGCCTCTACTTGTCCATTCGATTGCGGATAGGCAACTGCAGTATATCGCTTGTCTATCTTATACTTCTGACAGAAATTTCTGAATTCAGTACTATCAAACTGGGTTCCGTTGTCAGTTATGATAGTCCTTGGAATCCCGAATCGGCATATAATATTTCTGACCACAAAACTTATCACCTTTCTTGTTGTGATCTTGGTCAAGGGCTCAGCTTCCACCCATTTCGTAAAATAATCCACAGCCACTATTGCATACTTAGCTCCTCCTTTAGCAATCGGTAAAACTCTAATGATATCAATTCCCCATGTGGCAAATGGCCAAGGACTCACCATCGATTTAAGCTGAGTTGACGGTGCCCTGGGGATTTTGGCGAATCTCTGGCACTTATCGCAGCGTCGTGAATAATCAGCTGCATCTCTGTTGATCGTAGGCCAGAAGTATCCGTACCGCAATATTTTCTTTGCTAAAGTTTGACCTCCTATATGATCTCCACACTCACCTTCGTGTACTTCTCTTAGTACACGCTTGATGTCGTCGTGTGCGATACATCGTAACAGGGGCATAGAAAATCCTTGTCTATAGAGAGTATTGTCTTGTATAACATATCTGGTAGCTTTGCGAACTACAGCTCTTTTCTCACTCTTCTTCGATGGGAGTGTCCCATTCTTAAGAAAATTCTTAATTGGAGTCATCCATGACTCCTTCTCTGGTTCCGCTTCAAAAGCGAATTCAATTTCCATTGACTCAAAGCTTGGCAACTCCAATGTTTCAATTGGAATTACCTCAGTCTCTTCTGGATTGTCAGAACTAGCCAGCTTTGCCAGTCTATCCGCTTTCTGGTTTTCGGCTCTGGGAATATGTGTTATGTTGTACCGATCTAAGCTATTCAATAGTTCTTTCACTTTCTTGAGGTAGGCGATAAGCCGAGGTCCTCGAGCCGCAAATTCCTCTCGCACTTGGCAAACAACAATTTTAGAGTCACAAAATATGTCCATCATTTTTACCCCGAGGTCTTTAGCAAGTTTCAGCCCGGCAATCAGGGCTTCATACTCAGTCATTGTTAGTTGCCGAAAATTCTAATCGCAGGGCGTAATATAACGACCGTCCCTCGGGAGTAACTAAGACAATTCCAGCTCCGGACCTTCGGTTATTTTTAGCTCCATCTGTATATAATTTCCACGGATTCATCTCTAGTTCTTCCTCAGATTTAACCACTCGGTCATTGATTATTTCCTCTTCTGGAATGGTGAACTCCGCAATAAAGTCTGCTAGGGCTTGCCCCCTAATCGACTTTCGAGGTTGAAAATTCAAATCAAACTGACTTAGTTCTATGTTCCATTTGATCAACCTCCCCGATGCTTCGGGTCTCTGCAACACCTGCCTTAAGGGCTGGTCAGTGTATATGGTTATTGGATGAGCTTGGAAATAATGACGAAGCTTTCGGGATGCGATCAGGAGGCTGTAAGCGAGCTTCTCAATTTTTGGGTAGTTGCGCTCTGCCGCTGCTAATTTCTTACTCACATAGTACACCGGCCTTTGTACTTTGTCTTCTTCTCGAACCAGGGCTGTGCTGACAGCGTGAGCCGAGACTGCCAGATAAACAAATAATTCTTCGTGATCTACGGGCTTTGATAAGATTGGCGGTTTCTCTAGTAGCTCTAACAGATTTTGAAAAGCCTCAACACAATCAGGAGTCCATTGGAAGTTCTTCTTTCCCCTTTTTATTAAATCAAAAAACGGAACACATTTATCGGTGGCTTTGGAGATGAATCTACTCAGCGCCGCTACCTTCCCTGCCAGACTTTGGACGTCTTTAATTCTCCTCGGTTCTTCGATGTTTCTAATCGCTGCTATCTGGCTAGGGTTGATTTCAATTCCTCGGGAACTCACAATAAAGCCAAGGAACTTTCCCGATGCCACTCCAAATGAGCATTTCAGAGGATTCAATTTCATCCGATACTTCCGCAAGATACCAAACATTTCCGCTAAGTCTTGCGTATGACTGGAAGACTGCTTTGATTTGACAAGCATATCATCCACATAAACTTCCATAGTTTTTCCTATTTGATCATAAAACATTCTATTTACCAAGCGCTGATAAGTAGCTCCAGCGTTTTTTAACCCGAATGGCATTACAACATAACAATATAGCCCCAAATTCGTAATGAAACTCGTATGCTCTTGGTCTGGTATGTGCATAGGAATTTGGTTGTATCCAGAGTATGCGTCCATAAAAGAAAGAAGTGCATGACCTGCTGTCGAGTCTACAAGCTGGTCAATCCTGGGAAGTGGGAAACTATCTTTCGGGCAAGCTTTATTTAAATCTGAAAAGTCAATACAAGTTCGCCACTTTCCGTTTGGCTTCTTTACCAAGACGGGATTCGATATCCAGTCGGGATAAGTTGAATCTCGAATAAATCCATTTTGCTTCAATTTCTCTACTTCCTCTTTGAGAGCAGCCGACCTCTCTGGGCCCAGCATGCGTCTCTTTTGCTTCACAGGCGGATGCTTCGGATTTACATTCAATTTGTGACTGATAATGGAAGGTGATATCCCACTCATGTCAGCATGGGTCCAGGCGAACACATCTAAGTTTGCCTTCAAGAAGTCCGTCAGTTCTTCAGCACGACGTGGATCCAATTGAGAACCAATCTTCAAAACTTTCGTCGGATCAGCTTTATCAATGGGAATTTCCACTGTCGCTTCATTAGGAGTTGCATTCCTAGCCTCTGGTTCCTCGTCTTTTCTAGGATCCAGGTCTTCAGGCGTTCCTTTGGGCAACTCCCTCGGGTTCAATCTCTCTAATTGCTATGCCGAGTCCCCCTTTGAGGGAGACGAGGCATCCTTACTCTCAGCATTAACTCCTTTCATCAACATCTTCAGTTCGGCCACATAGCAGGCCCGTCCAGAAACCTGATCCCCTCTCATTACTCCAGTCCCGGCTTCGGTTGGGAACTTTAGTAACAAGCACCAAGGGGCGATACAAACTCTAAATCCAGCGAGGGCAGGTCTCCCTAAAAATGCGTTATATGGCGAATCTACGTCCAATACTACGAACTGAAGCATTCGCACTCTTCTACGTTCTCCTTGCCCTAGGGTCACGGGCAACTCTATATATCCCATGGGAGCTGTCGTCGCTCCGTTGAAGCCTCTAATCCATCCTTCACAAGGTTTCAGATCTTCGGGCTCAAGCTTCATCTGATCAAATGACTTCTTGAACAAAATATTAACGGAACTTCCATTGTCTACTAGTACCTTATGGACCAAGGCCGGCCCGATGGTGGTAGTAATAACCAACGGATCATTGGTGGGTGATTGAATCCCAGTATTGTCTTGGCTTCGAAATACCACGTCGTCGAACATGGTCTTCTGTTGTTTTATGGGGGCGACATCTTCCAAATCGTCACCTTCATTCACATCTAGATGCTTGGCAGCATTCACATATTGGTCCATTGACCTAAAACTTCGGATTGCCGGGTGAGGTCCGCCTACAATGGAGTTGATGACAATTCCTTTACCTTTCTGCTGCGCTGTAGGCTTGGGAGCAGGTAGAATCTGTTTTGGGGCCTGCTCACTTTGCCCCCTGTCCCTCGGGGTAACCTTGTACTCGTCCAACTTCCCTTCACGCAACAGTTTCTCAATCACATCCCTCAAATGCCGACATTCATTGGTTGAATGCCCATGAGTTCCGTGAAACAAGCAAAATTTCCCTGTCGCCATTTCTTTCTCGGTCGAATCACGAGGTGGCGGTCTTTTGTACTGTATCACATTGTACGTATCCAGGTAAATATTTTCCAGGGTGTCATTCAATGGTGTATAATTCTCGTAGTTCTGGAATCGGGGTCTCTTGTTAGGGTCACTTCCCCTATTTCTGTTTCTTCTGTTACCGCTTGAATTACGGTTATTGTTGTTGTTTCCCCCACTTCCAGTATTGCTGTTTCCACCCTTGTTTCCTACATTTACTTCAACCTTGCCAGAATTCTCCCCCGACTGTTTCACGGCGATATTACTCTGCACATTCTCCTTTGAAGCTGTCTCAGACTTTCTTTTTCGGTTGGCCCTGGCCTCCTCTCGCCGTAAATAAATATCGGCCTTTTCGTAGAATATCTCCCTTGTGGGGGGGTGTCTTCCCAGAAAGGTAGTCTCCAAACTCAGATTCAGGATCAACTCCTTCCTTCAATGCCATCAGAATAGTGGGCTCATGCGGGTCACTGACCTCAGTTACAGCTTGGTTAAAACGATCAAGATATGCCCTTAAAGATTCTCCTGGTGCCTGTTTGATTCTCGATAATTCAATTACACTCTTGGACTTTCGGGCATGTAGTCGGAACTGGTTCATGAAACGCTCGCTTAGTTCTTTGTAATTAGAAATCGAACGAGGAGGAAGTCGGGTAAACCAGAACAATGCCACATCTTCTAGGTAGATTGGGAATGCTTTGCACTTCACTTCATCAGGGGCAGCAGCGGCGTTCATGAGCCACGAATACCGCATCAAATGCTGTCCCGGATCAGTCCTTCCGTTATACTTGTCCATCTGTGGCAAGTTAAAGCGTCGGGGAAACTGGAAGTCGAGGATATCGTCGGTGAACGGAGTATGGCTTCGCTCAATGCCATAGTCTTCATTTGTATAATTCCGGCTCTCGGACATAATTCGGCGAACCATTGCCTGTACATCAGCACTAGTTAGGGGCTGCTCAGGTTCCCTGGCCCTAGTATCCGAGTTCCTTCTGGGCTCTTGCTCAGGAGATGCCCTTCTTCTTTGAGCTGCCTCTGCTCGATTCCGTTCCCTGCGTTCCCGGTCGATCTCGGGAAGAGGGGACTGGAGTCTTTGCCCCCGAGTGGGGTCATCGTTTCCTAATGCTCGTGCGATATCCACGCGAGATCCCAAAGATCTAAATGTCAGCTGCTCCACATTCTGAGGTCGTTCGAGTGGCCTCCGTTCACGGGGCCTCTCTTCCTCGGAAGATGAAGATTGATCTACTGGTGTGTGACGAACCGGTGATGGAGTTCTTTGCCGACGGAGTTCACTAATCTCCCGACTCATGAGCCTCATATTTTCCTGCATCATGAGATTAGTGCGCTCATGAACTCTCATAGCTTCCCTCGTGCTCTCAAGCATATCAAGCAAGCGCGAGAAATCTCCTTGAGTGATGGGCGCAGATGGATTGACCTGATCACCAACCCTGGCAGCTGGAATTGGAGCATTCGTAGGGACTCGAGTAGAGGTTCCAGCTTCACCAAGCATCGGGTCGGATCGGAGGTAGGAAGTCGGGTCGGATCGGAGCTGGGGTGCCTAGTCGGATCGGTGTGCAGCGAGCAACTCGGGTCGGTTCAGATTGGGGGAGTGCACTGCTTCAGAGTCTCCTACCCGGATCGGATCGGAGCTCTCCCCTTGCTGTCGGTTCGGATTTCCTGCATTGATTCTTCCTGCTGCTGAACTCTGCCCCCGAGACCTTGTTACAACAGCATTTTGCTGATCTTCGCCAGCTCCATTTCCTCGAAAAGACTGAACTTCCTTGCCTTTTCCTTTGGCCATGAGTTTTTGACAATCACTTCAACGAATGTAAAAAAAGCGGAGAAACTTAAGGATTCACTTCTTTGAACTCAACGGTCCAAAAAGTAGAAAGAGATCCCGGAAAATAAAGAATTTAGATGAGGAATCTCAGTGAAAGCACCAAATGTTAGACCCAAAAGTGGTTCTAACACCCAAATTGATTTGAAACAAGATAAAATGAGATAAAAATAAAAATGAACACGCATGATTTATAGTGGTTCGGCGAACAAATGCCTACGTCCACTTATTTTTCACTATATTCAATAATTCAGTTGCAAATACAATGTAAGATTCACTCACAACTCACTTTTGTTCACTCAATTGACTAAAACAAGAAATGAAAGATGATTTGGATTCTCCGGGAGTAATGGAGTTCGGATGATGGAGGTGATTGAATTCTCTAAGTGCTGAAAAAAGATCCTTCTCTTTGTCTCCAGACGGGGTATTTATAGGTGTGAATTTGCTTGAGACTTGATCCGGGTCGGGCCACGTGTCCTCCATCGCACTCTCTTCGGGTTCGGATGAATCACCATGTTGACAACGCATCAAAGGGAAGGACGTTATAAGTAGGAATTAGTCATAGCCGGTCCGGTTGTCCAGGCGATTTTGCAGGAGAGTAACATGGATTATGGGTTCGGGTCAGAGACGCGCAAATAAGGGGTTCGGATCGGGGTACCCGATCCGAACCGGATTGGCTTGGGTGCGACTCTCCTTCTCTAATCTGCTCCGCTCCGTTCCGTTGTTGTGGCAAGCAGATGGCTTTCCGATCCGATTAGATATGCCTTACCAATCTACTCAGTAAGAGATCACCGATCCGAACAGAAGTCTCTATCCGATCCGAACCGATACGTTGCTCTGACCCGACCCGAACAACTGTAGCTATCAATCTGAACTGTAGTGTTTTCCTCCAATCCGAACCGAAGTCTTATAATTAAAAATACCCTTCAATGTTTGATTTCTTGACTTTGTGTTGCCTAGTTCACAAAGTAGGCTAACATCTTCCATTAGAAAAAACTAGATTTTGGTTATTTTTAAGGGAGAAAAGGTTGAAAAATGACAGACTATTTTAGGGTCAGAAATCAGAGTCCGAAAATGTATCTGAAAGATTTGCGATTTTGACACAAAAAATTAAAAAATCTGGAAAAGTTGCGAACATGGAAGTTGTAGCTGATTCAATTTCACCCAATCTGAAAAAAAAAGTGGACTCGGATTTCTTTTGAGTAAGTTATGGCTATTGGAAGACAGGAATTTTTTTTGGAAAAGTATAAAATAGAAACCTAATGTTTAGGGTTTGTGGATTTTGGGTTTGGGTCGTTGTTGTGTGATGCGACCAGAGGGTGTAGCCAGACTTAGGTTGTTCCAGCGCTGGTTTGGTGGTGCAAAGGCTAGGCATGGTGGTAGGGTTTGGTTTCTAAGAAAGAGGGAAAACAAGGGGCTTTTGCAAAGAGGGAAAATGAGATCTAGGCTTTGGAAAAAAACATGGATTTTGTAAAGAGGTGAATTAAATTTAGAAAATAGTAATTGTACAGGAGATTGTAAATTAAGTTTTAGAATTTGTTTTTAGAGAGATGTTTTAGGATTTGCAATATAAGATTTACAGGGAAGAAGAAAGATTGAAGAGAAGAGATGGTGTTAAAATTTAATAAAAAAGAAATAAAGATAAGAATAGAATTAGAAATTTTGTTTTGATCTGAGAATTTAGATTGAGAGTGAAACCATGGAAATTTTCATTAAGAAGTTTACAGAGAAGAGGATTGGGGAGGAGGAGGAAGATGAAGAGGTTACGTGGTGAGAAAAAAAATGAGAAATGAGAAATGTTGAGAAAGAAAACACATATTTAACTTACAAAGTCTCTTAAAATTCAAATGTAAAATAAAAGAGAGGTGTGAGATGACAAAGCTTTCCCAAAAAGCTAATGGAATAATATACTTAATAATTTAGAAAAAAAAGTACCAGCAATAAATTATATAAACAACGTCCATTTTGTGCATTTTTCACTAAAAACTCATCTAGAGCAAACAAAAGAGGATTTTGACAAAATGAAAAATGCTAAACAACACAGTATTCAAAACAGAATTATAAAAAATGACATTTTTGAATTTTCAAGCTTTTAAAATTTCAATTCAAATTCAAATTTTGATCAAAATTGACTTTTTTTAGAAAAAGTTTCATTTAAATAGATTTAGCAACTACATTACTCAATATTACAATTTTGTTATTTAAATTTGAATTTGAAAAATGAACTTGTATTCAAATAATAATATAAATCAAGTTAACTCAACATGTAAAGTCTGCATTGACAACCATTTAATTCCCATTTTCAAATTATCTCTACTCATGTTTGTATTCAGTAATCCAATTCATATATTTCATAAAATCCAATAATAAATTAAATCTTTAATATTTTGAAAATTTAAATTTCAATTAATTCATTATTTTAAAAAATAAAAAATTTAGGTTGTTACAATATCACTAATAAAGGGATCTAACTTCTTTTACTCATTCAAAATTCTCCTTACCAAACGAATATTAATATCAACTATTTGTCTAATTAATTTTTTAAGAATGTGTTAAACATATATGATTTTAAAAATATAATTCTTGTGCAAAATATGTGCATGATCACGCGCGAAGCACGTGCCGTAACGCTCGTTATTAACGGTTGTAATGTTGAAATATAATTTGAAATGGTTTTTTGGCGAGCCATTAAAGATTGAAGATTTTTCGAAAGGTTTTAATATTGAAAGGATATTATTCATTAATTAGGAAAAGATAATTATTCATTAATGAAAGGTTTTAATGCTGCAAATCTAGAAAGATGTATTGTAAGTTATAAATAAGAGCTTGTCTCATTTGTATGTATGAAGGAAGTATCAATGAAGTATGCATGAAGGAAGAATTAAGAAAAGAAAAGAGTAATAAAGAAATTAAAAGTTTTCCTCTTTTCCAAATATTCCTCTTTCTCATTAATTTATTCCTCTTCCTCCCCAAAAAATTCTAACAAAGTGGTATCAGAGCAATTAAAATAGCTAACAAAGTGGTATCGGAGCCAAGTTCGTGAAGGTGTGATAAAATGTCAAACAGTGGAATGTTTTTCCTCCAATATCCTCGTCTCACAAAAGAAAATTATGAAAAATGGTGCCTTCGAATGAAAGCTATACTTGGCGGACAAGATGTATGGGAGATCGTAGACAAAGGCTACGACAAGCCAGAAAATGAAACTGCGTTGTCTCGAGCAGAGAAGGAAGTATTAGCAAACATGAAGGGAAAAGATCAATATGCACTTAGCCTCATCCATCAATGTTTGGATGATTCAATGTTTGAAATAGTAATCGATGCAGCCACTTCAAAAGAAGCCTGGGAAATTTTGGAAAAATCATTCCAAGGAGTTGACAAAGTAAAGAAAGTTAAGCTTCAATCGCTAAGGAGTGATTTTGAAGCAATGAAGATGAGTGAATCCGAATCGACTTCGGATTACTTTACAAGGGTGAATGCGAATGTGAATCAGTCAAGAGGCTATGGAGAAAAAATTGCTGATGTTCGAGTGGTGGAGAAGAAGTTAAAAGCTGAAAAGAAGCCGATGAGAGAGAAAGCCGCTAAAGAAGAAATCGAGGAGGAAGTCGTGGAAGAATATGAAGTAGAAGTAGAAGATGACGTAAAAGAAAAGAAAGAAGAAGTTGGTGACCAGAATAAAGCGAATGAAAAATTTATTGATGCGGAGGAGGAAAATGGTGATAAAGTTGCTGATGTAAACCTCAAAGCGGATTTAAAAATTGAGAATGGTGAAAAGAATAAAGACATGATAGATGAATGGATAATCGAAGCAGAAGAGGACGTAAAGGATGGCATGGAGATAAAGGACGTTGAAGAAAGTTACAGTGAAATAAAAGAAGTTGCAGAAACAAAAAACAAAGGAGATAATAAAAATAAGGATATCAAGATGAGTGACCCTGACGATGCTGAGGTCGATGATGATTCAATAAAAAAGGATGCTTGGGAAAATGCGAAGAAGGCAGAAGAATGTAAAGGAGGTCCTGATGGTGTTCTTAATGTGATCTCTGGTTTTGGCTCCACAACTAGTGCAGCCTTTGCTAGTCACATGGATGTTAACGAGCTTGCTCATGTTGCATTGTTCTTTAATCAGGGACAATACTATTGTGCTGGTTCTCGTACTTTTATGCATGAAAAAATATACGATGAGTTCAAGGAAAAGTCAAAAGCTCGTGGTTTGAGTCATGTAGTCAGTGATCTTTTTAAGAAAGGTGATAACAAAAGAGATGGAAATAAAGAAGTCAAAGAAATTCAATATACTATTAGAGATTTCACGTACAAGAAAAATTTGGAAGTTATGAAAGAATGGAAAGATGACTTATATGACTCATTCAAAGTTAATGACACCAGAATTAAATGGAAGCTAAAGCACACACTTTTTGGAACATCTTGTGCGAATGGAGGAGGACAAAAAGAACGGAGCTTTGCAACAAGGATTCGAGAAATCATGTTAAAGATCTTCATGGTGAAAAAGAAGAGAAGAAAAAGGAAAGCTTGGATAATTTCTTTATTTCTGCCAAAACACGTGAGATACAAAGATTTTCGAAGAATGAGAGCTATGCATGGAGTAAGAAAGGAAATTTCAAATTAGGAGGGAGTGTTGAAATATAATTTGAAATGGTTTTTTGGCGAGCCATTAAAGATTGAAGATTTTTCGAAAGGTTTTAATGTTGAAAGGATAATTATTCATTAATTAGGAAAAGATAATTATTCATTAATGAAAGGTTTTAATGCTGCAAATCCAGAAAGATGTATTGTAAGTTATAAATAAGAGCTTGTCTCATTTGTATGTATGAAGGAAGTATCA
This sequence comes from Allium sativum, assembly GCA_030737875.1. Classification (NCBI taxonomy): domain Eukaryota; kingdom Viridiplantae; phylum Streptophyta; class Magnoliopsida; order Asparagales; family Amaryllidaceae; genus Allium; species Allium sativum. The sequence continues at coordinate 119,888 of JASFAX010000073.1, forward strand.
ATGAAGTATGCATGAAGGAAGAATTAAGAAAAGAAAAGAGTAATAAAGAAATTAAAAGTTTTCCTCTTTTCCAAATATTCCTCTTTCTCATTAATTTATTCCTCTTCCTCCCCAAAAAATTCTAACAAAGTGGTATCAGAGCAATTAAAATAGCTAACATGTAATACGTTTGGCGTTGTTTAAATAAATAATCTAGCAATTTTTTTAACAAATTCAAAATTTTCATTTACAAATATTACCAAACTTAATAACACATAAAAATAAAATCTAACAAATAATTATTTTATAAAGAAAATATTGTTATGATTGCCTCACATGTTGTGAAGGTAGGAATGACGATTTGAATAAATAGTTCCTCATCACAGAATAAATTGAAGTAGTGGAGTACAAATATGAATCGGTAGACACAGATTCTTTTTGTTTCGACCGTCATTACATAACAATTATTCCCTTGGGAATCCTCATAATTAACACTGCATAGCTTTCATTTCGCCTTTGTGCATCAAATTATAGTGGTCATTTTGATGTTTATAAGCCTTATGAAGAGAATTTATACTTTTCTGATGCAACTCACTCAACCCCTAAAATGTTCATCTACATCCACGTACAAATATTTTCAAATTTTAATATCATTTGAAAATAGAATTTAACAAACAAAGGTTTTTTTACAAATGAAAACGTTTATCTACAAATATTATAAAATTATCAAACCTTAGCATTACTGAAAACCTTGATCAAATAAATAAATTATTATTCAACAATATAACTAAAAATTGAAATGAAAATATGTTATGACTTCAGATAAATTTTAAACTAACAATAAATTATTCACGTTCGGGAGCAGTTACCATTACGGTATATTTGCAAAGAAAGTTTTGACTGTGCAGAAAGAAAAAAAAAAGAGTAGAAAAAAAAAGGAGAAAAAACCAACTTGTAGGTATTATTAAGAGGAGCAATTTTGACAATTGATACTAAGAAACTGTGACATAAGTTGTTTGCAATACGTAATATTGATAGTTAGCAAAATAGCCCATTTAAAAAGGAAGTTAAAAAATGGATCGGACGTCCAATGATAATGACAAAATATTAACGGCAAACGCACCTTAAACTTACATTAAACAATAAACGCTCACAATATTCTCGGAGGTATAACCCAATGATACCTTATCACGTGTTGCAATTACGAGCGGTCGTCTTCTTCGCCTTCTTGCTCATTTCCACCGTACGTGCCGATCCTTCGTCGCCGGTTAGTTTCTCCGTCTGTTAATTTCAGTTTCCTTTTACCGTATCCTCGATTCAACTACATTGGATTTTTCAATTTTGAATCAGCAGGCTACGTGCAGCAGAACATGCGTAGCTGAGAATTGTAATTGTGAGTATCAGATCTTGTCGTCTTTTTGTTTTGATCTTAAAGTAATATTCGTGTCATTAATTTAGAATACCGTGTTTATTCGAAATTTGAAAAGCGATTGGTATAAGGTATGGGAAGTACTGTGGAGTTGGATGGTCGGGATGTCCCGGAGAAAAGCCCTGTGATGATCTTGATGATTGCTGTAGGCTTCATGATGATTGCGTTGAAAAGAAAGGTAATTTTCTTTTGTTTATTCCGGATTGGATTGTTGCTATAACATGTTTCGATATTTGATTTGGAATGGTCAATGCTTGCTTGGGGTTCTGCAATTTCATATCCTTTGGTTTTGCTGTTTGATAGCTTTTTTTTTAAAGATCTGAAACGTACTGTGATGTATTTTTGTAGTCATCATTATCCTTAAGTTTTTAAGGTTATCAAGGATTACATTAGATAGTATACAAGCACGTCAATGCAAGCATCTACTTTTATTTTAGCTATTGTCGTTCATGTAGCAGCCCGTTCAACAACAATTTATTTTGATATAATTTAAAAAGAAGGATTGAATAATAACTTCTAATTTATTTCAAATAGCGATATACAAGTAGAATTGTTTGGATGCAATTTGACATTTGAGTTATAACAAGTAAAATAGTTTGTTAAAACTAGCTATGAAATATAGTCACAAGTCATAGGCAACAGATGGTTTCTTCTCATGTTTTTAGTTATTAGTCATTTTTTTAAGCCCTTTATAAGAAGTTGCCAAACGCTAAAAATGAAATAAGCAACTTGGAATCAGTTTTAACTTAGTTGTCAAACATGCTCTAAGCCTTTTTTTCAATATTCATGAATATTCTTTTATTAGAAGACTAGAGAAACACGGAAAATGAACTACCAGCTTTTTAGAAATTCGTAATTTAGATGGTAAGATTAAAAGGTAGAGAAGATGAAATTGAGAAAATGAAAGCGCCACTTTTGAATATCATAAACGAAATTATTTACTTCAAACTAATTCTGTACCTATGCTACTGGCGATACATTAGTTGTTAAAACAGAAGAAGTTAAAATAAAAGAAATTAGTTAAAATCAAATATTCGGCAATGTTTGACATAAATCATTTTAAGCTGTATCATTTTTTTAGTCCAACCTATAGCTAAATCGTTATGATTAAAAATGAATTAGTGTGAGACAAAAATAGACGATGACATACGTGAAGATAACGATGAAAATAAAACTAAAAGCTGGCAGTATTTTTAAATTGATGAATTGCAGAAATACAATACTTCTCATTTCGTAATTCTACGAGGAATTGCCAAAGGTACTCGAAAATTGACTAGAAATAGATGATTTTGAGAGGACTGTATACAAAGTATATTGTACATGAGGGTTTATAACTTCTAAAAGCTATATTAGCTAAATTACAATATTTTCCTCTCACCATAATCTATGTCGTCAAAGGCCCGTCCAATCCTTGTTGAATAGGCGTTATGCTGCAAGCCTGCAATTTTAACATCCTACCTTTTTATAATAGCGCTTATCACACTCTTTATCTGGGGCATCGTTTGAGCGCTGTGCTTTTCTTGAAGCACTAAAAAATATGTGTTTTTACTGCAACTTTATTTATTATATTTAGCAAAATTAAATACATTTAGAATAAAATCATCCAGCAGTTTTATTTATTTATTATAGATCTTCGTGTTTCAATGCCTTTTTTTTCTGTATCCCCTTTAAAATATACAAATTGTCAATCAATATATAATAACATTTCTTTTTTATACTTGAGATAAAAGTTACACTATATTTTCTCACTTTTCTGAAATTTAACTATCCTTTTTTTTTTAAAAAAATTGTTAGCTTTTTAAATGTTTTTTCAAAATGATTTCTTAATAAAAAAACAAAATAACTTACTTTAAATTTAAATGTATGTTATTCACTAATATTGTACTTGAGTTTATAAAGATTATTTGTTATACAATATTCAGTTATTACTTATTGTCATAGTGCAAACTTCAGTAATATAAATTTTGTTGCTTCTGTAGATTATGAAAATACCCGATTAATTTTATAATTATTGACGACATATCCAAGGTTGTTAAAAGCATGCTCTAGGCGTGCCTACAGCGTGAAGCGTAGATCCTGAACCCTTTAGGGCTTTTTGCCATTGGAGCGAATCCCCCTTCAAGAAGTGCAGGTAAAGTGCTGAAGCCCAGCATTTTGCTAAAGCTCTGAAGCGTGTGCTTCATGTATGTGAAGCCCCAATTCCTGAAGTTTTATTTAAGCCACCTTTTTTTTCCACGTATGTTTGATGATGAGGATAATGATTTGACTTGGACTCATGTTGCTACTGTTAGGTGTGACTCGCATTGTATGAGAGGGGGTGTGGATTAGATTTGAATTAATCCCAAATCGCAGGATATCTTAAAGAATACGGGTATATATATAGAATTAGTGGCATGTAAAAACAAGAGATTCCTTTTATTATAATTAAATGTTGCCATAAACATATGAATACCCTATGGCATGTAGGAATATCCAATTAGGACGCTGGCACCAAGAGGGCTTCGTTCAGAGGTTTGTAGGGTTTTTACGCTAAACGAAGTGCGTGCACATGAAAACGCTTTGGAGTGCCGAAAAATTTCAACAGCTACAACATTTGGAGCTAATGAGCAGAGATTTAGTATGAGACCTAGAGCTAGTGGGATTCTTGGCAGTAATGCTTCAATAAATATTTATTGAGTTTAATAATTTGGAGGATGATGATTAGGCATTGGTGTTTAGATAATTAGATTTAAGAATAAAGGGTCAAAGAGTGGATTATGCTAAACACTATCTTTCTTTATATTTTATAACTACTTTCACTTATTAGGTGAATGGATTTTAACATTTTTTATGTATGTTAATCATGTTTCACATTAGTTTTAATGTGGCGCTTCACATGCATGAAGCCTGCGCTTGCACTTTAGACCCCTTAGCGCTTTAGTGCATTTCGGGATTTGAAAACCTTAGACATAACTATGCAGTTAAAATCCCGCTAAAGCCTCGTAAAATATCCGTTATAGCGTATATCGCTCTTCGAATGTCACACTTTTTGAATTTAGTGCTAAAAGCAGTAGACCACTTTAAGTCCCGCTATTTTATGTCATGCTCGATAATTTTTTTAATGCCTGCTTTAGCAAAACAAATGTAAAAATTTTGTTTGGTGTTCTTTCTTAAATCAAATCAATAAGCATAGGGCAAAACCAAATAATCATTATAATTTAAAACTCTAGTGTAGTCAACAGGTCTAGATTGCATGAATGGTGATATTCTTCAATTTTGTTGTTTAAGATCAAAACAATATTTTATTTTTCCAAACAAATGCCGTGAAATGAGAGTAAATTAATATTAATTATTTTTTATCTAATGGAGTTTTTTCCCACCTTCATTGCTTTTTGTTATTTCTCCGCTTTATCCCCGTGATAAGTTTCTGCTATAGAGCCGTTAACCAGTCTAACCGTACAACAAAACATTAGCATATTTCACACACACACACACACACACACGCACACACACACACACACACACACACATATATATATATATATACACACACACGCGCGTGTGTGTTTGTATATATATATATATATATATATATATATATATATATATATATATATATATATATATATGGAAATTCTATTTAAACACAAATTGATGACACGAAATTTCATACAACAAATCTCAACCATTAGATCCTCCAGTCGGCATCTAAACTTTAATAAATATTTATTTATAGTGATCATCTAGTCGGCATCTAAACTTTAGTAAATATTTATTTATTTTCTGTAATTATTTAATGCAAATATTGTTTGTGCAGAATTTATTTGACAAATGTCTATTTTCATTTGTGCTTCATCCAAATTTTGTCTGGACTCTAAAGCCAATCTTAACGCCAAACGTCTGCTCTGCCTCGAACAATAAAAACTATAATCATACACTTCCTTGTTTTTCTTTAACCTAAAGGTAAAAAATGCATTCTAAATGTGTAAAAGTTGCCTAGACTTGAATTTGTTTTATGTTAACCTCAGTATATGCAAAAGTTGTTTATTGTAAGTTTATTTTTCAACCTATTATGAACAGATTAAACTTTTATATCACTAGTTATTGTCCATGATTAAATAAGTGATTAATAGGTTATTTTGCAATGGAATGATCACTTGATTTAACAAGACTTGTATGATTTTGAATGTACTAAAGTGTTCGACATGTTGTCAAAGAAATTATTTAATTTATTTGAATTTACGTTTAAGTAATTTATTAAGAGAGAGACTATTTAGTCACGAAATTAAATACAAAACGTGACACTGTAGATCTTGATCGTTGGATCACTTGTATAATTTTGCATGCACAAAAGGCATTTGGCATATTGTCCAATAAAATTATTTAATTATTTTGAAATTTAGTTTAAGGTTTATGTAGTTTATTAAGGGATGTGGTTTTTTTAGTATAAAGTTAAATACAAAATGTGGCGCAATCGGTGTTGACTGTTGGGTCACATCGAGTTCACATATGGAGACGATGTCGGAAACAATCTAATGGTTGAGATCCATTGGGTTAATAGTATTATTTTGTGTTATAATAGATTTTCTCATTTATTAATCAAGGATTAAAAATGAATTATATTTAAAATTATAAGGGAGAACCAACTATGCCGTGGCACCTTGTAACAGTATTGGAACTAATAAAATGTAGAAGCGCTTTTAACCATTTCTTAACGTCTTTTAACAATCCTCATTCTATATGTTTAAATTGTATGTATGTGCATACAACTCTTAAAAACTCTAACCAGTATACTTTGTAAATTATTAAATAGTTTGAAAGTTGGGAGATTCCATGCTGCAATATGAACATGTGTCGCCTCATACAAGACCATCTGGGATTCTGGACCTCTCTTTAGGATCATTACCAACAACCGTGTAGTTTACTTACAAATATGCTCTCATTTTTAACTGAAGCGAAGAAGGACCAACCACGGATCCACTTTTTGGAAGGAAAAAGAGTACAAACAAATATAACGGTGATATTGGCTTGCTATTGAATTTGAAATAGAGCAGCTCATTTTTAACTGAAGCGAAGAAGGACCAACCACGGATCCACTTTTTGGAAGGAAAAAGAGTACAAACAAATATAACGGTGATATTGGCTTGCTATTGAATTTGAAATAGAGCAGCTCATTTTTAACTGAAGCGAAGGACCAACCACGGATCCACTTTTTGGAAGGAAAAAGAGTACAAACAAATGTAACGGTGATATTGGCTTGCTATTGAATTTGAAATAGAGCAGCATCGCTTTGTTTTTTTTTATTGCAAAAACTTAACAACGACAAGCGTTTGCCTTTTTACTGAATTTGAAACGGAAAAGTTGAGCACTTTTCCGTTTTGCTGCGAATGCGAACTAAGATGGAAAAATGTTTGCTGTTTCAACTAAGTGACGAATACTTTACCATTTTAATCCACTTTCGCAATATAACGGATTTATCCACCAGTCCTCTTGTTCAGTTCACTTGCCAAGGAGAAGAGTTGAACTTGCTACTTAAAAGTGAACAAACCATATTTAGTTGCATTGCGGCTTATTCGATGCTAATTTTCCACCAAACAAGTCTTGATTGTGCTCTATATTATGAACCTTTTTTCTTTATACCTCACCACATCTCAACACATATTAATCGTATGAAAATAGAAGTGAAAAATGAAAATTTGAATTGTGGGTATAAAGATCCTGTTACAAATATGATGCTTTGTACTATGATCTAATTCTGATCTAATCAGTCATCACTATCATTATATTCCACTATTAGAAGCATAAGCAAGATAATTTGAGCTCTTGTGTTGCAGAAGCTTTTATCTTTACAACAGGATTATTTTGAAGGCAGTTAACTTTTTCTAACCTGATGTCCATTCATTTATGCTAGCGAATATAAGATGGACATGGCTGTTGCGATTGATGATATGTAAAAGTATGCCATTCATAAAACAAGGCAACTTAAATGCATTTCAATTAAATATGTAATACATTAACTTTTCATATTACATATCCGTCATTGTTCTATTACATGTTTATCATTGTCTTAAATGGAAATGTTCACAAAAGTCTTATACAAAATATTACTGAAGACTGTATTGTTGGAAATGAAATTTCATATGATACTCCATTTTGACAAGATGGAAATCACCCACAATGAAACGGTTGGAGATGTTCTTAATGATCTCAAGCTACTTAAACCGAGCTTGTTACCGTCACATATAATGTTGATGATGAGAAACAAGTTTTGATGTCAGTGAGTTCCTTATGTAAATTATAAGTAATGCTTAGCGATATCATTGAATGACGCCATTTCGTAAGTAGTTCCTCGATGAGGAAAATAAATATTAATAGGGAAGAAATATGTTATAAGAAAAAGTTCATTACGTTTCTCAACGAAACTCAAAAGTGAAGTGAAGGAGCTATGGTGGAAGATCTGGCTCTCTTGAATGGATGCACACGCATACGGGTTTGTTTTGAATTGGTTGACGGCGAATTCAAGATGAAATGAAGCTTTGATGATTATAAGAAAAGCATAGATAAAGTAAGACTGAAGTGTAAAGTATCAAGGTTGAGTGATGTAATTTACAATGGAATATGCGGTTTTAATGGCGAGGCGAGACATAGAGATGAGTATGGGTGTGAGAGTCACTTCGAAATGTAGAAAACCAGCAGACTCGGGCAGAATCAAGCACAGTTAACTGAACTTGTTGATAGAACACTACTATTGGGAAAATGCATGTTTCTGAAACTTTGAAAAAGGAAATTTTGGCTTGGGGTCTTTTTATACAATAGTTCATATGTGTAACACGTTAACATACACTTTCAATTAGTGAAACTTAAAATATGAATGTGGTTGTCAACGGATACTTTCGGATGCAGATAGTGTCCTACCCACATTCGCATCTGAAATCATTTTCGGATATTGGATAATTATCCGATCCGCCAATGATCGATAAAGGAATATAAATGAATTTTTTTAGTTTAATATAAAGATTTTTCAATATAATTGATTATTAAAGTGTTTAATATAAATAAATATGATGATGAAAATAGTTTTGAGCAATTAATATGTGTTTAGTGTGTATAATATAGACTTTCAACTTAGCAAAATAATGAATTATTATATTTCACTATGCTAAAGTATATGCATAATTTAAACTATAACCATGGAGAAAAGCGAACGAATAATTTTCAGATGTGGATGTATCCATATCAGCATCTACATGTTCTTTCGAATATCAGATATTTATCCGTTTTTCGAATGCGGATGCGGACGGATATCGAATTTTTCGAATATTGACAGCCCTATGTGTATCTAATTGACTTGTAGTTATCAGCTGTTTATTTAAGTAATAGAGACAAAGGTTAACCACCATAAAAAAAACTAAAAGGAATTTAGATTTTAAACTAACTAAGAGTAATTTATTGTACAAGTTTGGTAATGAAAATTTTGTTGTTATTTATTTTTTATTACAGAAGTGTTACTTAATTAGCACTCAATTTGATGTATTAGGTGCTCCAACTCATGATCCATAGAACTTTCGTTTAGAGCAAAAATAAAATTTAAACAAAAAGTTTTTTTTGTTTTTTGTTTTTTGTTTTTTTTTTTGTTTGAGCTTAGGAGTGAACTCAGTGAATGATAAAGAAAGTTGTTTGGTTATTGTTCTTTTTCTCCTTCTTGTCATCTTCTTCATGCTAATATATGTTTATTCCCTTTTTTGGTTTGAACTGGGCAGGAATGACAAACGTGAAATGCCATGAAAAATTCAAAAAGTGCATAAGAAAGGTGAAGAAATCCGGAAAAGTCGGGTTCTCAAAAGAATGTTCATACAGTACAGCTATTCCGACCATGATTCAAGGAATGGATATGGCCATTTTGTTCAGCCAGTTTGGAAATTCAAGGGCAGAGTTATAATACCTGCTTGAACCAAAAATGACTAGAATACCTCCATTTTTACAGTTCTGAACGGTCTTTTTACAAGCACTCTATAAGTGTATACTTTTCATTTATTTTTGCACGGATTTTGATCATCAAGTCTAATGGTACAAGTCCATTATTTGACTGGTATTCAAGTAGCATTTAGTCTTGATGCTGTTAGCATTTATTTGTATACAAACCTATTCATCTAAACTTTCAGTTTTGATCTACTCCTTTTTTTCCTCTCATGTGTGGTAAACTGTAAACTAACGCAAGTATGGATGCGTTTTATGTTTGGAAGGAGCGAGCGAGGATTGGTGTTTTGTATTGATTAAAGATTATTTCCAATGATAGCTGAGATATGATTTTCATTTATCCTTTATTCTATGGAATCCTCATTTTAACAAACACTCTGCCGCGCTATCCTGACACTGCATTTTATACTCGATTGTTATATGTGTAAGCATGTTCTTCGCAAATTTTAACGCTCTTTCAAAGAGGTGCTTTATGAAATTAAAAAGGTTCGTTGTCCAAGATTCTGAAGCAATATATAAAAATATAGATGAAGATTGAAGCATTGTCGTTGGACTAATATACAAGTTTTTTGCAAGGTTAACGGATCATAAGAAGATACTCCTACGTAAAAATTTGTTCTACTGACCTATTTATCTTGCCTTTAAATAATCACGAGGGGTCAAATTACTGGTTTAAATGTACTTGTATGCTGAAAATAATTCGTGTACTCGTTTTGACAACAATCACGACTAAACCTTTATTCAATACTGCTTAGATGCAAATGCCATTCTTAGTCCTATTTGTAATGTACTCAAAAATAGTGAAGAATGGAATGCGGTCTATCAAGATGACGCTTCATGTCAAAGCAATTAAGTAACAATTTACCATAATTTTTCAATGGCTATTTCTATTCATACATTGACAATGTTTAAACATACACCATAAAATAAAATAAGCTACCATACATCAAAAATTACTTTATATAAATCGTTTTTTTATATATATATATATATATATATATATATATATATATATATATATATATATATATATATATATATATATATATATATTATACAATACTAGCCTTATTTTTTTCTTCGTCATTCCTCTCTAGAACTTTAAATTTATTTATAGAAAATATGAAATCTATAGCACTAAATAAAATTTAAATTCAATAAAATGATTTTTAATTTTTTGAACGTACGACAACCAATTTATTATGTTATAAAAAAATTCGTAATTTCAGCAAAAGAGACCATGCTTTTAAATTAAAGGACTTTAAATTTGAATACTCACTTGTAAAAGTTTTCGTAATTCAAATTTCAGGTTTCATGTTTAAAAATACATTTCTTCAAATTGTTTTGCATATATTTAATCAAATATCATTCGTTATAATGTTTTAGTTTGATGGATTATAATTAAAAAGGTAAAAATACAATTAAAAAAAAGGGTAATTTAGTAATATATATTTTTAGGAAACTTGTGGTGTACATGAGGTAAATGTCGATGCACGAATAGAATTTGTCATTTTTAATTTAAACTTCACTTAATTAATCCGTAATCATGTTTTGTTAGGCATTAAACTTATTTGATTTTGGTGATTTTGACAATAAAAGACGCTATAACATCATGATTTTTTTCTCTTTATTATTATTCAATCAACACAACTGAAGCATCTTTCAGCTTAAGTTGTCTATTCTGATAATCAAAAGAATGCCAAAAAGAACTATCTACAGAGTAATTGTTAATTTAACAACTTAAATGTCCGCCACAATTTAATAATTTATTAGCTGAGGTTGGTCATATTTAGGGTGCTTTCTTGATGAACGAAAGCGGAGTATTTGAGCGGGGTATTTTAGCGGGGTATTGTAGCGAACGAGGAATGTGTCTTTTACTGCGAACATGGTATTTGAGCGGGGTATTTAATTGTTAAATTAATTATTGTGGATTAATTAAATACTTAAGTGGACAATACAAAACGACTACATTTCATTGTACGAAGGAAATACAAACAGAAATACAATAGAAATATAATAATATGATTACATGAACATCCTGCTTGTTGGCACCACCTTAATTTATCAAATAAGTTTGGTATTCTTTTGTGTGGCGTTTGTCTGCAAGCCTTGATATCAACCGGTTTTTCGCTAGATCGTCAGGAATAAAAGTGAACATCTCAGTCTTGCCGGGTTCCATAACAAATATTAAAGCGTCTGCAACATTAAATTCGCCTCTTTCTCCAAGGCGTTGAATGCGAGTAACTACATTCGCAAAAGTTGTCGAATTTCCCGTTGATTCCACACTAGTACACGTATTCTAACTATTAGAATGTATGCGAGATTTTTTTCATTTGTCTCTCGTGCATTAGGTCAATGAGCGCAATCATCTTGTCTTCATTTTCAACCCGTCATCTTCTAGAATTATGGCGTGAAGTTGGTTGAGAAGAGGGATTCATTGGATTTTGGGTTGAAGGAGGGATTAGTGGAGCTTCATAAATTGGTGCATTCATTGACGGTTGTTGCAATGGGAGATTTGTTGGCGAATTCAAATTTGGAATATGATCATTTTGTGTTGCATTCAATGGATTAAAAAACCCATCAAAATATCATGTTCTATCAAACGTGCTCTGTGTTGAAGACAACGTGCTCTGTGTTCGACAGTTGTATGGTGGCTGCAGGAGTGTAGGACGACTGACTAGTAGCATTAGTCCAGCGAAATAATTGTTGCATCAGCTCCAAGTTTTCTAGCGGACGTTTCTTATATTTCATAACAAATGGTCCAAATTCTTAAAAGAAAAAAACACAATTGTAAGAATATATCTTCAAATAAACGATTAAAAGTAAAGTTCATGAACCTTAAAACGATCTTCCCACCATTCCTCGCTTCCAGAAATCGTTTCTTTACAAGCATCCCAATCAGCACCAGTCTTGTTCATCAGTGCATCCCATTTCATCCACTCTCGTCGAAGACTATCATATTTATGTCTGATCTTGGTTTCGTCTATCAGTTCGATGTCTGCATAGTTTTATATGGCATTGTTGTAATTTTCTGCAATCGTTTTGTGAACGCCCTTTTTGTTACTTTCATAGGCGGTATATGCCTCAACAACACATTGCAACATAATCTGAGTTGCGGTAAACAACCAGTGATGTGCACGTTTTCTGCTGGTCATACTGGAAAATGGAAAAACAATATTTATCAGAAATCAATAAAAAAATAATCGAAAAAAACTATGTTAAGTAACAGTATATAACATAAATAACAAACTGGAAAAAGCCTGATTTCTGCTCGGATTTTGTTGAATGAAGAATATAAGAGTAGATGGATTGAAGAGAGTTGAAAAAAAAGTCGTTGGCGTCCGACGCATCGGATGCTAACGGCTTGTTTTCCAACGTTCGGCAAGCGCTGCTTGTGAACGGATAAACTTTCGTTGGCGTCTGACGCGGCGGACGCGAACACATCCCCCAACGTGGCATCTTTTTGCTGAGAACGCATCCTTATAGAATCATCTTGCTTTTTAGTCCGTACCTATATGTTAATGTTTTCCTACGAGCATTAATATTTTATTACACTTCTATTTTGATCAACCGTCCTACTTAACAAAAGAAAGATGGAGGTGATTTTCATTGACGGAAAGATTATTGCAACACCAATTAGGGATGGCAAAAAAATCTGTACCCGCGGTTATCCGCGGGTAAAATCCGTCATGGATATGAAACAGATAGTTAAATGGGTATCCATGGGTAAAATAAACGGGTATTTTTAATATCCGTTAATTAATGGGGCGGTTATGGATAGTAAGATATCCATGTCCGCGGATAACCATGCCCGTATTGAATGCGATTTATTATCAATAGTCAATACAAAAAATGTTGTTGTTGGTTGTTCGGTATTTGTGTGCATGCTTTTACTCAATAATTTATAACTAGTTGTTGATATTTTGATAGATACTTTTGTTGTTGTTTCTTCTTTTTTGGATGTAGGTTTAAATATTTATTGGTATTTTGAGGTTAGCATTTAAGAATTGGTCTAATTTTTTTTTTTTTACCAAATGTACTTTTGAATAATTTCAATAAATGACTAAAAAATAAATTGAATAAATATAATGGATACCCACGAAAATCCGCTATTACCCGCAACCTGTTTAAAACCCGTTTAATGGATACCCGTATAGGTATGGGGCGGGCACGGGACAAAAAATGTCCCAACGGGGCGGGTGATGGGGCGGTACTCCCCGCGCCCGCCCCGCCCCATTGTCATCCCTAACACCAATACTTATCAACCAATCTGCAGTCGTTAAAACAATTATGGTGTGATTCACAAACTTCAAACGTGAAGGATTGTACTGACGTAGTTTATGTTCATTACAAAAAATTGTTATAATTAAATTAAGTCTCTTATTTAATCGTTTTTTTTTACATCTATTCGTAAACAAAGTTTCCGTTTTGTTATTTGTATAAATCTCTGTGCCGACAAGCATCCACGTCTTCTTTAGAAGTAGAGGCCGTGGTTTAGACACCAATGGTGCCAACGATTCAAATACAAAAAGGAAAAATTAATGGCAAAATGATTTCATTCAACATGAGACTCTTCAGCAGACACATCTTTCCTGGGCAAATTGCTCTCTTTGCATCTGGGTATGAAATTAATTATCCGATTTACCAATTTCATAGTACTTATTATTGTTGTCGTCAGTCAGTGTGGGCTGAATTCTTTTCTTCGTTTTATAGGGTTTTGTTCTTTGTTGCAACAACATATGACGTGCATCGGTCGATCAAGAATAACCAAGTGCCGCCTTCGCCGGAAGAATTAAAAGCATTCCAACATTACCTGGATTCCAAGCGCCAACCTCCACCTTCATTATGATGGTATTGCTTATGCATATGTTGTTACTGCATACGCGTATGCGTTGCTTGATGGAATTACCCAGTGAAAAACTTTGGTTTTACTTATATCTTACAGGATAAGTTGGTTTTGCATATTCATGAAGGTTCAGCAAACTAGAGATTTCATTGAAATGGATTTAGTTGATTGATGAATTACTGTTTTCGTGTAAAAAGTCATTGCAAGCTCAATAGATGTTAACCATTCGATTCGCAAATTTACCTATATTTGGTTTATTAGCATGAGTTGTGGCAAACAAGAATACTATAGAAGTATACATTGTCTAGGAATGTAAAGATTACCATGTGCTTGATTTGTATATGTGTCAAGCTTGCAAAATATTATGTGTTACAGAATTCTGTGATCACACCGCCATGTTTAGTGTAGCGTTTATTATAAGAGATTTGCTAGGGACAGTTGCTCAAATTAGAGCGAGATCGATGCTTGCTTGGCTATTGGCTTATTTTGATTTGTACATTAATCATCAACAACTGGGTTCCACACTGAGTTCATATTTTAATGCAATTTGATCAATAACCAAGCACATGTACTCCTCAATTGCCTTTGAGTGAGTGAGGATAGGATTCCTCTTATTATAAAAAAAAGCGTTATCAAAGCGCATGCTATAGCAACGACTAGCGCAAAGCTTGCGTTGTTCTATTATAATAGCGCTGGGTTTCCTATAATACTAACACAACGCATTATTTTATCATAAAGCAAAAATATTGCATAGCACTAAATATCGTGCTATTTTGTATTGTTTCCTTTTTAAATGTTTGGGCAGTGAATAAAACCCAAATAGAACGCTATTGTACTTACGATTTAGAGGAAAACGTCGTAGAGTAAGACTCAGAAGAAGAAGAAACTCATAATTATCTGTATAATGATGATGAGTTTGATTTGGGTGGAACTAGTGATTACGCTTTACAATTTTAGAAGTATAATATTATTTTTATGTTTTGTTCTTGTACACTTGAAATCATGTTTGACTTTGTTTATTTGAATCTTGTTATTGTAGACTTTATATATATTATTTTCAGTTGATCTTATTTTCACTTTATAAATAGGAATAAATTTCGTTGTAACTCACGAATGTAAGAACAAATTTCAAATCTGTAAGATATTAATATATTATATCCATCAATTATTTTGAATGTACAATATGAATTATTAAAAAGTTTCTAATATAAATATATTTCAAAAAATATTGAATGCATGCATAAACTGGTAGTGATTGCATTTGGGGTCTTGAACCATTTGCATATGGCACAAAATATGCAAAAAAATAAAATTAAAATTCAGTTAGACGAAATATACTTGATTAAGTTTTTTCTTTTTCTTTTTCTGATGAATCAAATAATGCACGTTATAATGCATAGCGTATGCCTTGTGCTATTTGTTTTTGACTACATTGTTATAAAATTATGACAAAGGTTATACATAGAAGCAAAATCCTCTTGTTTTAATATTGGTGTCGCCATGTGCCAATTAAACCTCCACCACCCATTACTAACATATTCAATTATTAATACTTAAACTATTAATAAGCGAAGGCGTGTATTTCGACGGACACACAATGTCAGAGTTCTTGAGAACCTGTACACTCTGTGCTTTTGGTTTCTTGTAGAAGCAATTTTTATATATAATAGTTATACATTTGAAGATTGCTGCTAAGTTATAAACTTCCACTCTCTTAACTATATTTTATTAAAGACTGCAGTGTCCTTTTAAACTATGAATTGTATCCTTTTTGTTATTGCTATAATTTGGCCCATGAGGCCGCTCCTTGGCTTCAACCCTGTCCTACAGATTAAAAAGGGGAAAAAAATTGAACAAAAAACACTTTCACTGAAATAACCAAATTCAGTTTTGATAATTGATTATTTATTTGTTTTATACAAATCCGTACAAAATGTATATTGGTTTTAAAGTGATATTAGGAATTTTCATATAAATATATTGATGTTATCGTAGAAACAAAATCATACTTTTCCAGATAAATGACATTGTTTTTAAAGCGATCCGAGGGTTTGTCACAATTTTTTTTAAATAATTGCTACTTATATATTTTTGATGAAAAACAATCTATTTAAAATATAGAGAGAAATTAATTTTGTCCCTTTCATTTATGATGTAAATGAAGCGTGCAAAGGTTGAGAAACTGGAGATGTTGCACAAAACAATGACGGAATCAAGGCTATCGATAGGACGACAACAACTATTACTAAGTCATTACATCCAAACAGATTGGGGTTGGTTAGAGATGGTACCCAAAATTATAACAAAGTTAATATAAAGGTGGTAATAATAATAATAATAATAATAATAATAATAATAATAATAATAATAAGAGATTTAAATGCGAAAGCATTAAAAGAAAAGATAGAATAAATTTTGAAATTTATAATAATTATACAAATAATAATAGTAATAATAATGAATAAATAAATAAACCATGATGTTGATAATAGTAGAAGCAGCAGCAATAGCCGTAGCGGTAGCGGTAGCGTTCACGGTCGTGGTGGTGATGGTGGTAGTAGTAGTAATGGTAGATACCGAAAACCAACACTACGTCTTATGCCCCTATACATTAGTCTTATCATTTAAACTAACAAGACTCTCCTTAAAGTTAAACTAACAAAAACTTAAAGTTCTGGTGCATGGATAACTAACTTTTATGTGTTTCTGTTCGACGCCAACTCTTTGGATAGACTATAATTTCTCAAGGCGATTGATAGAAAATAGCACAAAAATAGTGCAAGGCTTACACTTGCATAAATATGAAATTATAGATGTATGATTATCGCTATTAGTTTGTTGAATTCTGCTAATTTAATGTGTAAACTGTTAGTTGGTGATTCTAATTCAAATTTAAAACTTAGGAATCATGATTACTTTTAACAGTGTATCCCGGAGTAAATCTGTTTAACAATTTATTTGTTGTTTATGGGTATTTAGCGTCTACATCGTCTTTTCCTTTTTTTTTGCTAATTGATATCGACTATTTAAATTGTTATTTTTCATAGATTTGTGTTGAATCGTAATTTTGTTAAATTTATTATATCTTAAGATTATTTCTAATATATTTTTTGAACTTAGTTTCAATTCTTTTTGTTTCAAAATTGTTTGATGCAAATTTTGATTTCATTTGATTTGAAGTTTTTAGCATTATAAAACTAACTCTTATGAGAACAGGCTTCTTGTTTGCTTAGTGAGTGGAAAAAAATGTATATAATTTCAGAATATTTATAAATTTTTGATGCTTTTTTTTAACAAGAGAAAATAATATATAGGAAAAAAGGGGGAGAATCTAGCCATCCTCCAATGGCTCACAAAAGCGGTTTCCGAAAAGCAGAAATTGTGCACACACATACTAAAGACAACACCGAACAACAAACTGTGGATTACAGTATAAAACAGAATGCAACAGCAATACGCGTTATACAAAACGCACAATGATCAACACTGGCAAGTGTTATAATTCAACTCGCACGCAAGTTGATTTAGCCAAACAACAACAGCACTGTATTCAACAGTATGTATACAACAAAAATGTATACGAATATAAGTTGAAATATGAGAAAATAGAGTCTGAGTCTCGGTGTACCGATTTCCTTAAGACTTTATTTTGAGTCTCCCAGGATAAAACAGACGGATCCGCTCGAGTTGTAATGATTTCGTCAGTCTGAGAATTGGCAGCAAGTCAGTTGTAAGTCGGGCAGAGGAAGAGAAAGAGAAAGCGTTCAATCAGTAAGGAATTTGGCCAGAATTCGTCACTTATTTATATCTTCCAACAGTCACCATTTAAACAGTCGTGTCTGTTTGAATTCAAACGAATTCCAACAGTCGCATCTGTTTATATTATAACGGGTCGCACCCGTTCCTCGTAAACCCGTTCGTCTTCTGTTGGGTCGCACCCAATTCCGTTGCCGCATCTGTTCAGAAAAAAAGAAAAAACCCAACAAAAATGGTTATGTTTTTTCTGCAGCAAAAATAAGATTTCATCCAAGCCCGGCCCGGCCCGGTTCGGTACGGGACGGACGGGCGGCGCGTGTGTGTTTGGTTCACATGATGTAGGTCCTCCCCATGGCACAAAATTACCTGACCCTAAGGGCCAATATAGGGAATGAGGAATGGACATATATACACACATCTTATCTTATTTTTGGCAATGTGTGACTAAAGTAAATTTTCATTCATACTTTGATTTCTAACAATCCCCAACATGAATGATAATATACTTTTTCCCCCACACAAAGTGTAATATCTCAGACTACGAATGGAATAATGCTTTATCGTGGATAAGTAGATATTTCACTTTGAACTTTCCCTAATTAAAACTTATCGGATATACTTGGCTAATCGGTGAATTATTTCATCTTGAACCGTCAGCCTTTATTGTATGTTCAAACAATAAGCTTTACGAAGCATTGATTCCCTTATCATCCAATCTCTTGGTTGTGTTCATTTTGGTCCTGAACATTTTCTGGTTCTGCGAGTGTTATAGAGAATTCAAGCCTTTTAAAATTCTCATAGAGCCGACCCAGCTCACATTAACATAGGTGATCGCAACCATTAAGAGTATCCTACATATACCCCACTTGTTATTTTCAAGATATGGTCATCATTAAAAAACATAGTTTTAACCTTGTAATACTTCTGTAGGCATGCATTTATATTGTGCACCATAGGAATGGAGTAGGACTATGTCCAAAAAATGCATTACGTCTTAAGTTATTCATAACTGGTTTGCCTATTGATCCTAGTCCGTGGGATCTCCAGTTGCTAGGATAGGTTTCCGTATAAGATAACTCTTGTTGTTTTAGGCTTTTAAACCCATTCCCCTCGATGCGCAATCAATTTTCTCTCTTGATAAACCTTTAGTAAACGGATCCGCTAAGTTATCATTTGTTCTCACATAATCAATGGAAGTAGTTCCATTTGAGAGTAACTGCCTAACTGTGTTATGGCGTCGACGAATGTGTCGTGACTTCCCATTATACACAAAGTTATGCGCTCTACTTAGCGCTGCTTGGTTATCGCAATGTATGCATATGGCCGGTACAAGTTTAGGCCAAAATGGAATATCTTCTAAAAAGTGACGAAGCCATTTTGCTTCTTCGCCTGCTTTGTCTAAAGCGATAAACTCTGACTCCATAGTGGATCGAGCTATGCATGTAACACCCCGCCTCCGCTAGGGTCACTCGCAAAGGAATGCACTAGCTTTAGAGGGGCATTATTGGTAAACATGCACAGAAATATCACAAGACAGAACATATAAAATAGCGGAAGTAAAATCGAACTTTCATAAACTTTAATAATTAAGGTCTAAAGCCTTTTACATCAGAGTACATCAAAACCTGTCTTGCAATAGTAAAGAAGCATAAAGACTTTTTCATAAATTATTCCCCAAGTAAAAACAGTAAAGTAGCCATAGCCAAGTAAAGTCCAAGCCATCCATGATGACCTTCAAGCAGAAGAAGTCCGAACTAAACAACAGTATTTCCTCCCTGTAACCTGAGGGGAAACGGAAGAAAAGAGGCGAAACAAAACGGGTCAGTCAAAAAGACTGAGTAAGCCCTATCTACTATCAGCATAAAAACAAGTAAAGTTAACTGACATGAACATAAGCATGATGACAAGATAGATAAGCTAAATCAAAGTAACAGGATGAACTACTGAACTCAGATAAACTAAGGTGTCATGATAAATTACGATGTCAAGATAAAACAAGGTATCCCATCGTCAGGTTCCTATCAAGTATAATATTCCCAAGATATCTATCACGTATAACATCCCATGGTATCTATCCTGTCTTTTAGCTCTGCACCTATCGTACTAGTATCCCCACCGTATCATGTGTTAACCATGAATGACCCTTACTCAAAAGTCGTGTAATGGTCCATGTCAACCTAATATATCGCATATATAGGTTACTCAACTCGTATGTTTCATTCCATGTAAATGTTCAGTCCCTTGCCGTAGACCATACGGGCTTTCCCATGAGATTCTATACTACTTTAACATAGTTCTATGATCCTTAAGATCGTTTTGGACTGTCACCCTATATCTAACCGGGGTCTTTCAACATGAATCATCGTTTGTACAACTAGGACTTATGCTACCTAGGACTACTAGGGATTATGCTTACCTATTGCACGTTTTCGTATCTCGGTTTTGGTTCAACCACCCAGGGCCACTGGGAATTACGCTAACCGTCAACCGCGCCCTTTTTCCCACGCATTCATCGTGAATCGTTTTTCCATGACTGTATGCACATGTATCACATCGTGCCATCCGAGTCCTGTCACAGGGCAGATCAAGAAATACATGACTCGGTCGGGAGCTTTCGATTTATCTGCCGATGCAGATGCTAAGGTCTGTTTTTCTATACGTGGCTATGGTCCCACGAGACCACTCCCTCAACTAGTGAAAGACAAGACAGGATAAATCCTGTATGAGAACACACTACTGGCCAACCCACAATCCTAGCCTTACCGCAACCATAATTAGATAGCAATTATGGTCTTTTGGGTGTTCTCTGCCTTTCCGTACGTACACGCTTGACCAAAGATGGTAGGTAGCCTGACGAAATGCTATCTAGGGCACGACCGTGTATCGTCGACTATCCCCTATCCATCCCCGTCTTTAGGTCGCTCGTATAGCAACCAAGGCATACTCTTGGTCCTTCTAACGCAGACCTTAACCTCTCATGAGCCTAGTATGATCACCTGGCAGCTCATAGAGGGATACCAAGAATATCCTCACGTTCCCTGAAGCCGCTGCTTCGTTACCCAGTTCGCTGGAGCCTTTATCTAAATCAGATAACTTGCTCCTACTCGTGTGCTTAAACGATGACCTACCGTATCAGGTTATTCATCTATCTATGAACTGGTCTAAATTTTCTTGACTAAGAATTATTACTTAGTTATTCTTCAACTAAGGTTTACTACTTAGCCTTATTCCCGTTATCCTTGTTAACTACGGTTATCCACCTGATCCTCAGAACTAGGGTTTTCATAATGGATTAAGTGTCACTTAAGTTCATGACTTAACCCGTCTACAAATCATGTCAAAATTGGCTAAGTATCCATGTTTAAGACTTAACCCTACAAACCATGCTCAAGCTGGTTAAGTATATATTAACTTGACCCTATCAAATTACTGAGTCAAATCGGTCAAGCGTATTTAAGCGATTCGTGACTTAGCCTTATCATGTTTTCACGTTAGATTGGTTAAGTATAGGTTAACTTAACCTCAATAAATTCACGAGTTAGATTGGTTAAGTATAAGTCACTTAACCACATCAAATCATCATGCTAGATTAGTTAAGTATTTAACTTAACCCCATTAAACTACCAAGTGGGATTAATTAAGTCTAGGCTAACTTAACCCCATCCGATTTCCATGTTTAGACTAGTTGAGTCTAATCTTAACCCCATCCATTAACTGTATTTTTTTCGGTTAAGTGTCATTAAGAAAACTTACTTAACCTTACCAAATTATCGTGTAGGATTGATTAAGTGTTGGTTAACCTAACCCCGTCCATTAGTCGTATAAAAATGGTTAAGCGTCATTAGGCAAATCAAGTTACTTAACCTACCCAACCTTGTCATGTTTTGTTAAGCATCATTAGCCTAATCCAATTACTTAACCCATTTGTCCATGTCATATTTGGTTAAGAGTCATTAATCAAATTGACTTAACCCTATCATGTGGCATTAATTACTTAATGCACCTCAACCTCTCACATTAGACTTTGTTGTGGTTACTAGTTAAGCCGGTCGGTTCCGGGTAGCTTTACACCACAACTTGGTCTAACCTCGGGTTCAAGCACAACATGACCAACTTCTCACATTGGGTCCTATTGTTTGCAACTACTAGTTAGGCCGGTCGGTTCCGGGTAGTTTTACGTTGCAAACTCAACCCAACCTCGAGTTGGTCACTTTCATGTTTAGTCTAGTGTCATGTTCATATTCAAGTTTTTTAAGAATATGGGTAGACCTAACTTAATAGGTAAATTCCCAATTCCATAGTATGGGTAGACCTAACTTAATAGGTAAATTCCCAATTTCATATTTTCAAACATACTCACATGTCAACTTCCATGTTATATTTCAAGTCATGTTTTCAAGTTGTATTTTCATGTCATTAGAGATTACTCATAACATAACCCAACGCTTTTAAACTCGCATATACGTTCGCAACAACGTAATGGATCAAAAGAAGAGACTTGGCAAAGGCATGACAAAAATGGATATTAAGCCACAAGTTAATCATGGTGGCAAATGAGGCACAAATGTGTTCATTAACTTGCATGTTACATTCTTAAGCCTCAAAACATGCATAAACCCAAACTTGGCACATAGGCAAATCATGGTGACAAAAGACATGGAATGATGACTAGTAACTCGCATATATTATCATATAAGGGTTATGACTTCATATGCAAGTTGACATAAAGGTTATGAGGGTTCTCATGTTGCATAATGCAACATTTCAACATAAAGGTTGTAGCTTTTAGCCCACAAGATCAAGATAATGACTTCATAAACTTGCATGACATGATAGCATGTATCATACTCAATGATCAAACCCAAACTTGCAACATGAACATTTAACTTCATAGTTAATATCTAAGAGTAGGGAAAGGGCTTACATTGCTATGAAGGCATAAATCGATTAAATTAAAGATTGAGACAAAGCCCATGCATGCCATCATCCCAAAAATCCAAAGATGAAGGCTCCAAATCAATAAAAAAACCCATCTTGATGAACAAAGGTCCAAGCTTTAGCCTTGAAATCAACTTGAGGAGCTCTCATACTAACATAGAGACTCTCTAACACTCACATGATCATGAAACCTCTCATAGAAATGAAGATAGAAACTTTGAGCAAGAGGATGGAGGCTAGGGTTTTGAGTGGAGGCCATGAGAGGAGCAATTTTGCCATAGTTTAGTTGCATGAATGAATAATGAGGATTTAGGAGAGGGTTAGGGGCTTATTTATAGAGATTAAGATTAGTTAGGACCCTTAGATTATCCCTAGGAACCTGAGCCATCAGATTTCAAAACAGGCCCAAAAACCTAGCCAAGACAGAAAATAGGTGCACCAGGCAAAACTGCCCGGCCACCATAGGTCGACCCCCAAGTCGACAGGGCTGTCGACTTGGGTCAAGCCATGTCCACTCCCAAGTCGACAGGGCTGTCGACTTAGGGAGCCTGGCGGGAATTTTTCCCGCCTAGCCTTCCAGCCCTAATTTTCGAAATTAGAACTCGTTTTTGAACTAGAATTTTCTGAAAACTTCGTCGGATCATAACTTGGTCATACGGACTCCGATTCTCGAAAACTCAGACTCTATTTCACGTATTTTTCCGAGACGAACGCAATGGCATAGCCCGTTTTACTTGATTCAGAATTTAAAAATGAAATTCTGCCTTGATTCTCGTTTTAACCTGTTATCGAAATACGGGTTGTTACATTCTCCCCACCTTTTAGGATTTCGTCACCGAAATCTCCAAGTTAGGAAGAACATATCCTACCATCCATCATTCATCTACTCAAAACATCATCCACAAGCAACCATTGTCCTTAGATGATTTCTAATGCTGTATGAATATATGCAAAACGTGTGTGTACATGTTCCTTAGCTAATGCTAATGATCAGGCCTGAATAATCTTTCTAATGCAAAATATGTAGAGTGCCATGAATCCAACATGTATGCAAATAATCCTAGTCATATAGATACTATATGCGTGCACAATCATTCATTCATATGCAACAACCGCATGATAATACATTCGATTTCATCCATAAACAAGTATAAATACTCGTGCATATGCAATATGAAATGTGACCGAGTCGAGCTAGTATCTAATGTGTATTCGCGCATCCACGAGCAACCACTTGCAACCACTTGCAACCATATCAATCATAACATGTTTCAAATACATGTTTACATCCATAGGGTTCTACCTAGGATTCCCTGAAACAGGGTCGAGAAGATAAACAAGACAAACTCCTTACGGGGTTTGTAACAGAAAATAGGACCAAGAAGATGTCCATAAAAGATAGTCTACAAGTAAGCTCTACAGAAAACAGGGATCAAGGACATACTCCCAAAAGGAGATATCATGCGCGTATCTAGTCTTTGACCATCAGAGTCGTATTTCCTTGAGCTTAATTCTATTGTGCCCTGACCGTCTTTTAACTTCGCGATTTCGTAGCTTCTTATTTCCTGTTTTCATAACATGAGCTGGAACTCATTTCTTCGTCGTCTCTCGTTCCACTTGCACTTATCCTTTTCCTAGAATACTTGGCGCAAACCTGACTGCGTACTCATGATCTCATGCAAGCTTTCCAAAATTCACTAGTGAATCTTGAATCTCGTTTATATGCTATAAGGTATTCCATGTAGAAGAACTTTCTCTTGAAAGTAAACAGATGTCAACCAGGTTATCAAGCGCACTTACTAGGGTGATCTCTATAACCCATGCATAAATGAAGTAAACCATCCGTCTTATCGGCGAACACCACTCGATCGGGCTTCAAATTTCCAATAAAGGCATCAAGGGATTCTAAGTAATTAGTCATGACAGAACCTCTAAAAGGTTACACGATACTTCAAGGGTATTACCAAGGCTAGTCAAAAGGTCTAACTACCCTCCTATCAAAACCGAGAGTGGCACCCCCTACTGGATAACCACTTCATCCCTAGAATCCATCCATAGCTTATAAACATAAGCATTATTTCCAAACTCAACACTTGGCATAGACATTCTCAAATCCAAACAAGTCATGTATAAATGGACTGATTCTCCAATAGGACTTTGAGACAAAAATGGGATTCTCTATTACGCTAGTACTTAAGGTGCAGAGACTCAACTATCGAAGCAGACTTAAATGATACGAAAAACGAAGTCCTAACGGGATGATAGAGAAGAAAAGCTAAACCTTTAACAAGATCGTTACCCTCCTTCCAAGGTACCCTAGAAATGAGAGCATACTATTGCCCTCCCGATGATCTTGTCCTTGTCCCATAATACTTAACTATCCGCCCCGTTTTACCATGCCAAAGGTACTCTCTCGTCATGGGTTTCATTGTTCATCTTTCTCCCTCCTTTGAGGATTGAGCCATACCAACAAGTTGCTCATCCTTAAGCTCGTATCCTTTATCCTCTTCCTCACTATCCTTTCTTATAACGCGGCCATTGGTCTCTCGGGAACCACCTCCATCGTATGGAGAGCACTTTCGTAGATAGAGAAAACTAGTCGCAGTTAAAACCACCGTGACTACAGATGGAGGAAAGAAAGGAAAAGAGATTCAATTAAGGAAACAAGGATAGTGCTAATGGCCTTTGGGGAATAGCCTTTTTCTTTTAAAAGAAAATTTTCTTGAAAAATGCTTCTTTGTAAACGATTTTCAAATAGTTTTCAGAAGGTCTTTAAAAACTTTTGCCCATCTGGTAACCTTCTGCTCTGATACCAAATGTAACACCCCGCCTCCGCTAGGGTCACTCGCAAAGGAATGCACTAGCTTTAGAGGGGCATTATTGGTAAACATGCACAGAAATATCACAAGACAGAACATATAAAATAGCGGAAGTAAAATCGAACTTTCATAAACTTTAATAATTAAGGTCTAAAGCCTTTTACATCAGAGTACATCAAAACCTGTCTTGCAATAGTAAAGAAGCATAAAGACTTTTTCATAAATTATTCCCCAAGTAAAAACAGTAAAGTAGCCATAGCCAAGTAAAGTCCAAGCCATCCATGATGACCTTCAAGCAGAAGAAGTCCGAACTAAACAACAATATTTCCTCCCTGTAACCTGGGGGGAAACGGAAGAAAAGAGGCGAAACAAAACGGGTCAGTCAAAAAGACTGAGTAAGCCCTATCTACTATCAGCATAAAAACTAGTAAAGTTAACTGACATGAACATAAGCATGATGAGAAGATAGATAAGCTAAATCAAAGTAACAGGATGAACTACTGAACTCAGATAAACTAAGGTGTCATGTTAAATTACGATGTCAAGATAAAACAAGGTATCCCATCGTCAGGTTCCTATCAAGTATAATATTCCCAAGATATCTATCACGTATAACATCCCATGGTATCTATCCTGTCTTTTAGCTCTGCACCTATCGTACTAGTATCCCCACCGTATCATGTGTTAACCATGAATGACCCTTACTCAAAAGTCGTGTAATGGTCCATGTCAACCTAATATATCGCATATATAGGTTACTCAACTCGTATGTTTCATTCCATGTAAATGTTCAGTCCCTTGCCGTAGACCATACGGGCTTTTCCATGAGATTCTATACTACTTTAACATAGTTCTATGATCCTTAAGATCGTTTTGGACTGTCACCCTATATCTAACCGGGGTCTTTCAACATGAATCATCGTTTGTACAACTAGGACTTATGCTACCTAGGACTACTAGGGATTATGCTTACCTATTGCACGTTTTCGTATCTCGGTTTTGGTTCAACCATCCAGGGCCACTGGGAATTACGCTAACCGTCAACCGTGCCCTTTTTCCCACGCATTCATCGTGAATCGTTTTTCCATGACTGTATGCACATGTATCACATCGTGCCATCCGAGTCCTGTCACAGGGCAGATCAAGAAATACAGGACTCGGTCGGGAGCTTTCGATTTATCTGCCGATGCAGATGCTAAGGTCTGTTTTTCTATACGTGGCTATGGTCCCACGAGACCACTCCCTCAACTAGTGAAAGACAAGACAGGATAAATCCTGTATGAGAACACACTACTGGCCAACCCACAATCCTAGCCTTACCGCAACCATAATTAGATAGCAATTATGGTCTTTTGGGTGTTCTCTGCCATTCCATACGTACACGCTTGACCAAAGATGGTAGGTAGCCTGACGAAATGCTATCTAGGGCACGACCGTGTATCGTCGACTATCCCCTATCCATCCCCGTCTTTAGGTCGCTCGTATAGCAACCAAGGCATACTCTTGGTTCTTCTAACGCAGACCTTAACCTCTCATGAGCCTAGTATGATCACCTGGCAGCTCATAGAGGGATACCAAGAATATCCTCACGTTCCCTGAAGCCGCTGCTTCGTTACCCAGTTCGCTGGAGCCTTTATCTAAATCAGATAACTTGCTCCTACTCGTGTGCTTAAACGATGACCTACTGTATCAGGTTATTCATCTATCTATGAACTGGTCTAAATTTTCTTGACTAAGAATTATTACTTAGTTATTCTTCAACTAAGGTTTACTACTTAGCATTATTCCCGTTATCCTTGTTAACTACGGTTATCCACCTGATCCTCAGAACTAGGGTTTTCATAATGGATTAAGTGTCACTTAAGTTCATGACTTAACCCGTCTACAAATCATGTCAAAATTGGCTAAGTATCCATGTTTAAGACTTAACCCTACAAACCATGCTCAAGCTGGTTAAGTATATATTAACTTGACCCTATCAAATTACTGAGTCAAATCGGTCAAGCGTATTTAAGCGATTCGTGACTTAGCCTTATCATGTTTTCACGTTAGATTGGTTAAGTATAGGTTAACTTAACCTCAATAAATTCACGAGTTAGATTGGTTAAGTATAGGTCACTTAACCACATCAAATCATCATGCTAGATTAGTTAAGTATTTAACTTAACCCCATTAAACTACCAAGTGGGATTAATTAAGTCTAGGCTAACTTAACCCCATCGGATTTCCATGTTTAGACTAGTTGAGTCTAATCTTAACCCCATCCATTAACTGTATTTTTTTCGGTTAAGTGTCATTAAGAAAACTTACTTAACCTTACCAAATTATCGTGTAGGATTGATTAAGTGTTGGTTAACTTAACTCCGTCCATTAGTCGTATAAAAATGGTTAAGCGTCATTAGGCAAATCAAGTTACTTAACCTACCCAACCTTGTCATGTTTTGTTAAGCATCATTAGCCTAATCCAATTACTTAACCCATTTGTCCATGTCATATTTGGTTAAGAGTCATTAATCAAATTGACTTAACCCTATCGTGTGGCATTAATTACTTAATGCACCTCAACCTCTCACATTAGACTTTTTTGTGGTTACTAGTTAAGCCGGTCGGTTCCGGGTAGCTTTACACCACAACTTGGTCTAACCTCGGGTTCAAGCACAACATGACCAACTTCTCACATTGGGTCCTATTGTTTGCAACTACTAGTTAGGCCGGTCGGTTCCGGGTAGTTTTACGTTGCAAACTCAACCCAACCTCGAGTTGGTCACTTTCATGTTTAGTCTAGTGTCATGTTCATATTCAAGTTTTTTAAGAATATGGGTAGACCTAACTTAATAGGTAAATTCCCAATTCCATAGTATGGGTAGACCTAACTTAATAGGTAAATTCCCAATTTCATATTTTCAAACATACTCACATGTCAACTTCCATGTTATATTTCAAGTCATGTTTTCAAGTTGTATTTTCATGTCATTAGAGATTACTCATAACATAACCCAACGCTTTTAAACTCGCATATACGTTCGCAACAACGTAATGGATCAAAAGAAGAGACTTGGCAAAGGCATGACAAAAATGGATATTAAGCCACAAGTTAATCATGGTGGCAAATGAGGCACAAATGTGTTCATTAACTTGCATGTTACATTCTTAAGCCTCAAAACATGCATAAACCCAAACTTGGCACATAGGCAAATCATGGTGACAAAAGACATGGAATGATGACTAGTAACTCGCATATATCATCATATAAGGGTTATGACTTCATATGCAAGTTGACATAAAGGTTATGAGGGTTCTCATGTTGCATAATGCAACATTTCAACATAAAGGTTGTAGCTTTTAGCCCACAAGATCAAGATAATGACTTCATAAACTTGCATGACATGATAGCATGTATCATACTCAATGATCAAACCCAAACTTGCAACATGAACATTTAACTTCATAGTTAATATCTAAGAGTAGGGAAAGGGCTTACATTGCTATGAAGGCATAAATCAATTAAATTAAAGATTGAGACAAAGCCCATGCATGCCATCATCCCAAAAACCCAAAGATGAAGGCTCCAAATCAATAAAAACCCCATCTTGATGAACAAAGGTCCAAGCTTTAGCCTTGAAATCAACTTGAGGAGCTCTCATACTAACATAGAGACTCTCTAACACTCACATGATCATGAAACCTCTCATAGAAATGAAGATAGAAACTTTGAGCAAGAGGATGGAGGCTAGGGTTTTGAGTGGAGGCCATGAGAGGAGCAATTTTGCCATAGTTTAGTTGCATGAATGAATAATGAGGATTTAGGAGAGGGTTAGGGGCTTATTTATAGAGATTAGGATTAGTTAGGACCCTTAGATTAACCCTAGGACCAATCTGAGCCATCAGATTTCAAACCAGGCCCAAAAACCTAGCCAAGACAGAAAATAGGTGCACCAGGCAAAACTGCCCGGCCACCATAGGTCGACCCCCAAGTCGACAGGGCTGTCGACTTGGGTCAAGCCATGTCGACTCCCAAGTCGACAGGGCTGTCGACTTGGGGAGCCTGGCGGGAATTTTTCCCGCCTAGCATTCCAGCCCTAATTTTCGAAATTAGAACTCGTTTTTGAACTAGAATTTTCTGAAAACTTCATCGGATCATAACTTGGTCATACGGACTCCGATTCTCGAAAACTCAGACTCTATTTCGCGTATTTTTCCGAGACGAACGCAATGGCATAGCCCGTTTTACTTGATTCAGAATTTAAAAATGAAATTCTGCCTTGATTCTCGTTTTAACCTGTTATCGAAATACGGGTTGTTACAATGCATGTCTGTTTAGTAGATTTCCATGACACTGCTGCCCCTGCTAGGGTGAATACATAACCACTTGTTGATTTTGATTCCTCTGAATCAGCAATCCAGTTTGCATCACTATATCCTTCTAAGACTGCAGGATATTTACCATAGTGTAAGGAGTAATTTGTGGTATTTTTTAAATATCCAAGCACTCTCATTAGTGCTTTCCAATGTTCCTTACTTGGATTGCTTGTATATCTACTTAATCGACTTACTGCATAAGCTATGTCTGGTCTTGTGCAATTCATGAGATACATGAGACATCCTATTACACGAGAGTATTCCAGTTGCATTACAGTCGCAGTAGTGTTTTTATGCAATACTTCAGATGGATTAAAAGGTGTTCTTACCTCTTTAATTCCAAGATTTTTAAATTTATCAATCACTTTGTCTATATAGTGTGATTGAGATAATTCAATTCCATTAGGCGTTCTTATTATTTTGATTCCCAAAATAACATCTGCAACTCCTAAGTCTTTCATATCAAAATTGTTGATTAGCATTTTCTTTATGCTCTCTATTACTTGGGTATTCGGACCAAAGATTAGCATATCGTCTACATAAAGACAAATCATCACATATGATTGTCCAACTTGTTTATAATAAACACACTTATCGCATTCATTTATACGAAAACCATTTCTCATCATGACACTATCAAATTTTGCGTGCCATTGTTTTGGAGCTTGTTTTAGTCCATATAATGACTTTACTAATTTACATACTTTGTTTTCATTTCCTTTTGAAATGAAACCTTCTGGTTGCTTCATGTAGATCTCCTCATCGAGATCGCCATTTAAGAATGCTGTTTTTACATCCATTTGATGAATCTCTAGATTATAAATAGATGCAATTGCTATTAGCATTCTTATTGAGGTTATTCGTGTTACCGGTGAATACGTATCAAAGAAGTCTACTCCTTCTTTTTGACGATATCTTTTGGCTACTAACCTGGCTTTATATTTGTCGATAGAGCCATCTGCTTTTATTTTCTTCTTGAAAATCCATTTGCAGCCAATTGGTTTTATTCCAGGTGGAATATCAACAATTTCCCAAGTTTTATTACTTAGAATTGAATCAATCTCACTTTGGATTGCTTCTTTCCAACATGCAGATTCAGACGATGACATTGCTTCCTTGTACGTTTGAGGTTCGTGTTCTAACATATATGTTAAAAACTCAGGACCAAATGTCTTGGAATTTCTAGCCCTTACACTTCTTCGGGGTTCTATTTCCTCAATCTCATGAGGAGTTATAGCTTCGTCTGATCTACTTGATTCTTCTCTTGTCCTTTTAGGGACATTATTTTGTTCGTTTCTTTTGTGTGGAAACACATCTTCAAAGAACGAGGCATCTCTAGATTCCATGATTGTATTTACATGAATATCAGCTATATCAGACTTGAATACCAAAAATCTGTAGGCGCTACTATTTTGGGCTGGTCCTAGATAGTAACAATCGATGGTTTTTGGTCTAAGTTTGACTTTCTTAGGAGGCGGAACTGGAACTTTTGCCAAGCACCCCCACACTTTGAGGTATTTAAAACTTGGTTTATGTCCTTTCCATAACTCATATGGAATTGCTCCTGTCTTATTGTGGGGAACTTTATTTAATATGTGATTAGACATATTTAGGGCTTCCCCCCACAAGTTCGTTGGTAAAGCAGAAGTTAGAAGCATGGCATTAATCATATCTTTTAACGTTCTGTTTTCCCTTTCCGCAACACCATTTTGTTGTGGTGAGTATGGAGCTGTCGTTTGATGAATTATTCCATTTTCTGCACAGAATTGTTCAAACGGTGATTCATATTCTCCACCTCGATCAGATCTCAATATCTTGATCTTTTTATTTATCTGATTTTCTACCTCAGCTTTGTACTTTATAAATGATGTTATTACTTCATCTTTACTATTCAAAAGATATACATAGCAATATCGTGTATAGTCGTCGATAAATGTGATAAAGTACTTTTTTCCACCTCGTGTAGGTATTGATTTGAAATCACATAAATCGGTATGTACCAAACCTAGCGGTTCGGTGCTTCTATCAACTGTATGAAATGGCATTTTGACCATTTTTGCTTCTACACATGTCTCACATTTGTAGTTCTTATCTACTTGAAATTTAGGAATTAATTCTAAATTTGCAAGTTTTTTCATTTTTCGGAAGTTTACGTGTCCTAATCTTTCATGCCATAATAAAGCATCATACTCAACAATATAAGAAACTTCCTTTTTATTCATTTCAGAATTACAATACACACTATTATTGCCAACTACAGCTACATTAGCCTTAAACAGGCCATCACACAAGTATCCTCTCCCTATATAGATTCCAGCCTTGGACAGAACAACTTTATCCGATTCAAAGACCATTCGGAAGCCTTTCTTCGAGAGAACAGGACCGGAAATCAAGTTTTTTCGGATATCTGGAACATGGAGCACATCATTCAGCGTAATAGTTTTACCAGATGTGAACTTGAGGATTACTTTCCCATTACCCTCAATCATTGACACTGCAGAGTTACCCATGTACAGTTTCTCTTCATGATCGAGTCTGTTGTAAGTGGAGAACATGGACTTTTCAGAACACACGTGTCGTGTAGCACCTGTGTCAAACCACCACTGAGAAGGATTCTGGACTAGATTACATTCTGATACAACTCCAGAGAAGTTAGACCCGTCAATGTCCATGTTGTCCACCACATTTGCCTCGGAACTTTTCTGTTTCTTGTGTCTGCAATCTTTTGCTTGATGTCCAGTCTTGCCACAAACCTAACAATCCCCATTGAACTTCTTGGACGGCTTCTGATTGGGCTGTTTATTTTCTGGAGCCTTCCTCTTTTTATTTTTGTTCGGGCGTCCTTTCTTCTTTGCCCCTTCTGCAGCAAAGGCTTCTTCATTCTTTGGTTTAGTGACTCCGCGATTATCAGCCTCAATTTTTAGTCTCACAATGAGGTCTTGCAAGGATATCTCCTTCTTCTTGTGCTTCAAGTAGTTGCGGTAGTCCTTCCAAGATGTTGGCAACTTTCCAGTTATCGCTTCAACCAGAAAAGATTCACCAACAACGTGGCCTTCTGCTTCCATCTCATGGATAATAATTTGAAGTTCATGTAGTTGCGTAGTTACAGGTTTGGAGTCTACCATTTTGTAGTCCATAAACTTGTCCACTATGAACTTCTTCAGGCTCACATTTTGTGTTTTGTACTTTGTTGTTAGCGCATTCCAGAGAGCTTTCGCATTCTTGAGTGGCTGATAAACCTTGTACACAACTTTGTCAAGACAATTCAGGATGTAATTCCTGCACAAGAAATCCGAGTGCCTGCATGTATCAAGTTTAGCAACTTCACTTGAATCCTTGGCTTTGCCTGGTGTTGGCGGCACTGGCTCATCTTCATCTAAATATTTCTGTAGACCGAGGGTTGTGAGATAAAAGAGCATTTGACTTTGCCACGTTAAAAAATCGTCACCTTCACCCTTAAACAGGTCTGGTTTGTTCAAGTTGGCTGTTTTGATCGATATTTGGTCTGCTGCCATCTCTGTTTTAATGCTCAAAATAAAGTCTTAAGATGTGGATTACAGTATAAAACAGAATGCAATAGCAATACGCGTTATACAAAACGCACAATGATCAACACTGGCAAGTAATATAATTCAACTCGCACGCAAGTTGATTTAGCCAAACAACAACAGCACTGTATTCAACAGTATGTATACAACAAAAATGTATACGAATATAAGTTGAAATATGAGAAAATAGAGTCTGAGTCTCGGTGTACCGATTTCCTTAAGACTTTATTTTGAGTCTCCCAGGATAAAACAGACGGATCCGCTCGAGTTGTAATGATTTCGTCAGTCTGAGAATTGGCAGCAAGGCAGTTGTAAGTCGGGCAGAGGAAGAGAAAGAGAAAGCGTTCAATCAGTAAGGAATTTGGCCAGAATTCGTCACTTATTTATATCTTCCAACAGTCACCATTTAAACAGTCGTGTCTGTTTGAATTCAAACGAATTCCAACAGTCGCATCTGTTTATATTATAACGAGTCACACCCGTTCCTCGTAAACCCGTTCGTCTTCTGTTGGGTCGCACCCAATTCCGTTGCCGCATCTGTTCAGAAAAAAAGAAAAAACCCAACAAAAATGGTTATGTTTTTTCCGCAGCAAAAATAAGATTTCATCCAAGCCCGGCCCGGCCCGGTTCGGTACGGGACGGACGGGCGGCGCGTGTGTGTTTGGTTCACATGATGTAGGTCCTCCCCCTGGCACAAAATTACCTGACCCTAAGGGCCAATATAGGGAATGAGGAATGGACATATATACACACATCTTATCTTATTTTTGGCAATGTGGGACTAAAGTAAATTTTCATTCATATTTTGATTTCTAACACAAACGCTATAAACCAATGACGAAAAAATACAACTCCAAGCAAAGTCTCGGTCAATTCAGATGAAGCCTCAGTAAATTTTCGATGCTTATAAATTATAAGAGATGAAAGTATATTCTTATTCTTAAGCATTTAATTTAGTTAAGTTGGTATGAAAAAGAGCAATCACATATGAGTTTATACAATAGCATTGTAATATTTGATAGTAGTCGATCATTAACTTAAACATCTGTTATCAGCTTTATTGACTAATTTTTCATGGGAAATATATTATAAGATGGCATCATGATACATATATCAAACACCTACATTCAATTAATTTGAGTTTGTACACACTTTTTTGGGAAAGTGTGTACAAAACTCTTGTTGTCCATTGGTGGTAGTCACATGGGCACCTTGAATTCCATTGGGGCCCCACTGGCTGCCACGAATGGGCAGCAAGAGTTATGTTCGCATCCTTGAAAAGGATGTGAACAAACTCAATCTCTACATTCAATTCTGTTTGAAGGAATCATGATCATTCTTTATAAACGACTTGGATTTATTATTGGTGATATACGATTGGTTAGTGTACCCATGTTCTAGTTTGTCACTCAATTTTCTTTGTACTATTTTAAGCATACATACGTAAATTAAATAAACAAACAAACAGAATAGCACACTATTTTGGATTATTTGCTATTTTGCACTTTGATAAAATAATGTGTTATATTGGGCTGTTGATGATGCACACTATTAGAGGTTAAATAGTGCACACTATGTGTTATGGGTAATTTGTGCTAGCGCGCTATGGTAAGTCAGACCTGATTTGTTGTTTTTCAAAAATTACATCCGTAAGTTACAATGTGGAAACTCATGGAAAATTCAAATTCTTCTCCTCCTAACCAACCACGCCCCCCCCCCCCCCCCCCCCTCTTCCCCCTTTTTTTCTCTTTCTCTCTCTATTATAATGCCAAGTGGACCAAATAATGTGGAAAAGGTAGTACTTCTGTTGCAGTCCAATACAAATGTTTCTCCAAACTTGAGAATGATTACTTTTTTTCCAAAGTAAATGAATACTTTATACTTGGTGTCTTTACTTAATTGTCAAGATCATACTGCTTGCATGTATCATAGACGGGCAAGAATCTATGTAACTAAAGAGGTGTTGATTCATTTACACATACTCGCTAGAAGTATCATCATCATCATTATTCAAAGAGAAAAATATTTGATAAGATCTAAGCTATGTATTCAATATGCAACGGTAAAAGACTGAGCTTTAGAGGAGAGAAGGAGAAGCATGAAGAAGTAGATAGAGAGGAAAGAAAGCATAAGAAAGAAATTTAAATTTATCCAGCCTCATACTCAAATACAATGCTTCTAGATGCTAGCTATCAATATTCTTTTCGCTAGTTTTTTTTATAGCAATATATTTGTAACATTTAGCTAAATGAAATACAAAAAAGCAAATATATAAAAAGA
The DNA here is from genome assembly GCA_030737875.1 of Allium sativum. Classification (NCBI taxonomy): domain Eukaryota; kingdom Viridiplantae; phylum Streptophyta; class Magnoliopsida; order Asparagales; family Amaryllidaceae; genus Allium; species Allium sativum. The sequence continues at coordinate 155,798 of JASFAX010000073.1, forward strand.
AGAAGTAGTTGTAACCACTTAATTTGTCTCGATGCTTCTGAAGTATAGAAATACGCTGTTGTATTGTCTCTTTGATAATGGGTCTAGGTGACTGCAATTGGTGATGTATGTTACTCCTAGAGAAAATGTCGAAAATAGAAATTTCAGTATTATTTGCCTGAGTAACTTGCTAATTATAATCATACCTTTTGATATGATAATTATAAATATGAGACAGTTTGACTGGAGTCCATGTTAAGTTTCAAAATAGGCAGAACACTCTTGTCAAATAATAAATGTAAATTAGGTTCTTCGTTTTCGAAAATCATCAAAAAAAAAAAAAAAAAAAAAACAACGTAAAAAACTTCCAAACTTCAAATCTTTTTTCAATTCTAATTCATCTTCGTATTTATGTAGGAAAACAAGACGCTTCAACAAAACTTGCAGAAATACATGCAGTTTTTTCCAAAAAAAAACTACCAACTTACACACAATTATAGACAATAGATGCATATTTTTATGAATGTTTCGAAATTTTTTCACTTGAACAAGAAACCGCCTTATATTGAAGTTGATTTTAAGGACGTGACACTAATTTTCCTATAAATATACCTATCTATAATAGTGCAGGCACATTATCTGTCACATATCAGAAATACACACACAAAAAATTAAGTGCAAATTTATGTTTGTTGATTCAAAGACAATAAAGCCATGGTATGCTTCTTCTTTTCAGCAGTTAGATGACATCATTCATCCGTCTGAGCATCATTATCGCTACTCCTTTTTGTTTGTGAGAAAGTTTATTTTCACACGTTTTCGCTACGTCTAGCAGTCTCTTTGAGTTAATCGTACTCGTATAGTTCGTAGAGGAGACTAGGATGAATGGCTGAGTAAACTATCACTGTTGCGTTTTTGCTGAAGTCGAACCAGCCCAAACCAAATTTTGCTCCAGCCGATTTTTATATACATTTTGCAAAACAAGTAAAGAGCATAAAAATATCAATGTTGCCCCCTCTACACAGATTCTAACCCATGCCACTACACATATAACATTGTTCTAACCACTGGGATGCTCCACCATCTCATTGCTTTCTGCAAACTTTAATATATATTATATACATAAACACATTTGTACTTTTGTGTTACCCTTGACTAGGGAATTGCCTCAGTCCATGGGCTTGGGGGGCTTCCTTTTAGGTCGGACCTGGCTGAAGTTGGTATAGTCGGCTTTATTTATATGTTGAATTGTTTAAGAGGATGCATGAGATTCAGTGTTTCAAAGAGTAGCAGTACTATGTGTGCTGGTGTGTAAATGTATGTGTTTACCTCACAAGTATCATGTGATATCTTATAATTCACATTAACACTGTTATTCAGTGAACTGGGAGGGGATTATTATTGATGTATGATGTATCTTATTCAGACAAGTAGGGCATTTGAGTTTGAAGTAGGCATGTAATTTGCCTCACGAGCTGAAAATAATTATACGAATTAATAGTTAGTTAGTTATCTGAGAAGGCGTCAGACATATAATTTGCATTTATATTGCATGTATCAACTTGAGTTTGAAATAGGTGCTCGTGTGAATGCGAACTTTGCTGCAGTGGAATCCATTACCTCATAGTTATAATTTTTAGGAAGAAATCAAGTTAAACTGAATAAATGGAAGTTCGGTATAACTAAGATCCTCAAGATGAAGCAGCTGCTTAATGCTGTCATTAATTTCAAAGATTTTATCAATATAAATAAAATGACGTATGATTATTCATATAAAGTGTATTTATTTGAAAAATAATATTCAGTATTATTTTGTTTGATGTTTTGATTACCAGGTGGTGAAATTGTAATCTACATGTTTTCAGCATTGACTTCAGTTTTTGATCCGTCTGAATGAAAGTTAACGCCAGTGCTAGAGGCATATTTAATGTCTTGGGTATGGAATCTATGGATTCTCTTTGCTGAGATAGAAAAACACAAGAAGTGGGATATACATGAAATGCACACAATGCAAACGAAGCATGCAAAAACTTACAAATGGAGATGCATTGCAAACACTCATCTTTGTTGATTCAAGATCATTAGAATATATACTCAAATTAGGAGAGAGTCGATCAAACAAGCTTATACTGGATTTTACAAGCATTCTAGATGAAGTTGACAAATTTATCGAGGGCACAATGAAGTCAGAGAAATAATGGAAGAAGGATCGAAAAGCCAAAAAGACAAACATGTTTTTATTGAGTTGTTTTTAGAGTATAGGTTTGTTGAAATCGCATGACCTAATTGACTTGAAACTTTTACACAACATACAAAAATGTTAGTTTACATTAGTAAAATTTTGAACTTTTCATACCAAAGAAGGCAAAAATTAGAGTTAGAAACATCTGATAACCGTTCAAAAAGTTGTCTAACCACGCAAGCGGCTGGATGGAACTGGTAAACATGTTATTATTAATCGATCAATCAGTTAGGATCCCTAGGTGAGCATTTTCTCCTCTTGTTTTCTTATGTAGTCACAACTCTTTAATTCAAATAATCGTTACTCTTGATCAACACCTATTTCTCAACTGTAATAACTCTTGATCACATCCCAAACTTCATCATGTGAACCTCTAATCTCCTCCAAATCGTATCAACATCTTTCCTTAAAAAAGGGGTGTTCATCTCCTTTTCATAGGTCTGAAGATTTGCATTTGGCGGCCACCTAAGATGATATGTAATTCCATGAAGACAATAATGTTAACACAAAGTTGTAGACCTGCTTGTCCCAAGACCTAAGGCAGTACGTAAGGTCAGAGCTGATTAGGCTACTTTTAAATTTCAAGCAGTTACGGACTGGTGGAATTGAAAATCCCACATGGAATTTAATAGTCAAACATATTAGTAAGAAAAAGAAAAATGTGAAGAAGTTCAAGAAAGTGACATCTTTATCCTTTTCTCGTACAGGGGCTTCTTGTTCTTAATATACGATCATGATGGGCGTGAGGAATTCAATTCTTGTTTTTTAGGTCTTATAGTTTTTGTCTTCTATTAGATCTGGTTTAGGTTTTAAACAAATTACAACAATGTATTTTATATCTTTAGTCTGTGTTCTTCGTCCTTTTGGCTTGGCTACCAGAATCAATCCAAGCCTACACGGCCCTGCCCATCGCGTGGTTAACCCACTCAAAAGTGTAGTCTAAACTTCCAGGAACCAAGCCTAGATGGAGTCGCACAAGTATGGTCGTCCCGCCCTGTCAAAGCTGCTCTTAAATGACTAAGCGTTCGAGGATTGGAATAAACCATCCATACGGATCAGTACGTATCCCCAAACTTAAGACAACTCAGCAAATTCGTCTAAGTGCTCTGGGATCGACATTTAGAATTTCATATCTTAGGATCACCCCTCTTGATTTCGTATCCCCACAACATTCACCCAAGATCAGTATAAATGCCCACAACATTCAAGATCAGTATTCACAAGGAAACTTCATGGATCGATGCTTCTTCCTGAAAGCATCCAGAACCGTCAAAATAACATAAGTTTGCTGGAACCAATATTTATAGGGGATTTTCCGGATCAGTGTACACAAGTTCGTATCCCAACTTAACCCGGATACGAAGTTAGTTTTGGGAAGAGAATTCAGGGCTTCGAGGTAGGAGTGAAAAACGGCTAAGTCCTTGGGGGTCGGTGTCGATCTTGGGATCGGTATTGATCCTCAAAGGCGAATTTTGTGGACACGTGCCCACGTACCTCTCCACTCACCTGCACCCCTCACTTATGAATACCCCACTTAGAAATGAGTTCAGGGTTGGTCTTTTGCTCTCTTGACTTCTTCGGAGGAAGATATTACACTTTGGACTCCACTGCTCACCTTTGCACTTCGGGATGAGGGAATTTACCTTCTTCTTGGACACTTGAACTTTTTGGGCTGCCTTGGTGTTAATTCGGATATGAACCCAGGTAATAATCACATAGAGTTGAAGTGAGAAGCAGAAGCATCCAAGTAGAAACTCACAAGAAAGGCTATAGGACAAAGCGAAGGGAGGTTCGAGAAGTTTGGACCAAAAATAAGCTATCTCTATGGACCGGTACTCATCCATAATGCTGAGCAATTTGGGCCATGGCCACAGACCATTGCTTTTCTACTTCCATCCTAAGTATGTTGATTGAGTTCCACATCACTCTAACCTACCTAGGCATTGACACCCAATGGAAAGAAAGAAAACGGAATTAAGCCACGAAGCAACACCAGACCGAGTCCAAATGAATCTAGATTCCATCCAAGAAATAGATGAAGTACGTTGATCACCTTCCCGAAGTCAGGAGTGCCAAATAAGCTAACACTATGGATCGGTACCGATCCATGCTGTTAAAGTATTTTGGCATGAGATTTTGCAAATGAATCTGGCCCAATCTCATCCTGAACACCTATAAATACCCCCCTAAGCTCCAACGTGAGAGGGGATTGATTTTCCTGTTTTACCAAAGCTCTGCCAAGATAGATCCTCATCTCTAGCAGCCATTACTCTTCTCCTACAGCAAAGCTTCTTCTCTAAATATAGCAAATCTTGGTCACCTAGGTTGGTTATCGTGATTCTCCAATAACCAATAGTACTAGTGATTGTCTATTAATCTCTATGTAACACCCCGTAAAAACATACCCTAAATAGACATAGATAATTAAATTAGGTATAAACAATAATACAATAACAACAACAACAAAGCCATATATCCCAAACAAGTTGGGGTTGGCTAGATATGGAAACCAAAATAAAAATAAAATAAAATAAACAATAATGATAATAATATATATAAAAATGGGTTTAAAATAACCAAACAGATAAAAAAATGTGACGCCCCCAAACCTCGTACGACGGTGGCAAGGGTAATCTTTGGAATATAACACATAAACAGAGAACAACAGAATAGAAATAAATAAATACATCAGATAATGTACACTAGAATACACTGGATAAACATAATCATCAGAGTTACACAGTATACAGGATCATACTTAGTACAAAATACAGTTCAGTTATACATAAATGTCTACAGCGGAAAACAAAACATAATATGTACAATAGGAGCTGAACAACATAAAAAGAGATAAATGATAGAATCCATCTTAAGCTCCATAGCTATCCGGAAAGAGCCTGCTAAAACCTGAATACAAGGCTGCCCATGTAGAAATAGGGGCACCCGACTTTGCAAGTGAAACAAACTACGAGTCAGTTATGAGACTGGTATGAGAAATCTACTTTAACTTATATTATAATATGGCCAATCACAGGACCACGCCACTTTCGCGGAACGGGTTTACTCCATTGGATTGCCAGTGCTTCAAAACAAGTAAATCTTTTAAACATCGCAATGCTTTTTATAAAAATGAAGCCATTATAAGACTCGGTTCCCATCACACAATGCAACACAAACCGGATGATAGTTTTACCTTATAATGGCCAGAATATGCTTGATACGAATAAAACAAAAGCATTTGATATTATTACTAGTGTTTATATGTTTCAAAAACAATTTCAATCATAAGTATCAATCATAGACGGCATTAATGCCCTATACCACTATGTCGCCATATATAGGTATACAATCAAAACCGCACGGTGTCGTATTTGGAAATTGGATTTCCGTCATGAACCAAGGCAAGAGATCGTCCTTACCGAATTCGAGACAATCTAGCCCATGTCTCAGGATCAGAGCTCGAGTGACCTTTGGATCTTCAGGGCTGGTCCACCGATATGGATTAAAATGCCTGAACACTGCGTTTCCCCGCCCTATGGGGCGTAAATGAGCCCAATGACTCCATCGGTCCCGGATCGACCGATATAACCGAGGTGCCTCGCTATCCATCATCCACATAAGTAAAATGTCAGGCCGTGTAAAAACACCGACACCACTTCTAGCTAAAAGGAAACGCATCTCCTCCCTGCAGTCCTCTCCCGTTTTTGGTCCATACCGGGGTGTGAGGCTCGCGAATTAACGTTATACACAAAGCTATGCCACACAGGCCGTGCTTTGATCATCATCCACAAGACTTTGCTTTTCAACAGAAGCCTTGATCATTTGCCACTTAGGCATGCCACACAGGCAATTCACTCCATGCGAATGATTTCTATCGATCTATAACCTCTGAGCTCGTACGTCTCAGAGAAGGGCGTTAAGCAAGAGAATAAATTCTCCGCCGCCAAACAGATATATATTTAATAGAAATCAATCAACACAGAACAAAATCCAATGTCAGACACACGGTCCATTTACAAGTTCGTTCTGGGTCTGAACGAAACCGGAGGGACCTTATACCTCGCATATCCGTACAATCAACAAGTACGTCCGGACGGCTACCACTTCAGCCCCTTCAAGGTAGCTACTCCTATCATGAGCATTAGTAGCACCCCTCCATTCGACGTGAAGATCATCGGTCTTGCACCGTCTTCATATCTTCGACTTCCAATCATCGATCAATTATTTGAAATGAGAATTAACTCGGCATTTTCAAATAATTCACGTATATTTAGAATTTCAAATCAATTCATTTCAATGGTTAGATTATTCGACACCAATAATTCAATTCATTTATGTAGTTCTCACATCAAACACACTCAACCATCAAATATCCAATAAACCATTCAGTTTATTTCCATTCTATATCGTTTATAATATTTTATCATGATTTATCGCTATTTTTACTTATTTAAAAATAGCTAATTCACTCAAACGACGCTTCAGGCCATAACGCGGCCGTGGCGCTGTTTTTCTTTAGATTTGATTTCCACATATTTGAAAATCTAACCGTTGGATCTTCATAAATTTTATATCATTAGAAAGATCTTTTCAAAACGAATCCAACAGTTTCGGTTTTGGGAAAATCCGACGGTCGGATCTCCCAGTACAATCGTTTGAAGTTATGATTTCAAAATACGAACTGCAGCATCGTTATTCGATTTAATTTAATTATATTATATATATAATCGATTCTGGTGCTGTTTTTCTTTAGATTTGAATGAAACATTCCAGACAATCCAACCGTTGGATCTTTACAAAGTGGGTGTCGTTGGAAAGATATTTCCAAAGCGAACCCAACGGTTTCGGTTTCGGGAAAATACCATGGTCGGATCTCCCGCAATAATCGTTTGAAATCACGGTTTCAAAATACGAACTGCAGCTTCGTTATTCGATTTATTTTAATTATATATATATATATATAAATATAATTCATTCTTCGATTTCAAAACCATATCCACATCATACATTTGATAAAAATAATATTTTTATCCAGCAGATATTTATTTCAACACATCACTATTTTTAACATTTCATATTTCGTATACAAATGATATTTTTAGCGAACAAAAATATCTTTCAACGCATGATTATTTTATTTAGTTCATCCACCGGTTAAAAATAATATTCATAGCAAACAAATATTTATTTCAACACTTGTGTATTTTTAGCGAGTTGTTTACATGATAAAAATGATATTTTTATCATCAAAAATATTTATTCAACACATGAATATTTTTAGCACTTCATATTCACAATAAAAATGTAGATTTTATTGTTCAATCTATATATTCAACACATGAATGTTTTCTATAGTTTATATATATAATAAAAATGTGATATTTATTGTTAAAACAATTTATTTCAAAACACGATTATTTTATATATTTCATACATATGGTAAAAATGTTATTTTTGATGTTAAAACAAATTATTTAAAATACTAATATTTTATATAGTCTATATATATAATAAAAATGTTATTTTTATCTTTCAAAGAATTTATTCAATACATGAACTTCATTCAACACATGAATTTCTATTCAACACATGAATTTCTATTTAACACATGAATATAGTTTCAACACATGAAAATAATTCTAACACATGAATATTATTGAAAATTTCGGCAGCATAACGGCAGGGTAGTTAAAACCGGCACCGTCCCGAGTACGGCTCCTCGCCCTACCTTAAAGCCTCGCAGCTTTTGACAATGAGGATTTTCAATATCTAGTTTGTACGCAGACGAATTTTCCCATATACTATTCCTATTGGGATTTCAACCACAATCAATCATTTCAAATCAACCATTCATGATATTCACCAAATTTCACATCAACCAATAATCCAAACAATATCACAACCAATATATATCGTCCATGGTATGTGGACGAGGGGAGTGTGTATATATATATATATATATATATATATATATATATACACACGTATATAACTATATTTCGATTTCATTTCAATTTATTTCAACGCATATATTATTTTTACAATGCATATATCACTTATACATCGAACATACAACTTATACAACGCTTATGCATGTGGTATACAACGCTTATATAACTCATACATCGACTATGTAATTTATACATCGTTGTTTTCCATATCGTTTATAATTTAGAAATCTCACACTGGGTTCCACTCCTCCAAAAATTGTAGAAGGCTCAGAAAAATATCCGGTCTCTTCTAAAATGTAGAAGACGTCCACACGAGTCCATTATCTCTTGTTTCACTGGATTTCGTCAACACAGCAAAAAGATATGATTTTTAGAAGTTCGCAATGCTTAAAAGTGTAAAAATCAGTTCAAATATACCAAACCTGTACCTCTCTTTCGATGTTCAAAACTAGGTTTAGCTTTTAATCCAAATCCATAGCACTAGGTTGTAATCGAGCTACACCACGGTGAGGACCTCCGTGAGGCGCGCCTGAACCCCCCCCCCCCGCTTTGATGAACTCGACGCCGCCTAGGGGGTGGGAGGAAGCCTCGAACGGCGACACTTTCAGCGAGTGAATCGAACGAAATAATCAACGATGGGAGGTGTAGTTTGTATGGATGTGAAGCCCTCGCGATTTCCTACAGAATTCCCAAAAGAATTGCTCGATTTTTTGAGCGATTTGGAAGTTAAGGAGGAGGGAAGGAATCAGCTTCTACCGCCATTGATTTTGAGGGCATCGGGGAAGAGAGATGAAAAGGGGAATTTGTGATTGGCCAATAAATTTTTTTATTTTTTATTTTAAAAAATCCAAAAAATACCCCTTACCTCATACGAACTCCAATCCAAACCCAACGACTGTCGTCCCTAGCTAAATACCCCCATTCCGAACCCAATGGGATATGTTTCGTAGGCAAATTCAACTATTTCAGTCAGTTTCTTTTCAAATTAAAATATAAAACATTCAATATTTGATTTGAACGTACATTTCAATTTGCCGGGGCCACATACTGATCCCAAAAATTCCAGAAAAATTAATCTAGCTATGTTTTGACGATACAGTCCCAACAAAACTAGTTTCGTCGAATTCTGAGAACGTTTGAAAAATGGCCATTTTTCTTTCGCCATGCTCACATATTAACTTCAAAAATTATGGAATTTGAAACCTAGCAATAATTTGACATCCCAGATCCAACAAAAGAGGTTTCGTCGAATTCTGAGGTCGTTTGCAAAATGGCTATTTTCACGGGCTATATAAATTCTATAACGACCTTTCTGAAAATTCATTTGGCCATAACTTTTGATTCCTGCAACGAAACTTCGATTTTTCAGATTTGTTAGAAAGATATTCATAAACAGATTCAAACATTTTTGGTTTCACTAAGATTCGTTTTATTTTGCACCCAGTACAGTCAGTCAAAGTTCAAATTCAAAATTTGAAACTACCACGCCATTTCAGGCCTTGTTTATAATTTAAAATAATTATATTTATTTTCAAACATCGATTCAAACATACTTGTAACAACCCGGAAAATCTGAACCAATTTAAAAATTTTAAATTGGCTATTTTAGTGTATTTTAAATATTTAAAATAAATTATTTTAAATAATAATGAAGAAAAGTATGTTTGAATCGATGTTTGAAAAGAAATATAATTATTTTTAATTATAAACAAGGCCTGAAATGGCGCGGTAGTTTCAAAATTTCAATTCAAACTTTGACTGACTGTACCGGGTGCAAAATAAAACGGATTTTAGTGAAACCAAAAATATTTAGATCTGTTAATGAATATCTTTCTAACGAATCTGAAAAATCGAAGTTTCATAGCGGGAATCAAAAGTTATGGCCAACCATGGAGTTTATATAGCCCGTGAAAATAGCCGCTTTGCAAACGACCTCAGAATTCGACGAAACCACTTTTGTTGGATCCAGGATGTCAAATTATTGCTTGGTTTCAAATTTCATAACTTTTGAAGTTAGTATGTGAGCATGGCGAAGGAAAATGTGTTTGGTCGATTTTTGTTAAATTGGATCGACTAGAAAATGGCCATTTTTCAAACGACCTCAGAATTCGACGAAACTAGTTTTGTTGGGACCGTATCGTCAAAACATAGCTAGATTTATTTTTCGGGAATTTTTAGAATCTGTATGTGGCCCCGGCAAATTGAAATGTTTATTCAAATCAAATATTGAATATTTTATATTTTAATTTGAAGAAAAACTGACTGAAACAGTCGAATGGGCCTACGAAACATATCCCATTATGTTCGGAATGGGGATACTTAGCTTGGGGCGACAGTCGTTGGGTTTGGATTGGAGTTCGTATGAGATAGGGGTATTTTTGGATTTTTGAAATATATAAATAAAATAAAAATATCTCATTGGCCATCACTCTCTCTCTCTCCCCGATCCTTCGAAGCGAACGATGAAAATTGGCTCGCCCCTTCTCTCTTCCTTTTCTCTTAAACCTCTCAACGAAATCAGGTGCTCCTTTGGAGGATTTTGAAGACCTTTCCTCGAGCTTCAAATCAACGTCAGCCTCGTCCTTCCTCGTCGAGTATTCTGCTCGAATCGCGCCCTCAAAGTTGCCGCCTTTGGATAGCCGCCGCTCGCACCTGCCGCCATCGATCTGACCCTGGTTGGTGGCGTCGGAAAGCTCTCTCGAGGCTCGGCAACGTGGTGAAGTCCAATCGTGCTATAGCTTCGTGGATTAATCGAAAAAGCTAAACCTAGTTTTGAAGAATTTTGAAAGGTAACGGCTTTACAATATTAAACTGTTCTATAGCACTTCAAAGCGCTACGGTTTATGATTTCACTATAAAAATCATATCTTTTTCGTTTGTTGATGAAATTCAGTGAAACAAGAGACAGTGGACTCGTGTGGACGTCTTCTACATTCTAGAAGAGACCGCATATTTTTCTGAGCCATCTACTATTTTTGGAAGAGTGAAATCCAATATGAGATTTCTAAATTATAAACGATATGGAAAACAACGATGTATAAATTATATAGTCGAAGTATGAGTTATATAAGTGTTGTACACCTGATGTATAAGCGCTGTATAAGTTGTATGTTCGATGTATAAGTTATATATGCGTTATATAAGTGATATACGCATTGAAATAAATTGAAATGATATTGAAATTAAATCGAAATATAATTATATACGTATATCTATATCTATATATATACTCCCCTCGTCCACAGACCATGTACGATATATATTGGTTGTGATATTGTTTGGATTATTGGTTGATGTGAAAATTTGGTGAATATCATGAGTGGCTGATTTGAAATAAATGATTGTGGTTGAAATCCCAATAGGATTAGTACATGGGAAAATTCGTCTGCGTACGAACTAGATATTGAAAATCCCCATTGTCAAAAGCTGCGAGGCTTTAAGGTAGAGCGAGGAGCCGTACTAGAGACGGTCCCAATTTTAAGTACCCTGTCGTTATGCTGCCGAAATTTTCTGAAATATTTCTTTGTTTGATTTATATTCATGTGTTGAATGTTGAAATTAAATTCATGTGTTGAATGTTGAAACAAAGTTCATGTGTTGAATAGAAATTCATGTGTTGAAATAAATTCATGTGTTGAATGGAGTTCGTGTATTGAATAAATTCTTTGAAAGTTAAAAATAACAGTTTTATCATATATATAGACTATATAAAATATTAGTGTTTTAAATAAATTGTTTTAACACCAAAAATAACATTTTTACCTTATATATAAACTATATAAAATAATCGTGTTTTGAAATAAATTGTTTTGCAATAAAGATAGCATTTTTATTATATATACCAACTATAGAAAATATTCATGTGTTGAATAAAGGACTAGAACGATAAAGATCATATTTTTTTAATCGTGTGTGTGAAGTCAAAAACATTCATGTGTAGAATATATAGATTGAACAATAAAATCTATAGTTTATTGTGAATATGAAGTGCTAAAAATATTCATGTGTTGGATAAATATTTTTGATGATAAAAATATCCATTTTTATCAAATATATGTAGTGAATATGGTTTTGAAATCGAAGAATGAATTATATATATATATATATAATAAATCGAATAACGAAGCTACAGATCGTGTTTTGAGACCATGATTTCAAATGATTAGTGCGGGAGATCTGAACATCGAATTTTCCCGAAACCGAAACCGTTGGGTTCGCTTTGGAAATATCTTTCTAAAGACACCCACTTTTTGAAGATCCAACGGTTGGGTTGTCTGGAATGTTTAATTCAAATCTGAAGAAAAACAGCGTCAGAATCGATTATATATATATATATATATATATATATATATATATATATATATATATATAAAATAAATCGAATAACGACGCTGCAATTCGTATTTTGAAATTGTAACTTCAAACGATTGTATTGGGAGATCCGACCATCGGATTTTCCCAAAACTAAAACCGTTGGATTCGTTTTGAAAAGATCTTTCTAATGATATAAAATTTGTGAAGATCCAACGGTTAGATTTTCAGATATGTGTAAATCAAATCTGAAGAAAAACAGCACCACGGCCGCGTTATGGCGTGAAGCGCCGTTTGAATGAAATGGCTATTTTTAAATAAATAAAAATAGCGTTAAGTCGTGATAAAATATTATAAATGATATGGAATGGAAATAAACTGAATTAGCTCGATTTATGTGATATTTGATGGGTGAGTGTGTTTGGCGTAAAAGTTACATTAATGAATTTAATTATTGGTGTCGAATAATTTAACCACTGAAATAAATTGATTTGAAATTCTAAATATACGTGAATTATTTGAAAAGGCCGAGTTAAATCTCATTTCAAATAATTTATTGGCGATAAGAAGTCGATGATGAAGACGGTGGTTGAACACCGGAGATCTTCACCTCGGTTGGATGATACTGATGTCTTGATTGGGAGGCATCCCGAAATATAGATAATAAGTGGTGATCGTCCAGACGTACGTGGAGATCGATGGATATGTGAGGTATATAGTGCCTCCTGTTTCATTCAGACCCAGAACGAACTTGTAAATGGACTGTGTGTTTGACATTGGATTTTGTTCTGTGCTGATTGATCTCTATTAAATATATATCTGTTTGGCGGCGGAGAATTTATTCTCTTGCTTAACGCCCTTCTCTGAGACGTACGAGCTCAGAGGTTATATATCGATAGAAATCAGTTGCATGGAGTGAACTGCCGGTGTGGCATGCCTAAGTGGCAAATGATCAAGGCTTCTGTTGAAAAGCAAAGTCTTGTGGTTGATGATCAAAGCACCGCTTGTGTGGCATAGATTTGTGTATAATATGAATTCGCGAGCCTCACACCCCGGTATGAGCAGAAACGGGAGAGGACATCAGGGAGGGCATGCGTTTCCTTCTAGCTAGGGTGGTGTCAGTGACCTACCAGCCCTGACATTTATATTATTTTCACCTGTGTGGTTGTTGCTGTTGCGAGGCGCCTTGGATATATCGGTGACTATGTGGAGCCGATGGAGTCATTGGGCTCATTTACGCCCCCAAAGGGCGGGGAAACGCAGTGTTCAGGCATTTTAATCCACATCGGTGGACCGACCCTGACGATCCAAGGGTCACTCGAGCTCTGATCCTGAGACTCAGGCTAGATAGTCTCGAATTCGGTAAGGACTATCTTTTGCCTTAGTTCATGACGGAAATCCAATTTCCAAATACGATACCATGCGGTTTTGATTGTATACCTATATATGGCGACATAGTGGTATGGGGCATTAATGCCGTCTATGATTGATACTTATGATTTGAATTTTTTTTTTTGAAACATATAAGCACTAGTAATAATACCAAATGCTTTTGTTTTATTCGTATTAAGCATATTTTGGCCATTATAAGGTAAAAACTCTATCCTCCGGTTTGCATTGCATTGTGTGATGGGAACTGAGTCTTATAATGGCTTCATTTTTATAAAAAGCATTACGATGTATAAAAGATTTACTTGTTGTAAAGCACTGGCAATCCAATGGAGTAAACCCGTTCCGCTAAAGTGGCGTGGTCCTGTGATTAGCCATATTATAAAATGTGTTAAGTAGATTCTCAAACTAGTCCCATGACTGACTCGTAGTTTGTTTCACTTGCAAATTCGGGTGCCCCTCTTTCTACACGGGCAGCCTTGTATTCAGGTTTTAGCAGACTCTTTCTGGATAGCTGGAGTTGAAGATGGATTCTATCAATTATCTCTCTTTATGCTGTTTAGCTCCTGTTGTACATATTATGTTATATTTTGCGCTGTAGACATTTATGTATAACTGAACTGTATTTTGTACTAAGTATGATCCTGTATACTGTGTAACTCTGATGATTATGTTTATCCAGTGGATACTATTGTACATTATCTGGTGTATTTATTTATTTATATTCTGTTGTTCTCTATTTATGTGTTATATTCCAAAGATTACCCTTGCCACCGTCGTGCGGGGCTTTGGGGTCGTCATAATACTTTTCGTCGTTATTATTTAAAATAATTTATTTTAAATGTTTAAAATCCACTAAAATAGCCAAATTAAAAATTTTAAATTAGCTCAGATTTTCTGGGTTGTTACAAAAGTCATCTGATAAAGGATTTTTTAAATAATAATAAAAAGGTAAAAAGGTTTAATAAAAGTGAAATAAGGTCTAAAATAGTAATAAAAAGGTAAAAGGTTCAATAAAAGTGAAATAAAGTCTAAAATAATTAAACAGATTTAAAAAAAACCTAAGGTTCTGGTACTATTGCTTTTGTGCGAGATGAAAATAAACATTTTGAAAAATTGAGAATTACTATTGCTTTTGTGCGAGATTCTGACCCGTTTGCATATTTTATTTATTGAAAACGGAGTCCGTATGAAGAAGATATGATTAAAGCAAGTTATACGTGAATTGTTTACACACTTTATTTGAAATTCAAATTGTATAAATAAATATATGGAATATAATTATATATTAATTGGCATGAACAGAATATTCCATGATAATTTGAATTTTGTGTACATATATACATGTAGGAGGGGACAAAAATAATCAACGTAAGGAAGGTAATCAATCTAATTTAATACTATAATTAATATAAAAGAAACGTTCAGAGAAACAAATTCTCTGGCTCGATCCCAGAAGGGGGGTCGATCGCCCCCATTGAAGGGGTGTCGACCTGGGGATCGACGCCCCTTCTATGGAAGGGGTTGATCGCCCTTAAGGAAAAAGGGCAGTGAAGGCTAGGCTTTATATGGACTTATATATAAATTGCAAACAACGTACCAGATTATATCTAATTGATCTAACAGTTTGTAAATGTATACACACATGCAAAAGCAAACACTATTCAGATATATATAGTTATATATACCACTTACCCAGCCTCTCCCAAATTCTAATATATTTTCTTCTTGATCCTTCATTCTGCCATTGGAATTCCAGAGAAAAGTTTAGGTTTTCTTCTAAATCCTTAATCTATATTTCTTTTCTTCTCTATTCTGGTTTCGGATTAGATTTAGAATTATATTATGGAATTCAAAGATTTATATAAGATTCTAATCCCTTGATTCTTTTATATATTAACAAGAATTGGAGAACGTTATGTACGAAGGATTGGATCCAAAAGCAAATACTATTCAGATTTCTACTATTTTATGTGTCTTAGTACTATTATTGGGAATGACATTAGTTTGCTATTTTCTTTACTTTCACTACAACAAAAAACACTTTTTGCAACAGACAATATCTGTTGCAGTAGACCAATTGCAACAGGCCCGCGCCTGTTGGTATAGCCGGAGTTGTAAAAAGTCGGGCAGCGTTTTCTGCCTGTTGCAATAAGACGTTGCTGTATACTTTTTTGCAACTGGCCTTTGTTGTTGCAACAGATCATTTTGCAACAACAAATGACAGTTGTAAACCTATTATTGGCATTCGACAAACAAGATACTACAACTATTTCTGACAGTTGCAATTTGATTATTTACAACACAACATGCCTGTTGCAAAATTCAGAAAACTCATTTGCCTCCTATAATCCTTCATTTTTTCATTTAATAATTTAATAATGAAAGCATATATTATCGAAAAATAAGTAAATATGCATTTCCAATAACATTCACTAAATAAGCAAACATATATTATCAAGAAATAACAGATATTTTATTTCAATAGAAATTCAATACTACATATGATTGCAGCAAAAGTTCACAAAATTTCCATACACTATTCACATATAAAATAATTTCTATTCTCTACTTTAACAGATTGTATGAAAATATTATTTGCTATGCAGCTCTATCAGAAGCATCCATCATCGTAAGAGAACACACTCCATTAACCAACCTCTTTACGTGTGTACGGTTCAACGAAGTGATTCGCTTTCCTTCATGAGACCAACTCAGCTTTCCCTACGTTCTACGACGCCTAAACATACCAGGAGTCGATATGTTCCCAATATTTGTCCACATTTCACTTTTTCCTAATGCTTAGAAACAAAGAAATAGAAAACGATAATTAACGAATCAGTTGATCTAAAAAAAATAAACTAATAATAAAAAGCAAGCCCATACAAACCTGCGCATGACATATTAAATTTTGCTCTAAACTTCCAAGTAACCAACACAGAGATATCAGGGATTTCGGATCTACTAGAAAATAGAGATTGTAAACAAAAAGCTTAGATTATATGTTTACAATCAACTGAATAACAGCTAATGCAAACAGCAAGCCCATAATTTTAGCATTTTACAGAAATAATAATGACAAAGAAAGAGGCGAGATAAATAACAGGGGTTGGTCAATTTTGTTTTAATCTTCTAATAACACTATTTACAGAAAACAACAGAAATATACCTCCAAAATAATGAAACCATAAAATTGCATTCCCCTTTTTTCTTGTGTATCCAAGCTATGTAAAAGAGGTTTGAAATCAAAATAAATTTAAAATATTCATGAAGCCAAAAGTTCAAAGATCATATAATCTCACTAACTTTTCAGATTTTCTAGTTCAGCGCAAATCATCTGTATTTTAATAGTTCAGCGCAAACTTGCAATTCTATATGAATGCAAATAATAGCATAATCTCAATCTACATGTAAATTTTAGCATGAACATGGATGCATAACCAGCAAATGTACATAACTACGTGCAATATCTACACATGTTAAATCTCTAACTTACATTTCTATATTAAATGAAACATGTTGGTCCAATTATGAATGTGAACAATGGCACAGTGCAATCCTACATGCAAAACTCTAACATGGCATAATCCATATACAATGCTGACATGATATAAAGCAACATGCAATTTTAGACAAATGCAAATAATGAAATGATGTGCAACTCCTATTCTGCATACTACCATCCCACACAGCCATGCAATTAGCATCTTCAATATACATGCAAAACTTGTTGGTCCAATTATGAATGTGAACAGTGGCACAGTGCAATCCTACATGCAAAACTCTAACATGGCATAATCCATATACAATGCTGACATGATATAAAGCAACATGCAATTTTAGACAAATGCAAATAATGAAATGATGTGCAACTCCTATTCTGCATACTACCATCCCACATAACCATGCAATTAACATCTTCAATATACATGTACCTGGGGCGACCAAGCCAAGCTCGCTTGTAAAATACAAGCAACCACAAGTGATCTGTACACTGTGTTCTCTTATTTTTTGTCAAAGCAAAAGGGAAAACAAAATTTTCCTTCTGTAATTTGAAGACATCAATCAAAGCTCCAACCAAAACAGATAAACTTGCCTCATCAGTCCGGAGCCATAGTCCTACTCGTAAAAGTGAATACGCCTTCGAGCTTCAGGCCATATCTAGTTAACCTCCATTTTATCTAGTCAATTCACCATGACGAGTTGTATCTATAATTAGACAATTGTACCAACAGTCAGTCAATAAACATACCGTATAAACAAAAAAACAAGAATACAACAAATATATCAAAAAATCCAGCAATAAGCGCGTAACAACAATCAATTAAAAATATTTGATCCATTAATCAAACACCAATCACACAAGACAAACAAATTTTAGTTGAAGTTAATTCAAATTGGTAATGATATCATCAAAGTTTTCCTAGACAACCTCCAATACAATTGACTTCCTTTTAAGGACGTTGTAGTAAATCAACAAGCATATGTTAACACCGTAGCATGAACGATAAAAGCAAGGAGAGCGAGACCTCAACACAAAACACATGTAAATAAAAGGATGGACAACAAATCTAAAGATGAAACGCCACAAGTTTCAACTATATCACTACAACAAAAAATACTTTTCGCAACATGCAATATCTGTTGCAGTAGACCTTTTGCAACAGACCCACGCCTGTTGGTATAGCCGAAGTTGCAAAAAGTCAGTCCCTTTTCGCAACAATTTTTGCCTGTTGCAATAAAAGTTGCAGTATACTTTTTGCAACTGGCCTTTGTTGCTGCAACAGATCATTTTACAACAAAATATAACAGTTGCAAAATTAAAAAAAAAAAATCATCTGATTATTTCAATGCTTTCATTAAATTTAATAACTCGTATACGTACCATGCATCAATTCAAACATAAAACTTCCAAATACATCGTTCAGCAATCATAAAAATTCAAGTAACATTTCAATATCTATAAACTAAAGAACGAAGAAATCCATTGATAAAGCAAATACATGTACATCAATAATGACTCTCTTCAAAACAACACTTCTTTTAATACAAGAGGCGAATCTAATTCAACACTAACATAGAAGCCACAACAAAGACACCATCCATTCATTTACCTGCCTCATTTCACCTTCCCATATTTCTTTTCTTCCGATCTAAAGCTTCTCCGAGAAGGAAAAAAACAACAAAAATATTTTCAAACTCCCAATCTTCAAGCAAACCTCACCTCCCTCATCTCCAGCCCCTCTTCATTGCACCACTTCGTCGCTGCCGCAACCGAGCTCCTGCCAAAGTGTCCTTCGTTGCAGCGTCTCTCCACTGCAACTCTTGTCCAACACTCACTTCATCACGTTGATTTTTTTTTGCTCGGTGAGATTTTTCATTTGTTGTGTTGCTTCATAAAACCCTGTAACCATACACTGCTCCTACTGTTTCTAGCATACTCCTACAATTCCAAGCACTGCTGCTACTGTTTCCAATATCATTACTCTGCAACCATACACTCTGTGTATTTTACCAAAAAACAGAATAAAATTGTATATGCTAAAAATGGTAACTAGTATAAAATCATAACATAGCATCATTGTCAGTTACTTCATTGCAATGGTTTCTCACCTGAAAGAACAAAACAGTTGGACATGTTATATTAGTTTGGACAGACGGGTATGATAGATTATCTTTTTTATGGAACCCTGTATCACTCATGCTATATAGTAATTAAGCAAGGAAGAAAAAAATTATTTGTGAAGAAAAAAAAAGTTGACATTACTGGTGAAATAATATTTCAATTTGCTGCAAGTTATATACTTGATAAGTCTGTAATTCACCACAGAATGTCTAAGCTAGGAGCTAAGCTCTGCATGGACACCAGTGACATTTATTCAACCAAATTCTGATAAGAACTCAAACATTTGGTTTCCATTTTTAACTCACGTCCACATTTAGTAGACTGCATTGAATATTGTCTGCTCATTCTGCTAGATATGCCCTACAAGGTACTTATTCATGTTGAAACATAACGAATACGCTCTTCATTCATTACTACAACACATCAGTTTCCTAGCCATATTCGAATTTTCTTTTTAATAACGTTCCTAGTTTAATACACAGTGTTAATACTTCAGATGTGAACAACTCTATTAAAAATGTCAAATAGCATGACTCTTACAGTAGCCATTTTCATTTTTCATCTAATTATTTAATTTTGACTGAGTGATTTGTGTAACTTTTTACCATCTCAATAGCTTTGGCAACTCTATTTGCAATATCAGTTTACATAACTGTGGCCTAACATGCCTCTACAACATTCAGCCCATCTTTTTCCAAACCAGATAAAGTCCTAGCAACTACTGAAACAGTTCCAAATAACCCACAAGCGCATGAAATATTTTATCTTTTGGGGCAATGAACATACAAAATCCAAATTGAAATTAATACCTATAACCTACATCTTCAGGTCCTTGACCTTCGGCTTCAATTTTAGTTGTGCCCTAGCTGGAAACGATGTTCGTAATTCCGTGTATCATGATCCACGAAAATCGCTCGCTGCTCGGAGTTGGCCAATGCTCGTTCGTGCCTTGCCGGCGGTTGATGGCTGAAGTCATAGTCGACGACTTGGTTCGTTCATTGCTCGTGAATCCTGGAATAGCGATTCTATAGTTTTTTTTTAAATCTGGCCGAGGATCGAAGAATTTGGTGCCCTAAATAAATTCGCGGTTGATGGATGAAGTCGTAGTTGATGGCTTTTTCCTATTTGTTGCTATGCCAAGGATTTTAAAGATATTACAGAATAGGCAGAAGTAGATATGGAGATGTTTTGGAAGGATATAGGGAGATGGAAGGGGATCTGGAAGATTGACTGTATACACAGATGAAACATCTTGGAAAAAAGAAAAGACGCGCAGGCGTACTTGAATCTAGGGGGTTCTCGCATACGGGGTTAAAAAAACATATGGCGTTTTCAGGAGCGAAATTTTTGGCGGTGGAGGGAATTATTTCATGTTGGAGTCATAAGCCCACGAATTTTGAATTGAAATCAAGATGTAGAAGCTTTCGTCAAAGCAAAATAAAATTTTACCATATATAGAAAAGATAGATATAAAATAAAATCTTTGAAGCATATGAAATCAGTCATTTACAAAGTAGTTTTAGTACTTTTGGTATCTTGAATTTCTTTTAACATCTACTAATTTTTTAAAAATATTTTATATTTATCAATTTAAACAGTAATTTAATATAAATTAGAAAATACTTAAAAATTAAAAACAGCAATATCAACAGTTACTAATAACAAATAATTATTTAATTCACACAAATATTTCTTTTAGCCATAAATTATAAATTAATTCATATATAATATTATTACTAATTAGCAATTTCTCCTTAATAGTAATATTAATCAATTATCGTTTATTTATTGATTATGATTTATCAATTATTTGATTATTTATATATTCATGTTTCAAATAATTATTAATTTTTCTCCATTAGTTTATTATTATTATTAATTATTTATTTATTTTACTATTTTTTAACTGATAAATATTATTATTTTATTGTCAATTATAAATATCACTTCATAATATTTAAAATTTATTATTAATTAACAATTAATATTTATTATTTTTAATTATTATACAATTACTAGTAGTTAATTATTTAATAGTAACTATTTAAAATTAATTATTGAAAGTTAATCATTAAAAGCTGATACTTCTTTTTAATATGTTTTTCGCAACTAACTTTACCGGTTGTAAAAAATTCAGTTATTGCAAGCGGCGAAAACAGTTGTTAAAGTTATTTATTTGCAACTGTCATGGAAGTACAGTTGCTAATAGCATGTTTTTGCAACAGAAAGGGAAGCGCAGTTGTTAAAAATATACTTTTTGCAACAGACAAAAAAGGTCTGTTGCTAAATCTTATCTATTGCAACTACTATAATAGGTCTGTTGCTAAATATCATTTATTGCAACTGTCATTTATCGCCTGTTGCAAATAGCTAGTTGCCATAGGGTATTTTTCTTGTAGTGAATATGGTTTTCTTTTACCCATTGGGAACACCGATTTCTTTGCTTTGAGGGTTGTTGGATGCCGTGAAAAGAAAAATTGATAGTTATTAACACATTTAAATTGGAGTGCTCTTATATTTTTATTAGTTGCCGTCTAACATCTGTATGTGTCAAAACTGATGGTTATAGAAGTTGGAGAAGAACAAGAAATAAAGCAAGATAAGAGAAAAATTGTCCAATATATTATGCTCAGTTTATTTGTGGAGGTTTTAATTGCTAGTTGTTCAAGTTATAAATTTGACTCACAAATCTAAGTCCGTATGACTAAAATATGTCAAATGATTTTATGTGGAAACGGGAAGGAATGCGAGTTTGGCTATAATGCCATCAGAAACCAATGTTTTCCTTGCCACAAGAGACAAGACCACGCCTAGCTAATCAAGTATTCAAACAGGCATATTTTCTTTGTGTTGAATTTTCTTTTAGATTCATGCAGGATAGTATATTATGTATTCAACTGTCGGTATGCCTACCATATATGTAACTATTTGCTAGTTAAAATTACCAACTTTCAAATTTTCAGTTAAGGTGTTTTTTTCTCTAGTTTTAATCATATGCCATTAATGCATGCTTTAGATAAGAGTAGTTGGGAGTAGATTTATTTAATTCCCACTATGAATTGTCCAAATGATTTATAGCCAAACTATGTCAAATTCCTTACAAAAAGAAAAAGAGAAAAAGAGTAAAAAAGAAGAAAATAAATATTATTATTCCTCAAATCCATTTTCCCTGATTAATGCTGAGGTGCTACTGAAAAAAAACAATTTTTAATCCAAAAGCTACTGAATTTGTTACATACTGTACTACTGCTTGACAGATCTTAACAATGAGTTCGAGTTGTAAACAGTAACACTTCAATCCAAAATAGAGCTCATAATTCCTTGCATGCTACATTTTATAAAAATATATGAATTTTGTACCCCCTTTTCAATATATGTAATATCTAGATACGCAACACAACACATCGCAGCACAGAAGCGTTAAACGCTCAGTTTCTGTCGAAACACAACATGTACTTTTAGTATCTTTACCAACTTGTTCCATCCATGATATTTATAAATGTGTTAAGTATACCCATATTTGATCTAACCTCACTAGCAATTTGCAATAAAACAAATTTTACCTTAGTTTATCACATTTAAAATTTAATTATATTGTTGCACTCTTTGCTTATTGCTTGAAATTTAATTAATAATATCAGTAAAACTAAATTAGACCCTGCTTATAACATAACTGGACATACAATTGTCGTCGTCATTCATAATCAAATCCAATGAATGAATAATATTATTTTGGAGATCACAACCATAACATCTTATGTAAATATTTTATCACCCATCGACCTTCCGGATTTAACATTTATTGAAGTCCTAGGCGTCTGAAACTATTTTCTAAAGACTTTGGATACCTAATTATTTCCCAAACAATATAGTGGTAAATATTACAGTCATTTGTCTTTTTTTTTCATTACTTTTAGAAACAACTTTTATGTATATATTTTTGAATACTTATTTATGCTCCACAAGTGTTTGTATTTACTCCCTGACATCACACAAAAGAATCATACATCAACTCAGTCTATAATATACAGCCCGGGTGAAATTTATTCCTCATGTTCACGAATCCAGAGTTGCTAATGAGAAATCACAATAGACAACACTGGGAAAATATGAAAATAGAAACAGAAACTTATTCAAAGAGAAACTAAAATCACAATCTAAATGCTGGTAAAATACGAAAATCGAAACTTATTCAAAGAGAAATCACTTATCTTGTTTTAGGAGCAGAAATAGAACGAAAAGAACAAATCACAATTAGGAAATTCTCGAGCGCTGGGAAGTATGGTTCAGAGGGTCAAGGAATTATCAGCCGTTTTTTCGTCATTTCGTGGCTTCCGAAGGATGAACGGGTCGATCTAAGGGAAGAGGGTGATAGTTTCGTAGCCGGTGTAGGAGAAGAAGTTAATCAGGTTTTAGGCTTTAGGACTTTTCAGAAATTAAGGTTTTGAGGTATATGGGATCTAGTAAGAAGAATGGTTCGATTCGGAGCTTTGGGATCTAAATTGTGAAGCGAGGAACGAAAAAAGGAGGCGGGATCCGAAAATCTTTCGACTTGTCGAAAAAACATTAACGCGCAGTGTAACCCACTGATTTGAGCGCCAATAATCCCAACCAGACAATTATGTCAGTAATTACTAAAAATTAACTATTGATTATTTAATATTAATCATTAATTATATTCAAGTATCAAATTTAAGTTATAAGTATACCTAATTCTTAATCAATTTTGAAACACCCCACCTCCGTTAAGGTCACTCACAAAGGGAATGCATTAACTTTGGTGAAACATTTTAAGTAAAAGATACAGATAATTTACAAGACGGACATACAAATAGCGGAAAAAATGAAATCATTTCATAAGAAGCATGGTTTAGTCAAAACACTACAACCATTGCCTCAAAACCCAACTTCCAAATCATTACAATAAAACCTCTGTCTTGGTTCAAAACTCCAAATACATAAAGAAGCATAAAACAACAGTAAAGCAGCATAAATGCCCAATAAAAGTGTAACCACAGCCATAGCCTAAGAAAAGGGAATCCAAACAATACATCTACTCTCTTCAAGCTGGAAAAGGTCTGAACTAAGCTAAAGTATTCCCTCCCTGTGGACCTGGGAGGGGGGGGGGGGACGGAAGAAAATGGGTCAGACATAAAGGCTGGTAAGCCCAGTGATTTTCAATTTGTAAACAAGAAAAAGGATCATGACATGAATAAACCGAATATAAGACAATACCGTAGTAACAAGATAACATAAGACACAATAAGGAAAGATAAACTGAATATGCTATCGCATCCATTTCTATTTCTCTGCACCTACTAACAACTGTTTCAACTAGCCTCCTGTGTTCAAAATAAAATGATCCCTTTATCGATCGGCTTCTACTCGCGTGTATTTATTACTTGTGTCATTCGGCCCTACTTGTTTGTAGATACCCGTGTTGGTCCCACCATAGGGTGTATCAATCCCTATGATGGCGACCCGACACAATTCAAGATGCACAGTGTATAACTACTGATGCATAGTGCCTGATTTTTCCACTTCGTAGTACGCGCATGCCCGTACTTCATTGGAACCTACACTGACGCACCACCTGCCACTATTTTGACCGCTTATAATCAGCCCAGTAATCGTGCCCCACCCTGCCTTGTTTAGGGTACCATGATACATCTATGTGGGTTACTGATGAAATGGGTCCCCGTTGCTAGGGTTTCCTAATCAACATGTTATAGCGGTTAAGTGTTTTCAATTTAACCTAACCCAACCCATTTGTTTAATTAACGTGTTGCATTGGTTAAGTGTCGCCTATTCATATGTTACTTAACCTTACCATTCTTAGCATGTCTGTTCAATGGCATTAATTAATTTATTAATGCACCAACCTCTCACATTAGAACTGTTGTTTGCGGTTGCTAGATGTGCCGGGCGATTTCGGACAAACTTCTACCGCAAACTCATTCTAACCTCGGGTTTTGGGCTTGATGCGCTAACCTCTCACATTAGACCTGTTGTTGCTGTTGCTGGATGTGCCGGGTGGTTCCGGGCAATCTTACACCGCAACTCAATCTAACCTCGGGTTAGGCATGTTCATCTTTTATCCAATTTACATATTTACCATTCATGTCCAAGTCTAGATTTTTGTATGTCAATTATCCACAATTGTAGTCAATTCAAGTTATGTCCAATATACTTGTTATGTCTAAAATTACTCCAATAGGTTATACCCAATTCCCCGCGTTACAATCACACGTACAACAAGATTCAACAAGGTTTCCAAATTCCAAGTACTCATAAAATAAAATGGAAAGGGGATAGAGAAGAAACATAAGAATTGACATAAGGGAAAATAGGCATGTTAAGGTATTTCAAACACAAGAATTACGGTTCCAATAGGCATGTTGTACATTAACAACGAATAAGAGCAAACTAAGGAAAATACATCATAGGTATACAGATTCGATAGGATTGAACATAAAGAAATTACTAATTTGATGTACAACATGATAGGTTCAATCACAACAGTCTCATAGGCATAGGTAATTTCAGATTTGACAAAGGAACAAGCATGAATCAGAATTGGTTATCTTACAATTAGGCCTTGTTCTAGATTCGATTCATTACAGTCATGATTTCTATTATGTGTTCAAATCTGAATAATAACTGAACTTACAGCGATAGGATTAGAAAAAGAGAATTAGTTGACATTGTAGCGATTCTAATCTTTCTTTGTTGATTGAAGTGGAAAAACATTTCTTCAATTTGAAGCTCTCTAATTTGATTTCTAGTTTGGAGAAGAAGGAGGCTAGGCTAGTTTAGAGATTGACAGCATGGAGGCACCATAGAATAGGGTTATGAGGTTAGGGTTAAGTTTAGCTATATATTTATAGATGTGTTAGACAAACTATGACCATTAGATTAGCATAGGAGTCATCAGAGCCATCCAAACCAAAGAGACATGTCACCCAGCCAACCACAGCGTGACACATAAACCCTAATCCTTCAGAATTCGTCACCCAAATCTAGGATGATAGGTGTCAACACCCCTATACGGGGGTCGACACCCCTGTCGAAACCCCTATAGGAGGGTCGACACCCCCTAGGGGTCGGTACCCTCGGGCGGGATTTTTCCCGCTCATCTTTTATTGGCTGATTTTCGAAATTTGAATTCGTTTTCTGATTTTTAATTATTATTTAATTCTACTTTGAACTGAAATCTTCTAAGCTTCATAACTTCCTCATACGGAGTCCGATTTATGCAAACTCAGACTCTATTCCGACCAAAATTCCGAGACGAACGCAATGATGCTACCCATTTTACTTAGTTCTCGCTTTTAAAATTAAGCATTCTTTAATTCGTTATTTTAATATTCATAGAAAATACGGGGTGTTATATTCTCCCCTCCTTAAAGAATTTCGTCCCCGAAATCTCTAAGTTAATAAGAATATATCCTAACATCCAACATCCATCTACTCAACCATCAATCATAGGCATCCATAGTCCTAAAAAAAGTTTTCTAATGCTTTCATGATCATATGCATAGTGTGTGTATATGTCCTTATCTAATGCAAAATCATGTGGTCTACTGATTCAGTTGACCTCCTTAATGCGAATTATGTCAATGCCATGAGTCCATCATGTATGCAATTATTCCTAATCGTACTTTATAACTTCTACATGAGTGCACAATCATTTATACAAATGCAACATCCATATGATAACACATCAAGTTTCAATCCATATACAAATACATATATGCATATGTAATATGAAAGTGACCGAGTTGATCTAGTAACTAATGTGTGTGTATATGTGTAATGACCCAATAGTTTTCGGCCCTGAAAATCGACATAAATACATTTACCGTATCTCATGCCAACCTTCCAACTCCGAAACACTGGAACGTTTATAGAAAGAAGTTGAAGGGTGAGATAAGAAAGAAAGAAATATTAGAATAGAAGAAAAAGAAGAACCAACACAATGCAGAATCAGAGTCTCACATCGCAGCGGAACAAAATATAATACAGAAATGAATCTTTATCGAGAGCTTTCAAAAATACTTATAATATCAGAGTATATCACACATCTGGATAGTTATAATAACCTGTCCTCATATACATCACACAGCGCAATACATCATATATATATAATACCATACGTCTGAACACCTCCAGCCCGTCTCTGGACTTTGCAGCATTAGATAACCTGGACTTGTACACCTCGGTCTAACCCGAGCATTTAAAAAACACCGGGTCGGTCTGGTGAACCAGAGTGAGAAAAACTCGCACTGTATTAAGGGGAATTATCCAACTTGATTTTAAAGTTCAAAATCTTTTCGAAAGAAAAGGATAATTGTAAGACCAAATCCGCACATAATTACGGACGGTTTTTACCTTACGGTAACCCAAAACATTTTTGAAATTGATATCTTTTCTGATATTATAATAGCATCTAAATAGAAGTAGATATCAATGTAACACCCCGTAATTCTGCGACATTAAGATTCTCAAATTAAAGTATAATTAATTTTTAAAAGAAAAATTAAAAAGAAAAAGATCCATGCAGTTGTTTAATTTAAGTATTGTAACTAACATGAAAAAAAAGAGGTAAGGAGAGAACAATAATTATTATTGTTCTAAGACTTATTAACAAAAACCTCTGTAGCTCAGTTGGTTAAGGCATTGGATTGGTAGCATGGAGGTCGGGGGTTCGAACCCCGGCGGCGGCATAATTTTTTATCATTGTTTTAGAGAGGGCCAACTAAACATGCAAATATACGTACGTATACAAATTCAAAATTTGAAAGGATAAGAATGTACGTATAAGGAAATAAAGAAAATATACATATATATAAATATGAGAAATATAAATATATATATATACAAAAATATATGTATACGAAAGATAAAATTCAAGATAAGGCTACAGTCAATGAAATATGGCAACATCATTTGAATTTTGAAAATAAAATGAAAGTTGTGCGTATATATATACGCGTAAAATGGTCGTTAGAGGAATTGTATACATATAAGAATATTTCATGTGAATAAAACAGTTAAATAAATTCCAGAAATTCAAAAGTTTGAAAATCAAACTTTTACACCAAAATAGCTTGTGGGACCCAATGCTGACTCAGCACTGCGTGTATGATAAGGTTTGGCTAGATTCATCTACGTACCTGGACTATTTTCTTAACTAGGTTCAATGCTGACTCAGCGCTGCGTGTACGATAAGGTCTTGAGCAGCTATATAAACAGCCCTAGTCTTCATTCTCTTTGCACCAATTCTCTTCTATCCTTATGCTGCTAAGATTCATGGCTTCTTCCCCTCTTCTAAATTTTCTTAAATAAATAAAATAAAATATGATTCAAGACGAGGAGATGCTGCTAAAAGACTTTTAAGGAGGGATTCAAATCAAAGTTTCAAGTGAAGAATTCAAAGGCTAGCTCAAACAAATTTCAAGCAACGACGCACGAATCATAGCCACGCTTTCCTTCTTTTCTAGATCTATTTTCTGTAAGTTGGTTATTTCTAGATTAGAATATTTTGTTTTATTTGTGACATGAAATTAAAGGAATAAAGGAATATGCCAAGTCTCTCTCTCTCTCTCTTCGAATCTGTGTTTATACTCTTGGACTGAATTAAGAACTGTTATGATTCGAGGACAAATAAGACTGTAACCGTGACTATGACTATAGAACTGTGGCCTTTGAAAGCATATGCCTTTGGACTATGACATAAGCCTTTGATTTTGGGACATATAAACATTTCCTATGACAATGACTTAGGACTATGGGAATTATTTTCCCTTTTGGACTATGAACATCGCCTATATTGCCTATGACCATGGACATTACTTATGACTAAGAACATAAGCCTTTGAATTAGACATAAACTATTGCTTATGACATAATGAGGACAATTGTGATTTTGACACCCATGATTCATGATTAGGAAAATATTGCTTTAGTTTGGTGATTGTGAAATTGGGTCTAAACCCAATTATTTATTCTACCTGTTCCTTGGTTTTTTTTTCTTTGGTTTTAAGACAGTGGGAATTTACCTATTAAGTTAGGTCTACCCACGTTCTTGAACCTATTTTGCCCATTCTTTGGTTTTAAGACAGTGGGAATTTACCTATTTAGTTAGGTCTACCCATATTCTTGAACCTACATTGTTATCCAAACCTTTTTATGCCAATTATTTCTTCTTGTCATTTTGATTCATTCCCTTTTTATCTACGAATCTAGATTTATTTATAATCTAGGTTGAATCACGATTATTCGAACGGTGGGAATGCGATTTGGGGAAAAACATGGAAATGAATATGAACGTAATTGTAAACTTGGAAATTGGCATAATTTGGAATATGTATTATGACATGCATATTAAAATGAAAACGGGGAAATTTGACATGGATTAGGGAATATGTGATTTTGACATATTAAATTTAGCATTAGTAAGTAAGCTAAATTTTAGGCATAAAATGTAAACTAGAAAAATAATTCTAGTTTTTCCATAAATTGTGAATTAGGATGTTAAACCAAGGTTGGGTTAATTAAGGTTGATTTGGAATAAGTATATTAGCACAATTTTGAATTTATTCATAATTGTGAGCAATTGTCATGTTTAGAATAAATTATGGTTAGCGACACTAAATTTGGTATAATTTACATACAAAAAAATATAAATATGATAAATAAGAGAGAATGGACCATAATAATAAATGTGACAATGTACATTAAAAGAGTAGTAATGAAATAAGTAAATTAGGAGTAATTTACTTATAGAATTCGTCATAAATGTTAAATTGTTCATTTACCACAAAATATGTAACTTGGTTAAGTTTTGGCCATAAATTATAAACTAGGATATTTAATCTAGTTTCGGCAATGAAATAGGAAATGGCCTAAACTGCATGTTGGGTTAGGACTTGGGCCTAGAATATAAGTATACTAGTAGGCTTGACAAATAAATATAGGCCAAATTTGTCTAAAAAGGGGAAATGGGCTTTTGAAATAAATTGTTAACAATTTATAAACAAAAGAAAAGTATTTTGATAACATCCCTTTTTATAACACATAGACCAGAAGGTTCTAGGGTGACAGAGAGGATAGTGTCTAGGCTTGGGTTTGGAAAATACAAGTTTCCTGCCCTCCCTGGCTATCCCTAACTGATCCGAAGGACGGGATGGTTGTTTTCAAAACCAGATTTGGAAACTAATCAAAAACCCTTTGAACTTAGAAAACATGAATATGCCTAAACCGAGGTTAGACTGAGTTGCGGTGTAAACCTGCCCGGAACCGACCGGCACATCCAGTAACCGCAGCAATATCTGTCTAATGTGAGAGGTTGCGGCTTTAATTTATTAATTAAAGCTAGAACAAGAATGGGAGAGTTAAGTCTATAGGAACACTTAACCAACCTAACACGGTTAAGCTAGAATGGGAAGGTTAAGGAACACTTAACCAACTTAGCACAGTTAAAGCTAGAATGGGAGGGTTAAGTCCATGGGAATACTTAGCCAAATTAACATGTTGACTAGACTAGAAGGTGGGGTTAAGTAAAGTTAATACACTTAGCCAATTTAACATGTTAATTAGACTAGAGGTTGGGGTTAAGTAATACACTTAGCCAAATTAATATGTTAACTGGACTAGACCATAGGGTTAAGTAAACTTGAACGATTAACCATCAGAATATGATAAATGAATAGGGTTAAGTAAAAAGCATGAAGGGATAACACTTAACCAGTGTAATAGGATAAGGGAAGAGGGTTAAGATAGCTTGAATCGACTAAATACACTTAACCAACCCAACCTGGCGAGAAAGAAAACTAAGTAGTAGACCTCAATTGAAAAGGGGACTAAGTAGTAAAACTTAGTTAAGAAAACAAGGAATTTGGAAACTAAGTGGTAAACCTTAGTTAGTAGAACTAAGTAGTAATTCTTAGTATAACACGAAGGAGCAGACATCCATCTGGTTTTAAGAAGGCTCCAACGAATTGGGTTACGAAGCCCGAGGCTTCGAGGGGACGTGAGGGTACTCTTGGTATCCCTCTGTGAGGCTGCAGATGATCATCCTGGGCTCACAGAGGTTAAGGTCTGCGTTAGAAGAACCGAGGGTATGCCTTGATTGCAATATATATATGTGGCAACCTAAAGACTAGGATGGACCAGCGTGATTCGGCGAGAAGACGGTAGCCCTGTGATAGCAACTCGTCGTCTACCATCCATCTTGAGTCAATCGAGATACGTGAAGCGGAAAGGCGGAGAACTCCAAAAGACCATATACTTGCTATCTAGTTATGGTTGCGGATGGCCATAGGATAGTGGGGCACCGGGGGCCGACGTATAGTTCTCATTTTACAAGGTGTGCCTTTCATTAGCTGAGGGAGGGGTCAAGTGGGACCATAGCCACTGGAGTAAAAACAGACCTTAGCATCTGCATCGGCATATATCTGAAAGCTCCCGACCGAGTTCTGTATTCCTTGATTTGCCCTGTCACAGGACTCGGATCGCACATTACAGGACATGTGCATCTAGACAAGCGATAACGATTCGCGATACATACGTGGGGAAGCCTAGGAACATATACCACTCTAGGTAGTGTGTCCTAGACTTGGGGGCATTGTTCGACAGGTAGCGTAATCCCTAGTTGGACTAGGTGGCATAAACCCTGAACTCGAAAAGCGTTCAGCAGATAGCGTAAAACTATAGTTAAATCTAGAAAGCAGTGGATAGAAAACCCTAGATTAGATCTAGGTAACAACTAATAAATGGATGCCTGAAGGCGATGGAAAATACAGGGATTGGGATCACGTTATCGTTACTAGTTGAAACACTAGTTAGGCGGTGCAGAGATATAGAAACCAGTATAACAAGTAAATAGTGAAGCAGCGAAAGTATTAGAGCGTATCCAGTTTATCTTAGCATATCTTGTGACTACCTTGTCTAATCTTGTTGACCCTATCGTCATGGTGTAATCTTGTATTCAGTTAATTCATGTCGTTTTGTTTTCCATGTTCACATGCTAGAAGTTACTGAACTTACTCAGGCTTTATGTCTGACTCTGTTTTTCTTTCGTCTTCTTTCTTCCGTTCTCCCCCCCAGGTTTTTAAGGAAGAAATAGGATAGCTCAGATTTGTTTTGGGATGATTTCTCTTTCCAAGCTTGAAGAATCTTGGATGCATCAGCTTTGGATTGCTATGGCTGGCTTTTGTTACATTGGGGAATATAAATGTATTTTATGCTTCTTTATTTTGTAAAGACAGTTGATACTCTGATATTGTAAAGGAACCTTGTACAAATTATTTTGTCAATAAAGCAAAGTTTTATTTTCCGCTGTTTAATGTTTGTCTGTCTTGTAATTTATCTACATCTTTTACCCATAATGCTCCACAGAACTTAGTGCATTCCCTTTGTGAGTGATACTAACGGATGTGGGTGTTACACGTGGTATCAGAGCTGAAGGTTACCAGATCAGATAAAAGATTTGAAAAATTATTTTCAAAAGGTTTTTAAAGAAGCATTTTTAAAAGAAAGGATTTGTTTTAAAGGCATATTCCCCAAAGCCATACGCATTGTCTTCTCTTCCTCTATTTGAATTCTTGTCTCCTTCTTTCTTGACTCTCTGGGGCTCCTGGCTTTCTGGGAGGTAACCTCATCGAAGGGCGAAGTAGTGCCCGACTTCCATCTATAGCCGTAGTTGTTTTACTTACGGCCAGTCTTCTTTCAAGTTTATAGGGTTTTTTCGTGCGATAGAGGCAACTTTCGAGAGATTTGCCAACATGGTTACACGCGGAAGTTTGGCAAAGGAGCACGACCCAAGGATGAGGAAATTATGGATGTAGACTTGGCTCACGAAGGAGGAAGGGATTATAAAACCTAAGACAAGAGCAAGTATCTTTACTATGGTATGATAGGACATATACTTAAGGACAAGGGCAAGAATGAGGACGAGATTTTCAGAAGGACAAGTACATGCTTTCGCCACCAAGCGCACCTAGGAAAATGGTGGTCCGATTGGAAGAGTCTAGTTTTCTGTTCGTACTATTTCCTTAGGTTCCAGCGCTTCTTATTTGTTCATACCCACTTCCATAGTTGAGTCTCTGCACCATAGTACGTGTATAGTAGAAAGATCCCACTAGAGTCTCAAATCCAATTGGTGGTCCGACCAGTTTTTGGTTAGTAGGGATTTGAGGATAGCTATCGAGTTTTCTTATATCATCTCACGTAGATCGTCTAAATTCGGTGAAGATATTCCTTGGATGCTTGTCTGATATTGGTTTAGGCCTTTGGGGCTTGTACTTGAGGAATGTCGAGTTCGGTTTGGATGGTTTGCGTGAAAGATGAATAGTTGTGGTAGGTACTCTAAAAAGTACGGAGTGATCTTTTGACTCTCATAGTTATGGCCTGATGGATAAGCTAAGAGGGAGGCCTCTAATCATCTTAGTACATATACTTGGCGCCGTGATTGACATCTGTTTATTTTGGAAATGGAGATTAGGAACTTCACAATCGTGAAGATAAATTGGTTAAGATACGGTGGAGTAAAGCTCAAGAAGGCTAGATACTAGCAACATGCCCTTTTTCCTTGAGGGTGCATCCTTGATTTCTCTGTTTAGGAGCTTTACGCGTAGTTGTTTCTCTCTTTCCAAAGTATATCCTCTAGGTCGTATCTGCGATCCTTAGGTAGAAGCCAATGGATGTAAACATGTATTTGAAACATGTTATGGTTGAATGGTTGCAAGTGGTTGCAAATGGTTGCTCGTGGATGCATATGCATACGTACTAGGCACTAGATCAAGTTTGGACGCTCTCATATTGCATTTACATATATGCATTTGTTTATAAGTTGAACTTGATATGATATCATATGGACGTTGCATATGGATGAATGGCTGTGCACGCATGTAGTATTTACATGACTAGGGATGTTTGCATGCATGATTGGACGCATGGCACTAACATGATTTGCATTAAGGAGGTCAACTGAATCAGTAGACCGCCTGATTTTGCATTAGATAGAGACATATACACACACTATGCATATGAACATGAAAGCATTAGAAATCTTTTAAGGACAATGAATGCATGTGATTGAATGGTTGAGTAGATGGGTGATTGGATGGTAGGACACATTCTTCCTAACTTGAAGATTTCGGGGACGAAATCCTTTTAAGTGGGGGAGAATGTAACACCCCGTAATTCTGCGACATTAAGATTCTCAAATTAAAGTATAATTAATTTTTAAAAGAAAAATTAAAAAGAAAAAGATCCATGCAGTTGTTTAATTTAAGTATTGTAACTAACATGAAAAAAAAGAGGTAAGGAGAGAACAATAATTATTATTGTTCTAAGACTTATTAACAAAAGCCTCTGTAGCTCAGTTGGTTAAGGCATTGGATTGGTAGCATGGAGGTCGGGGGTTCGAACCCCGGCGGCGGCATAATTTTTTATCATTGTTTTAGAGAGGGCCAACTAAACATGCAAATATATGTACGTATACAAATTCAAAATTTGAAAGGATAAGAATGTACGTATAAGGAAATAAAGAAAATATATATATATATACATATGAGAAATATAAATATATATATATATACAAAAATATATGTATACGAAAGATAAAATTCAAGATAAGGCTACAGTCAATGAAATATGGCAACATCATTTGAATTTTGAAAATAAAATGAAAGTTGTGCGTATATATATACGCGTAAAATGGTCGTTAGAGGAATTGTATACATATAAGAATATTTCATGTGAATAAAACAGTTAAATAAATTCCAGAAATTCAAAAGTACCTGGACTATTTTCTTAACTAGGTTCAATGCTGACTCAGCGCTGCGTGTACGATAAGGTCTTGAGCAGCTATACAAACAGCCCTAGTCTTCATTCTCTTTGCACCAATTCTCTTCTATCCTTATGCTGCTAAGATTCATGGCTTCTTCCCCTCTTCTAAATTTTCTTAAATAAATAAAATAAAATATGATTCAAGACGAGGAGATGCTGCTAAAAGACTTTTAAGGAGGGATTCAAATCAAAGTTTCAAGTGAAGAATTCAAAGGCTAGCTCAAACAAGTTTCAAGCAACGACGCACGAATCATAGCCACGCTTTCCTTCTTTTCTAGATCTATTTTCTGTAAGCTGGTTATTTCTAGATTTGAATATTTTGTTTTATTTGTGACATGAAATTAAAGGAATAAAGGAATATGCCAAGTCTCTCTCTCTCTTCGAATCTGTGTTTATACTCTTGGACTGAATTAAGAACTGTTATGATTCGAGGACAAATAAGACTGTAACCGTGACTATGACTATAGAACTGTGGCCTTTGAAAGCATATGCCTTTGGACTATGACATAAGCCTTTGATTTTGGGACATATAAACATTACCTATGACAATGACTTAGGACTATGGGAATTATTTTCCCTTTTGGACTATGAACATCGCCTATATTGCCTATGACCATGGACATTACTTATGACTAAGAACATAAGCCTTTGAATTAGACATAAACTATTGCTTATGACATAATGAGGACAATTGTGATTTTGACACCCATGATTCATGATTAGGAAAATATTGCTTTAGTTTGGTGATTGTGAAATTGGGTCTAAACCCAATTATTTATTCTACCTGTTCCTTGGTTTTTTTTTCTTTGGTTTTAAGACAGTGGGAATTTACCTATTAAGTTAGGTCTACCCACGTTCTTGAACCTATTTTGCCCATTCTTTGGTTTTAAGACAGTGGGAATTTACCTATTTAGTTAGGTCTACCCATATTCTTGAACCTACATTGTTATCCAAACCTTTTTATGCCAATTATTTCTTCTTGTCATTTTGATTCATTCCCTTTTTATCTACGAATCTAGATTTATTTATAATCTAGGTTGAATCACGATTATTCGAACGGTGGGAATGCGATTTGGGGAAAAACATGGAAATGAATATGAACGTAATTGTAAACTTGGAAATTGGCATAATTTGGAATATGTATTATGACATGCATATTAAAATGAAAACGGGGAAATTTGACATGGATTAGGGAATATGTGATTTTGACATATTAAATTTAGCATTAGTAAGTAAGCTAAATTTTAGGCATAAAATGTAAACTAGAAAAATAATTCTAGTTTTGCCATAAATTGTGAATTAGGATGTTAAACCAAGGTTGGGTTAATTAAGGTTGATTTGGAATAAGTATATTAGCACAATTTTGAATTTATTCATAATTGTGAGCAATTGTCATGTTTAGAATAAATTATGGTTAGCGACACTAAATTTGGTATAATTTACATACAAAAAAATATAAATATGATAAATAAGAGAGAATGGACCATAATAATAAATGTGACAATGTACATTAAAAGAGTAGTAATGAAATAAGTAAATTAGGAGTAATTTACTTATAGAATTCGTCATAAATGTTAAATTGTTCATTTACCACAAAATATGTAACTTGGTTAAGTTTTGGCCATAAATTATAAACTAGGATATTTAATCTAGTTTCGGCAATGAAATAGGAAATGGCCTAAACTGCATGTTGGGTTAGGACTTGGGCCTAGAATATAAGTATACTAGTAGGCTTGACAAATAAATATAGGCCAAATTTGTCTAAAAAGGGGAAATGGGCTTTTGAAATAAATTGTTAACAATTTATAAACAAAAGAAAAGTATTTTGATAACATCCCTTTTTATAACACATAGACCAGAAGGTTCTAGGGTGACAGAGAGGATAGTGTCTAGGCTTGGGTTTGGAAAATACAAGTTTCCTGCCCTCCCTGGCTATCCCTAACTGATCCGAAGGACGGGATGGTTGTTTTCAAAACCAGATTTGGAAACTAATCAAAAACCCTTTGAACTTAGAAAACATGAATATGCCTAAACCGAGGTTAGACTGAGTTGCGGTGTAAACCTGCCCGGAACCGACCGGCACATCCAGTAACCGCAGCAATATCTGTCTAATGTGAGAGGTTGCGGCTTTAATTTATTAATTAAAGCTAGAACAAGAATGGGAGAGTTAAGTCTATAGGAACACTTAACCAACCTAACACGGTTAAGCTAGAATGGGAAGGTTAAGGAACACTTAACCAACTTAGCACAGTTAAAGCTAGAATGGGAGGGTTAAGTCCATGGGAATACTTAGCCAAATTAACATGTTGACTAGACTAGAAGGTGGGGTTAAGTAAAGTTAATACACTTAGCCAATTTAACATGTTAATTAGACTAGAGGTTGGGGTTAAGTAATACACTTAGCCAAATTAATATGTTAACTGGACTAGACCATAGGGTTAAGTAAACTTGAACGATTAACCATCAGAATATGATAAATGAATAGGGTTAAGTAAAAAGCATGAAGGGATAACACTTAACCAGTGTAATAGGATAAGGGAAGAGGGTTAAGATAGCTTGAATCGACTAAATACACTTAACCAACCCAACCTGGCGAGAAAGAAAACTAAGTAGTAGACCTCAATAGAAAAGGGGACTAAGTAGTAAAACTTAGTTAAGAAAACAAGGAATTTGGAAACTAAGTGGTAAACCTTAGTTAGTAGAACTAAGTAGTAATTCTTAGTATAACACGAAGGAGCAGACATCCATCTGGTTTTAAGAAGGCTCCAACGAATTGGGTTACGAAGCCCGAGGCTTCGAGGGGACGTGAGGGTACTCTTGGTATCCCTCTGTGAGGCTGCAGATGATCATCCTGGGCTCACAGAGGTTAAGGTCTGCGTTAGAAGAACCGAGGGTATGCCTTGGTTGCAATATATATATATATGTGGCAACCTAAAGACTAGAATGGACCAGCGTGATTCGGCGAGAAGACGGTAGCCCTGTGATAGCAACTCGTCGTCTACCATCCATCTTGAGTCAATCGAGATACGTGAAGCGGAAAGGCGGAGAACTCCAAAAGACCATATACTTGCTATCTAGTTATGGTTGCGGATGACCATAGGATAGTGGGGCACCGGGGGCCGGCGTATAGTTCTCATTTTACAAGGTGTGCCTTTCATTAGCTAAGGGAGGGGTCAAGTGGGACCATAGCCACTGGAGTAAAAACAGACCTTAGCATCTGCATCGGCAGATATCTGAAAGCTCCCGACCGAGTTCTGTATTCCTTGATTTGCCCTGTCACAGGACTCGGATCGCACATTACAGGACATGTGCATCTAGACAAGCGATAACGATTCGCGATACATACGTGGGGAAGCCTAGGAACATATACCACTCTAGGTAGTGTGTCCTAGACTTGGGGGCATTGTTCGACAGGTAGCGTAATCCCTAGTTGGACTAGGTGGCATAAACCCTGAACTCGAAAAGCGTTCAGCAGATAGCGTAAAACTATAGTTAAATCTAGAAAGCAGTGGATAGAAAACCCTAGATTAGATCTAGGTAACAACTAATAAATGGATGCCTGAAGGCGATGGAAAATACAGGGATTGGGATCACGTTATCGTTACTAGTTGAAACACTAGTTAGGCGGTGCAGAGATATAGAAACCAGTATAACAAGTAAATAGTGAAGCAGCGAAAGTATTAGAGCGTATCCAGTTTATCTTAGCATATCTTGTGACTACCTTGTCTAATCTTGTTGACCCTATCGTCATGGTGTAATCTTGTATTCAGTTAATTCATGTCGTTTTGTTTTCCATGTTCACATGCTAGAAGTTACTGAACTTACTCAGGCTTTATGTCTGACTCTGTTTTTCTTTCGTCTTCTTTCTTCCGTTCTCCCCCCCAGGTTGTTAAGGAAGAAATAGGATAGCTCAGATTTGTTTTGGGATGATTTCTCTTTCCAAGCTTGAAGAATCTTGGATGCATCAGCTTTGGATTGCTATGGCTGGCTTTTGTTACATTGGGGAATATAAATGTATTTTATGCTTCTTTATTTTGTAAAGACAGTTGATACTCTGATATTGTAAAGGAACCTTGTACAAATTATTTTGTCAATAAAGCAAAGTTTTATTTTCCGCTGTTTAATGTTTGTCTGTCTTGTAATTTATCTGCATCTTTTACCCATAATGCTCCACAGAACTTAGTGCATTCCCTTTGTGAGTGATACTAACGGATGTGGGGTGTTACAATCAATCTACTAGAACACTTACATCACACGCTCCACATATATAGTATACAATCAAAACCGCGGGTGCTTATTGGAGATTGGTTTCCGACTATGAGAAGGTATGGGACCACCTGCCGATAGTGTATCTCTAGAGGCGAATACACAAGGTTCAACGAGAACGTCTTGCAACCTGGCCCACACATGACCGACCACTCATTTCGCTTGAGTGTATCGAATGTGTATCACCAACGGTTGAGAGCTACCCACCATTTTCCGAAAAGGGACAACATCGAAATAGATTAAAGAAGCAAAAGGAATTTCTCTAGATAGGTAATTATGCACCCTAATGGGAGCGACCCACATAGCCATGCTGCCTGCCCGATTTTTTTCATTTCCTGGTTGACAAGGCTTAAGGTTTAGATTAACTTTTGAACATCGGGTCATCATTCACTTTGAATGCCACATCATCAGATCCGCCAGATATCACTAATTGACGCCCACAAATATACTCTAGTTCGGAGCTAAGAGAACGGCGATTCTCCGCCACCAACTATAGCACGTTTGAAGAAATCAACGTACGTGATCCCTTCGGAAATACTCTGTTAGACATCCGTCCATACAAGTCATCCATGAACAGGATGAACCGATGGCACTCTCCTACTGCATCCAATATAGGAATCACCCCATGGATCAGTAGCGAGAAGTCCTTGCAATCCGTAGATTCCAACCACGATAGAATCACAGCTTATCTCTGCTTACCAAGAAGAGAATATTAGTGGTTCTTCCTTTTATGAAAATCCACGGTCTTCAGTGCTTCATCTCGATCATCTTCTGATATCTTCACGCATTTGTTGGTCGGAATGGTTTCGAATATAAATTCGGTCTCGGTCTTTCCGTACCAACAATCATATTAGACAGATTTGATAGTCGGTGATTTAACTATCAAAATAAACAGTGATTCAATCATGAGAATCCAATGAGTTCACTAGTTCAGTACTCAGCATCACTTGGCCTTTTTATTAAACAAATATAATTCACTTCTGGTTAGTTAAAGCTTCTGACTCTTTTAATATTTTAAAAATACGATAATTGAATTCTTATTTAATTTACTAATGTCCCCCCAAAACATTCATTATAATCCTTAGTAAAGTAACTTATAACCATAATCAATTTCCACTTAAGTCTCCTTTCAAAATGTTTGTTATATCATTTTTTATTATTATTCGTAAAACAACATTACAAAATATCTTTTATTTCATTCTTGAAACAATAACTAATATTTATTGGTATAAAATAAAACTCAACTTTACATCTCCTTTCTAACCCGAAAGTATCATTATATTTTCACGCAATCCCCTTTTATTTCCCTTTTACTCTGGAATCCTTATTATATATGTATCTTCCAAGTTTTCACCAAAAATATTGCGCTATTATTTCTCTAATGAAATAATAAATTATTACTAAACTCCTTAACCATTACAACTAATACCATCCTTAGATAATCCTGATGTCGTTCAAGTTGGGGTATTTAAATTACCTCTCAGACCTTGATCAACAATGTTCATATCTTAATGTAGATACGAATTGTAATCCAAAAAATCCAATATTTCATTCTAATAACAATTCAAATCCCGTTTAATTGAACTGTTCAAAATACGGTTTCAGAAAAACCTTCTTACTTTTTCGAAAATCTCTTTCTCGAATATACCTATTCTTTCTTAATTCAATAATTAAGTAATATCTTATAAAATGCCACTTTTTAACCTCCACCTCTTTAAACCAATTCATTTTATAATTCGGATTTGGTTATACAACCATACAACCTGCTTCTTTTACCAAACTCACTTTTACCAATCCCTTTCCTTCCATTGAACCATTTCCATTTTGGAAATCTTATTTTAATACCCTATTTTTACTTAATCCCATTATTAAGTAATTTTAATGCAAAATTAACGCTTCTACACTTTAAATCTCATTTATATAACCCTGGTTTATTATAAACCCTTTTATCTTAATTTCCTTTGACTTAATTCAAATGTTAAGTCCACCTAAATTAAGTGATCGTATTCGCTTAAATTCCTTTATAACTTCATTATAAAAATTTGGGTTTTAAATATAAAACCCGTACGTAAACCCCTTTCACCATTTGGTTTTCATTTTCAACTTTAATTACTTTTTAAATGAATTCAGTTAAAAAGTAATTGCCCAAATTACAATTAATCAGAATAATACTTTATCTTAATCATTAACTACTGTAAAGGTAGTTAATTCCTTTATTTACTAAAATAAATAGTGAATTCCCATTTTAAAACCTTGTAAAAATTAAAACAATATTCAGTAAATTATTTTATTCAAATACTCTAATTTAATAATCAATCTCAATTAAGAACAGTCGATTTAATCAAATCAAAACACAGTTATCTAGTTAACCGGTTCCAATTAATTCTCACTTTAAATTAATTAATAATATAATTAATTTAAATAATTCTATTTAATTGTTCCTAAACAAACAATTATCCAAATTTGGTCGTTAAGTTAATTCCTATTCACTTATTTATAAATCTGATTAACATCAGAAATTCCTTATAAAACCAATTAATAATTAATTATAAATTCAAATAATAAACAATGAATATTTATTTCCTTTTAATAAACTTATATTCAAAATAATTTAATTCAAAATCTATATCCTGTTATAAAATAAATTTTATAACTTCATCTCTATCGATTCACCGGACGGTAAATCAATATAACAAAACAATTTATTCTTAGGCCATTCATTGCCGATTACTCAACCAATATTGCTCATTGGTTAAAACCAAACATAGGTTGAATTTCCGATCAATGATAAATAATCAAATTAATCACCCAAACATGACAGTTCATATATTGATAATATGAAAATAAATAATGACTGATATATTTGAGGAATCCCATTGGATTCCTCCAACCTGTTCTTCCCTGTATTCAAATCGGTTAGCTCAAATCGGATCGTTCAATCCCATTTAACTGATATATAATAGAAATAACAACTATTTCACAACAACCAATTAACAAAACAATATCAATCAGATCAAACAATTCAAACGATCAAACACGTTTATTTTATAAACGTGACCAACAAGGTAAGGTACCTTTATTGGATCCAGTCGTAAAAATAACGATTTGGTTTTAATACTGAAATTAAACAACAGTTTAATCTGATCAGTTAAATCAACAGATAAATATATAATTAGCAAACAGTCAACATTGGCAAACAGAACACACAAAATAAAAACCCAATTTATATAAAATATAAATGGGAAGAACTGAGTGAGTTTAACTCACCTTGATTTGATTTGTCATTGAATCGGTTTGGTTACATTTAAATTAAATAGTTGTTTACTCTAACTGTAAATCCTATGGTCTCCATTCCTGTCCAGAATAGTTCCATGATATTAAGCTTGCCTCCATGATCGTAACGTAAGTTATTTGACCCCATTCTGTACACATATGTGTGAATTATAAATATTATAATTATATGTTAAATTAAATAAATAAATCCATTAATTCATTTTAAATCTCACTAATTACTTTGTTTAGAATCTACGGTCCGATTACTTTCTAATGGTATGAGCTACATCGGAATTAGGGTCAATGTTATCCCTTACTGCTGCGTCCCTTATCCCTTGCGTTCTGCACAAATGAACACTATTATAAGTAATATATTTTATTTAATTTTTAGTTAGAAAATTATTGCTTTAATTAAAAATTAATTAGTAAGCCCATTTACTCAGAAATTAAATTAGACCGACAGTTGTAGAACTTCAAAGGCCGATTACTTCGTTCAAACCCATGTGATCCTATATTATTTAGTTGCTCAGATTTTAAATTACTAACTTAATCATGGCTTTACTATACTAATTGTTTCTTAGCCTTAAAATTTGTCAACAGTCATTGCATCAGTATAGGAGAATAACGACCAATCCCCCTTGCTTCCTTCATTCCCCTTCTTGCTTTTAAACCAGTCCCTGTAAAGTTCGAAACAACATTAATTTATGGGTTTTTTTAATTAAAATTAATTGTTTAACTAATTACTTTCTAACTGTGCTTAGAGAAATTATGGGTCACTCATTTCTGAAAATCACGGTTCCACACATGTGTCTTTCTTCCCGTTAGTTCATCTCCCCTACCCAGGCGTCCCATTTTCTCACGTACACAGTAGTCTTGAAATTTTCCTCCTACTCCTTTACTTTTAGATAAAAAGGGACTGATTGATTCCATTTCGACTTC
Organism: Allium sativum; assembly: GCA_030737875.1. NCBI lineage: Eukaryota > Viridiplantae > Streptophyta > Magnoliopsida > Asparagales > Amaryllidaceae > Allium > Allium sativum. The sequence continues at coordinate 199,629 of JASFAX010000073.1, forward strand.
ATTTCCAACCCAAACAGGAAGCAGGTTAGCCGACAGTTCTCCTTTTTGCGTGATTTTTCCCTTCCATCTGCAAAGATGGCACTAATTTAATCATAACCAAGCCTTAATCATATTTTAATTTCTAAAAAAAAAATTCAATTACTTCGGATTAGGGGACAATTACGTTTCTGATTCCCTGTACATCTTTCGTAACCAACGCTAACCAAAGCCTTTGATCCCTCCATCAACCTGCTACAACCAATTCAGATGATCGGAGTCTGATCCGATGACTTCCCGCGAAGCTCCTTGATGGCGCCAACAGCCGACCCCAGGCTCAGCAAACTCGACGCCTCTAATTGTTCCAGAACCCACCTTAAACGCAGCACCCTTCGAGGCAAAACCCATCGCTAGACAAATCCATTGTCCATCTCCACCGTCGGAATGGTGGATCACATCGAGCAGAACAACTTTGTTCTTGGATTATTTGGGAATTAATGAACAAATTCAAAAGAATCGGTGGAGATTAGGGTGAATAAGTGACCGTCGGTTATTGTCTCAGATGGAGGCGCATTTCATTGACCACGAAATGTGGTTGACCGCAAAATGTAGGGTTCCATGCCCTTATATAGTAGACCAATTATTAAAATAATAATATATAAAACTTCGTGTTGAAGTAACATTAAAAACACTCAAGTACGACCTCTGTTTTTGACCAAATAAGGTAATCCTAGCATAAAAAAATATTCCGGACCCAATAGGACAGGTTTCGTCGAATTCCGAGGTCGTTTGTGAAAATTTCTTTATAAATCATACGTGGAAACACGCGTTTAATTTTGCCACGATTACAAAATAAACCCAAATAACTTGATACTTTAAATCCTACAATAATTAATTAATACGAATCCAATGGCACCAGTTTCGTCGCTTTCCGAGACTCTTTCCAGGTACGCTATTTTTATATGCACTGCAATGCCATTTTGGACACCAAATTATCCGGTCTTCAAAAATAACAAACTTTATAGCTATCTTGACTCTAATCGTCGATACGAACTCAACGGAACTGGTTTCGTGGCTTAATTCGATCGTCTGCTCCAGTTACACTCAAATATCTCTTTATTGAATTAAATAAATTTAATTACGCACTATAGAAATTGATTGGGCGTTTACGGCTGCCATGGTCACGTACGACATCGATTTGCCATGCAATTTGATTTTCTTACAATAGTTTAACGATACGATTCCAATGAAATTAATTTCATCGAAAACGGAGTCCGTTTGCAAAATCGCTATTTTAAAGGCCTATATTTTAAATACGATTTCCATTGCGACTATTTCAAAATTTGATTTGGCCATACTAACCATCTATAACGAAATCTAGATTTTTCTCTTTTTAATATGAAAATCATCATTAATACGGTTCCAACGTTTCCTGTTTCGCAGAAATCCGACTTATATCGGACTCTGTATATTCAGTTGAAGTTTAAAACTCCATTTTACGAACTACAGCGCCATTTCGAGCTCGTTTTATAATTATATTAATATATAATGTTCAAACTTCGTTTTAATAACGAATTCAATACTAAAATTCATTAATATTCCAAATAAAATATTTAAAATAATAAAATAAATAAAATATTTGGCTCCCAAAAATACGGGTCGTTACAATATGCATCCATGAGCAACCACTTGCAACCATCAATCATAACATGTTTCAAATACATGTTTACATTCATTGGTTTCTACTTAAGGATCAAGAATTGGACCGAGGAGATATACTTAAAAGATAGATACAAGCATGCATAAACTTATGAAAAAGAGATCAAGGATGTACCCTCAAAAAGAAAAGGGTAGGTTGCGCGTATCTTGTCTTCAGTCTCCTAAGTCACGTCTTCTTCAGCGTCATTCCACTGTACTTTAACTAGCTTGGCCTCACGATTGCGTAGCTTCTTAACTTATGTTCCTAAGATACGAGTTGGAACTCTTCTCACCGTCGCTTCTCATTCCACTTCTACTTCTTCTGGTATGCTCGGCTCCACCACTTCCACAGACTCATGTAAGCACTTTAGTAGATGAGAAACATGAAAAATATTATGAACTCTAGCCAATCTTTCAGGAAACTCTACTCTATAAGCCATCGTTCCAATCCTCTCAATGATAGGAAATGGCCCTACAAATCTTGGTGCCAATTTTCCTACGGATCCAAAGCGAACGACATTCTTCAAAGGAGATACTTTAAGGAAAACCCTGTCTCCAACCTCAAATTCATGGTCGGTCCTTCTTTTATCCGCGTAGGACTTCTGTCTATCTTGTGTGGTCTTCATTCGTCTTCGTATTAAGTACACCTTCTCCAAAGTCTCTCTGATTATGTCGGGCCCAAGTACGTGCTTGTCTGTAGATTCCCACCAACAAGTTGGTGATCGGCATGGTCTTCCATAAAAAGCCTTAAAGGGTGCCATGCCTATGGTGGCTTGGTAGCTATTGTTGTAGGCGAACTCCACCAAAGGTAGATGATCTTCCCATTTTCCTCCAAAATCAAGAATGCACAATCTCAAAAGATCTTCTAATACTCTGTTCACCCTTTCAGTCTGACCATCGGTTTGAGGGTGATAGGCAGTGCTTAAGCATAGCTGTGTGCCTACAGCCTCTTGCAAACTCTTCCAAAACTCACTCGTAAAGATAGGATTTTGATCACTTACTATACTAGAGGGTATCCCTTGTAGTCGAACAACTTCTTTAAGATAAATGGTTGCTAATGATGAGGCAGTCCTCCTACTCTTAACAGGTATAAATTGAGCGCTTTTAGTGAACCTGTCAACTATTACCCAAATACTGGTATTGCCCCTTCTTGACCTAGGCAACCCATCTATAAAGTCCATCAAAATGCTATCCCATTTCTTCCACTGTGGGACCTCTAGAGAATGAAGCAGACCACAAGGCTTCTTCTGCTTACCCTTGACTTGCTGGCGTATTAAGCACTTAGAGACGAATTTAACTACATCCTTCTTTATGCCATTCCAAAAGAAAACACTTTTTATGTTTTTATACATCTTGTCTCTACCTGTGTGTGTGGTCAACTTAGAATGGTGTGCTTCTTCAAGAACTATCTTCACCAATTGTGGGACACATAGTCTTCCATCCCGTCTCAACCAACCCTTGTCATCTGTGGAGTATCTATTGAGGTGACTAGAAGTCTCACCTCTAATTAACTTATCCATCACATCAACTATCTGAGTGTATTTACATTGCGCGGTTCCTATTGAGTCCAAAAGCGTAGGCCGCATCTCTAGCGATGCTAACAAACCAGGTACAAACTCAAAGGCGGGTCTAAAGTCAAAGGTTGCTATGTACTCCAAGTTTTTCCTTTCTACAAAGAGAGGACTTAAGGTCAGCCTTTTCCTACTTAAGGCATCTGCTACCACATTACCCTTGCTAGGGGTATAAGCAATCTCAAAATCGTATGAGGCAAGAAATTCCATCCACTTTTGTTGTCTTAAGTTAAGATCTTTTTGTGAGAAAAGGTATTTTAATGATTTATGGCCAGTAAACAATTCAAACCTTTCACTTAGTAGGTAATGACGCCATGAGTTAAGAGCGAAAACAATGGCAGCTAGTTCCAAATCATGAGTTGGGTAGTTCTTTTCATGTACCTTCAATTGCCTTCCTCCATAACAAACTACCTTACCTTCTTGCATCAAGACAGCGCCTAACCCCATGTCGCATGCGTTTGCGTATACTGTAAACATCTTACTTCCATCAGGCAATGTCTGAACTGGAGCTGTTGTTGGAGCCCTCTTCAATCGTTAGAAAGCAACATCACAATCCAAATCCCAAGCAAAAGTTAGGTTCTTCTTCGTCAATCTAGTAAGTGGGGCTGAGATCTTCGCAAAGTCTTTAATGAACTTTCTGTAATAGCCCGTTAGTCCGAGAAAACTTCGTACTTAGGTTGCATTCCTTGGAATCTTCCAATCTTGCACCACCACTACTTTTGCGGGATCCACAGCTATCCCTTCTTTTGACACCACATATCAAAGAAACCTTACTTCTTCTCTCCAAAAATGGTATTTGGAGAATTTTACTTTAAGCCGATGTGCTCGAAGAGTATCCATAACTTCCCTTAAATGCAAAACATGTTCTTCCTCACTTTTTGAGAAAATCAAAATGTCGTCCGCGAAGACTACTACAAATTTATTAAGGAACTCCCTAAACACCCTACTTATCAAGTCTATGAAATAGGAGGGTGCATTTGTCAAACCGAAAGGCATGACAAGCCATTCGAAGAAACCATCCGGAGTCCTGAACGCAGTATTATTTATGTTGTCTTCAGCCATTCTTAGCCGATGAAATTCGGTAGCCAGATCTACTTGGGAGAAAACTGATGCACCTACGAGCTGGTCGAACAAGTCGTCTATTCTTGGAAGTGGGTGCCTATTCTTCTTGGTTAGCTTGTTTAGCTCCCTATAATCCACGCATAGGCGAAGTGAACCATCCGCTTTAGTTACGAACACTACTGGAGCACCCCCATTCAGAAATACTCCACCTTATGAACCCCTTTTCGAGCAACTCTTTAACTTGCTTTGCTGAGCTCATTCCTTTCCCTTGGAGCCATGTGTCTAACGGGTAAAGCAACTGGTTTTGCATTATCAACTAGGTATATGCGGAAATCTATCTCTCACTTTGGAGGTAAAACCTTCACTTTTTCAAAGACATCCGAGTACTCACGGTACTCTAACAGATTGCAAATTTTCACCAGACGCATCTGGAGATTCTAAGTAGCTAAGCATAACAGAATTCATAGGATTACAAGCGATTTTGAGAGTATTACCGAGGCGAGTCAAAAGTCTAACTACTCTCTTTTCAAATCGAGGATGGCACCATTACTAGATAACCAATCCATGCCTAGAATCAACCCATAGCCCGTGAAATCCAAAACATAAGCATTGCATCTAAACCCAACACTTAGTATAGAAATTTCCAAATCCAAACAAATCATTGATAAATAAGCCGAACCCCCAATTGGATATGAAACAACCATGGGATCCTCTACTATACTGGTATCTAGGTGTAGAGATTCAACTAAAGCAGTAGATATAAAAGAGTGCGATGCGCGGGAATCAAAAAGAGTATGACCTGGATCAGAAAGATAAACTAAACTCTCAACAGAAATATTTCTACGTCTTGCTTGCCTAGGTGTTGTGAGAGCGTGAATCTGCCCTCCAGAAGTAGATCATGTCCTCTCCCTTGCCTTTGCTTTCTTGGGAAATCATTAGCCATATGTCCTACCTCGCCACACTGAAAGTAACCACACAACTTCCTCTTCTTCTTTCTACAGTCCTTAATCAGATGTCCAGGTATGCCACAAAAATTACACTTCCCCTTGTCACAGGGTTTGTTATTCTTTCCACACTTCTTATAATCCGTCCTTTTATTCTGCGATTCCTCCACTTTCTTGTTTATAGGTTCTTCCATCTTCACCTCTTTCTTCTCGCCCTTGCTTTCCTCATGTAACAGTGCCATGTCAACCAGTCTCTCATAAGTCTCGTCCATAGGTATATGGGACATAGCTAGGCCGTGCAGTGGCTCATTTAACCCTTTAGTGAAACGGAGAGCCTTTTTATGTGGTGTGTTTACCAACTCCAGTACGAATCTAGTCAACTGGTTGAACTTGTTGACGTATTCCTTAACGATAGGCTTCCCTGTTTGAGTGCTAAGAACTTCTCCATCTGTAGGCTTTGTTCAGCTTGCGAGAGGAACTTCATCCCAAACCTCATTCTGAAGTCCTCCCAAGTTTCAACTGGTCTCTCAGCATTAGTAACTTCCCACCAGAAAGAGGATTCGTCCTTAAGTAACCATACAGCCAGTTGTATCTTCCGCCTATCGTCCACTTTGAAGATAACAAACAGAACTTCTGTTTCCTTGAGCCAGTTTCTTGCTTCCACGAATGATTCAGTCCCATTAAAGTTCTTTCCGCCTGTAGCTGGAAAGTCCCTACATATCTTCGAGAAAGCATATGGACGTAGAGGAGGAGGAGGAACGACGTCCGCAGCTGGGGGAGGAGGAGGAGCAACATCTACGGCTGGGGGATGAGGAGCGTCCGCTTGTCCTTCGGCGGGGGCCATAGCCTCTAAATACCGACAGAACCAGGTGGGTACTTGCACTCCCTCTGGAAGATTAAGATACCCAGACACGCTGAAACAAAAAGAAAAAGATTCAAAATAAAGGATAGAAAGATAGTGCATATAGCTTTAGAGAATATGCCTTTAAAATAAAACAACACTTTTTTTTTTTGAAAATGTTTCTTTAAAATTTCTTTTTGAAAAATAGTTTTCAAAATACTTTTATCTGATCTGGTAACCATCAGCTCTAATACCAAGTGAAACACCTCACCTCCGTTAAGGTCACCCACAAAGGGAATGCATTAACTTTGGTGAAGCATTATAGGTAAAAATACATTTAATTTACAAGACAGACATACAAACAGCGGAAAAACTAAAATCATTTCATAAGCAGCGTGGTTCAGTCAAAACATTACAACCATTGTCTCAAAACCCAACTTCCAAATCATTACAATAAGGCCTCTATCTTAATTCAAAACTCCAAATACATAAAGAAGCATAAAACAGTAGTAAAGAAGCATAAGTGCCCAATAAAAGTGTAACCACAGCCATAGCCCAAGAAAAGAGAATCCAAGCAATACATCTACTCTCTTCAAGCTGGGAAAGGTCTGAACTAAGCTGAAGTACTCCCTCCCTGTGGACCCGGAGGGGGGAGAACGGAGGAAAAGAAGACGAAAGAAAATGGGTTAGACATCAAGCCTGGTAAGCCCAGTGATTTTCAGTATGTAAACAAGAAAAAGGATCATGACATGAATAAATCGAATATAAGACAATACCATAGTAACAAGATAACATAAGACAAGATAAGGCAAGATAAACTGAATATGCTATCGCACCTTTTTCTATTTCTCTGCACCTACTAACAATTGTTTCAACTACCATCATGTGTTCATAATAAAATGATCCCTTTATCGATCGGCTTCTACTTGCATGTACTTATTCTTGTGTCATTCGGCCCCGCTTGTTTGTAGATACCTGCGTTGGTCCCACCATGGGGTGTATCAATACTTATGATGGTGACCCGACACAATTCAAGATGCATAATGTATAACTGCTGATGCCCAGTACATGATTTTTCCATTCCGGAGTACGTGCACGCCCGTATTCCGTCGGAACCTACACTAACGCACCACCTGCCACTATTATGACTGCTTATAATCAGCCCAGTAATCGTGCCCCACCCTGCCTAGTTCAGGGTACCATGATACATCTGTGTGGGTTACTGCTGAAATGGGTCCCCGTTGCGTGGGTTTCCTAATCAACATGTTATAGCGGTTAAGTGTTCTCAATTTAACCTAACCCCACCCATTTGTTTAATTAACATGTTGCATTGTTTAAGTGTCTCCTATTCATATGTTACTTAACCTTACCATTCTTAGCATGTCTGTTCATTGGCATTAATTAATTTATTAATGCACCAACCTCTCACATTAGAACTGTTGTTTGTGGTTGCTGGATTGTCGGGCGGTTCCGGGCAGACTTCTACCGCAAACTCATTCTAACCTCGAGTTTTGGGCTGGATGCGCTAACCTCTCACATTAGACCTGTTGTTGTGGTTACTGGATGTGTCGGTTGGTTATGGGCAGTCTTACACCGCAATTCAATCTAACCTCGGGTTAGGCATGTTCATCTTTTATCCAATTTACATATTTATCATTCATGTCCAAATCTAGATTTTTGTATGCCAATTATCCACAATTGTAGTAAATTCAAGTTATGTCCAATATACTTGTTATGTCCAAAATTACTCCAATAGGTTATACCCACTTCCCCGCATTACAATCGCACGTACAACAAGATTCAACAAGGTTTCCAAATTCCACGTACTCATAAAATAAAATGGAAAGGGGATAGAGAAGAAACACAAGAATTGACATAAGGGAAAATAGGCATGTAATGGTGTTCCAAACACAAGAATCATGGTTCCAATAGGCATGCTGTACATTAACAACGGATATTAGCAAACTAAGGAAAATACATCATAGGTATACAAATTTCATAGGATTGAACATAAAGAAATTACTAATTTGATGTACAACATGATAGGTTCAATCACAACAGTCTCATAGGCATAGGTAATTTCAGATTTGACAAAAGAACAAGCATGAATCATAATTGATTATCTTACAATTAGGCATGGTTCTAGATTCGATTCATTACAGTCATGATTTCTGTTATGTGTTCAAATCTGAATAATAACTGAACTTACAATGATACGATTAGAAAAAGAGAATTAGTTGACGTTGTAGCGATTCTAATCTTTCTTTGTTGATTGAAGTGGAAAATCATTTCTTCAATTTGAAGCTCTCTAATTTGATTTCTAGTTTGGAGAAGAAGGAGGCTAGGCTAGTTTAGAGATTGACAGCATGGAGGCACCATAGAATAGGGTTATGAGGTTAGGGTTAAGTTTACCTATATATTTACAGATGTGTTAGACAAACTATGGCCTTTAGATTAGCATAGGAGTCATCAGAGCTATCCAAACCAAAGAGACACGTCACCCAGCCAACCACAACGCGACACATAAGCCCTATTCCTTCAGAATTCGTCACCCAGGTCTGGGAAGATAGGGGTCGACACCCCTGTCGACACCCCTATATGGGGGTCGACACCTATGTCGACACCCCCTAGGGGGGGTCGACACCCTCGGGCGGGATTTTTCCCGCTCATCTTTTATTGGCTGATTTTCGAAATTTGAATTTGTTTTCTAATTTTTAATTATTATTTAATTTAATTCTGCTTCGAACTGAAATCTTCTACGCTTCATAACTTCCTCATAGGGAGTTCGATTTACGCAAACTCAGACTCTATTCCAACCATAATTCTGAGATGAACGCAATGGCGCTACCCATTTTACTTAATTCCCGCTTTTAAAATTAAGCATTCTTTAATTCGTTATTTTAATATTCATAGAAAATAACAAGTGAAACACCCCACCTCTGTTAAGGTCACTCACAAAGGGAATGCATTAACTTTGGTGAAGCATTATAAGCAAAAGACACAGATAATTTACAAGACAGACATACAAACAGTGGAAAAAGTGAAATCATTTCATAAGCAGTGTGGTTCAATCAAAACATTACAACCATTGTCTCAAAACCCAACTTCCAAATCATTACAATAAAACTTCTGTCTTGGTTCAAAACTACAAATACATAAAGAAGCATAAAACAGTAGTAAAGCAGCATAAATCCCCAATAAAAGTGTAACCACAGCCATAGCCCAAGAAAAGAGAATCCAAGCAATACATCTACTCTCTTCAAGCTGGGAAAGGTCTGAACTAAGCTGAAGTATTTCCTCCCTATGGACCTGGAGGGGAACTGAAGAAAAGAAGACGAAAGAAAACGGGTCAGACATAAAGCCTGGTAAGCCCAGTGATTTTCAGTATGCAAACAACAAAAAGGATCATGACATGAATAAACCGAACATAAGGCAATACCATAGTAACAAGATAACATAAGACAAGATAAGGAAAGATAAACTAAATATGATATCACACCCATTTCTATTTCTCTGCAACTACTAACAATTGTTTTAACTAGCCTCATGTGCTCATAATAAAATGATCCCTGTATCGATCGGCTTCTACTTGCATGTATTTATTACTTGTGTCATTCGGCCACGCTTGTTTGTAGATACCCGTGTTGGTCCCACCATGGGGTGTATCAATCCCTATCATGGTGACTCGACACAATTCAAGATGCACAGTGTATAACTAGTGATGCCCAGTGCCTGATTTTTCCACTCCGGAGTATGTGCACGCCCGTACTCCGTCGGAACCTACACTGACTCACCACCTGCCGCTATTTTGACCGCTTATAATCAGCATAGTAATCGTGCCCCACTCTGCCTAGTTCAGGGTACCGTGATACATCTATGTGGGTTATTGCAGAAATGGGTCCCCGTTGCTAGGGTTTCCTAATCAACATGTTATAGCGGTTAAGTATTCTCAATTTAACCTAACCCCACCCATTTGTTTAATTAACATGTTGCATTGGTTAAGTGTCGCTTATTCATATGTTACTTAACATTACCATTCTTAGCATGACTGTTCATTGGCATTAATTAATTTATTAATGCACCAACCTCTCACATTAGAACTATTGTTTGCGGTTGCTGGATGTGTCGGGCGGTTCTGGGCAGACTTCTACCGCAAACACATTCTAACCTCGGGTTTTGGGCTTGATGCGCTAACCTCTCACATTAGACTTGTTGTTGCGGTTGCTGGATGTGCCGGGTGGTTCCGGGCAGTCTAACACCGCAACTCAATCTAACCTCGGTTAGGCATATTCATCTTTTATCCAATTTACATATTTACCATTCATGTCCAAGTCTAGATTTTTGTATGCCAATTATCCACAATTGTAGTAAATTCAAGTTAGGTCCAATATACTTGTTATGTCCAAATTACTCCAATAGGTTATACCCAATTCCCCGCGTTACAATCGCACGTACAACAAGATTCAACAAGGTTTCCAAATTCCAAGTACTCATAAAATAAAATGGAAAGGGGATAGAAAGAAACACAAGAAATGACATAAAGGAAAATAGGCATGTAAAGGTGTTCCAAACACAATAATCATGGTTCCAATAGGCATGTTGTACATTAACAACGAATATGAGCAAACTAAGGAAAATACATCATAGGTATACAAATTCGATAGGATTGAACATAAAGAAATTACTAATTTGATGTACAACATGATAGGTTCAATCGCAACAGTCTCATAGGCATAGGTAATTTCAGATTTGACAAAAGAACAAGCATGAATCAGAATTGATTATCTTACAATTAGACATAGTTCTAGATTCAATTCATTACAGTCATGATTTCTATTTGTGTTCAAATCTGAATAATAACTAAACTTACAGCGATAGGATTAAAAAAAGAGAATTAGTTGACGTTGTAGTGATTCTAATCTTTCTTTGTTGATTGAAGCGGAAAACCTTTTCTTCAATTTGAAGCTCTCTAATTTGATTTCTAGTTTGGAGAAGAAGGAGGCTAGGCTAGTTTAGACATGGACAGCATGGAGGCACCATAGAATAAGGTTATGAGGTTAGGGTTAAGTTCAACTATGTATTTATAGATGTGTTAGATAAACGACGGCCTTTAGTTTAGCATAGGAGTTATCAGCGCCATCCAAACCAAAGAGACACGTCACCCAACCAACCACAGCGCGACACACAAGCCCTAATCCTTCAGAATTCGCCACCCAGATCTGGGAAGATAGGGGTCGACACCCCTATAGGGGGTCGACACCCCACCTCCGTTAAGTTTCGTTAATTCCCACCTCCGTTAAGGTCACTCACAAAGGGAATGCATTAACTTTGATGAAGCATTATAGGTAAAAGATACAGATAATTTACAAGACAAACATACAAATAGCGGAAAAACTGAAATCATTTCATAAGAAGCGTGGTTCAGTCATAACATTACAACCATTATCTCAAAACCCAACTTCTAAATCATTACAATAAAACCTCTGTCTTGATTCAAAACTGCAAATACATGAAGAAGCATAAAACAGTAGTAAAGCAGCAAAAATCCCCAATAAAAATGTAACCACAGCCATAGCCCAAGAAAAGAGAATCCAAGCAATACATATACTTTCTTCAAGCTGGAAAAGATTTGAAATGAGATGAAGTATTCCCTCCCTGTGGACCTGGGGGGCGCGGGGGGCTAGGGAGGGGGGGACAGAAGAAAAGAAGACGAAAGAAAATGGGTCTGACATAAAGCCTGGTAAGCCCTGTGATTTTTAGTATGTAAACAAGAAAAAGGATCATGACATGAATAAACCGAATATAAGAAAATACCATAGTAACAAGATAACATAAGACAAGATAAGGTACGATAAACTGAATATTCTATCGCACCCATTTCTATTTCTCTGCAACTACTAACAATTGTTTCAACCAGCCTCATGTGTTCATAATAAAATGATACCTTTATCGATCGGCTTCTACTAGCATGTATTTATTACTTGTGTCATTCAACCCTTATTTTTTGTAGATACCTGTGTTGGTCCCACCATGGGGTGTATCAATCCCTATGATGACGACCCGACATAATTCAAGATGCACGGTGTATAACTACTGATGCCCAGGGCCTGATTTTTCCACTCCGGAGTACGTGCACTCCCGTACTCCGTCGGAACCTACACTGATGCACCACCTGCCGCTATTTTGATCGCTTATAATTAGCCCAGTAATCGTGCCCTACCTTACCTAGTTCTGGGTACCGTTATACATCTATGTGGGTTGCTGCAGAAATGGATCCCCGTTGCTAGGGTTTCCTAGTCAACATGGTATAATGGCTAAGTGTTCTCAATTTAACCTAACCCCACCCATTTGTTTAATTAACATGTTGCATTGGTTAAGTGCCGCCTATTCATATGTTACTTAACCTTAACACTCTTAGTATGTTTGTTCATTGGCATTAATTAATTTATTAATGCACCAACCTCTCACATTAGAACTGTTGCTTGCGGTTGCAGGATGTGCCGGGCGGTTCCGTGCAGACTTCTACCACAAACTCATTCTAACCTCGGGTTTTGGGCTTGATGCGCTAACTTCTCACATTAGACCTGTTATTGCGGTTGCTGGATGTGCCGGGTGGTTCCGGGCAATCTTACACCGTAACTCAATCTAACCTCGGGTTAGGCATGTTCATCTTTTATCCAATTTACATATTTAACATTCATGTCCAAGTCTAGATTTTTGTATGCCAATTATCCACAATTGTAGTCAATTCAAATTATGTCCAATATACTTGTTATGTCCAAAATTACTCCAACAGGTTATACCCAATTCCCCGCGTTACAATCGCACGTACAACAAGATTCAACAAGGTTTCCATATTCCAAGTACTTATAAAATAAAATGGAAAGGGGATAGAGAAGAAACACAATAATTGACATAAGGGGAAATAGGCATGTAAAGGTGTTCCAAACACAAGACTCATGGTTCCAATAGGCGTGTTGTACATTAACAACGAATATGAGTAAATTAATGAAAATACATCATAGGTATAAAGATCCGATAGGATTGAACATAAAGAAATTACTAATTTAATGTACAACATGATAGGTTCAATCACAACAGTCTCATAGGCATAGGTAATTTCAGATTTGACAAAAGAACAAGCATGAATCAGAATTGATTATCTTACAATTAGCATAGTTCTAAATTCGACTCTTTACAGTCATGATTTCTATTATGCGTTCAAATCTGAATAATAACTGAACTTACAGCGATATGATTAGAAAAAGAGAATTAGTTGGCGTTGTCGCTATTCTAATCTTTCTTTGTTGATTGAAGCGGAAAATCTTTTCTTCAATTTGAAGCTCTCTAATTTTATTTCTAGTTTGGAGAAGAAGGAGGCTAGGCTAGTTTAGAGATGGACAGCATGGAGGCACCATAGAATAGGTTTATGAGATTAGGGTTAAGTTTAGCTATGTATTTATAGATGTGTTAGACAAACTATGGCCTTTAGATTAGCATAGGAGTCATCAGAGCCATCCAAACCAAAGAGACACGTCACCCAGCCAACCACAGTGCGACACATAAGCCATAATCCATCAGAATTATTCACCCATATCTGGGAAGATAGGGGTCGATACACCTATAGGGGGGTCGACACCCCTGTCGACACCAGCATAAGGGGGTCGACACCTATGTCGACACCCCCTGGGGGGGTCGACACCCCTTGGGGGGGTCGACACCCTCGGGCGGGATTTTTCCCGCTCATCTTTTATTGGCTGATTTTCGAAATTTGAATTTGTTTTCTGATTTTTAATTATTATTTAATTTAATTCTGCTTTGAACTGAAATCTTCTACGCTTCGTAACTTCCTCATAGGGAGTCCGATTTACGCAAACTCGGACTCTATTCCAACCAGAATTCCAAGACGAACGCAATGGCTCTACCCACTTTACTTAATTCCCGCTTTTAAAATTAATCATTCTTTAATTCGTTATTTTAATATTCATAGAAAATACGGGGTGTTACAAATTTTGCTGCACATCTACAAAATATATTTTATACATTATTACTAGAAATTATTAATTTGTTATATTATACTAATAACTTTTAAAATAAGTTAAATTATTAGATATTAAATACATTAGCTCTTAGCTTTGATTATTACTTATTACAAATAATATGATGTTTATTGCAACTATTATGGAAGCGCAGTTGCAAATAATATATGTTTTTTTGGGCAAACTTATATGTTGGCTGCAACATTATGATAGTCATATAACAAAAAATAATTATTTATTATATTATACTAATTATTAATTATTAAAATAAAACTTTATAATACTTAAATTTCATTATTAATTAATAATTATTTAATATTAATTTTAATTATTATATAATTACTTGTAGTTAATCATTTAATAGTAATTATTTAGTATTAATTATTAAAAGTTTATACTTATTTGTAGTATGTTTTTTCGCAACTGGCTTTACTGCTTGTAAAAAAATACAGTAATTACAAGTGGCGAAAATAGTTGCTAAAGACATTTATTCGCAACTGGCTAGAAAATGCAGTTGGTAAAAGTATGTTTTTGCAACAGGAAGTGAAGTGAAGTTTCTAAAAATATGTTTTACATAATAGAAAAAAAGGTCCGTTGCTAAATTTTATCTACTGCAACTACTATAATAGGTCTGTTGCTAAATATTATTTACTGCAACTGCTGTTTATCGCCTGTTGCAAATAGCTAGTTGCAATAGGGTATTTTTCTTATAGTGGATCCCATATATATATATATATATATATATATATATATATATATATATATATTCTAGACGTTGTGTTTGATTCATGTTTTCTTTCAAGTGCCGTTAAATAGAGAAGCAACATGAATCATGTATATATTTTATCACTTTGTTTCTAATTTGGTTGGCAGCATTTAAAATAGCATAATTGTATGTCTGCCTTAGCCATAACGCCTATTCCGATGCATTGGATCCATAATGGAGTCGAATAGATCATCTTCCTCATCCCCACATCAACTCATCACGATCGGATCCCTCAAGCAGCTGTGCCCGTTCCTCCTGAAACTTTGCCTATAATGCAAAAATAATCAGTTGAAATATAGTAGAACATTATTTTTACTTTACATAGCCAATAACTAAACTTATCGATGTTTGTAATAGAATTTAAAATAGGCATACATATGCACTTGCCGTTTTATCCTGATCAGCCCATTGATATGCACTACAAGAAAAATTGCTTTTAAATGTAATGCATAACAGTGTTTGTAAAGAGATTGTTGTTGTATAATGTTTCTTAAATAAGGAAAAACAAACACAACAGGTCAAAACATCCACATCTTCATTTACTAAAATTCCCAAAGACACTCCGCTGAAATTTTCATTGTCGCTTAAAAATAACTCCCCTCTTCTATGCTGAAATTTTCCTTGCCGCTTAAAACTAATTCCCCCCTTCTACCCTCTGAAATTTTCATTTCCGCTTAAAAATAAGTTTACCTGCTGAAATTTTCATCTCCGCTCTGCAAATCCTTCAATGCAACTCCTCTCCTACTTTGATATTGTCGAATTACATCGGCTAGTAAACCTAGTCGATTAACCCTAGATTGAAATTTAATTATAACCCTAGATCGAAATCGAATTATGTCGCCAGATTTGGAGTTAGAAAACTAAGCCAGATCTGTTGCCAGGTACCTCTGTCTCCATCTGTTATATTCTTTACTTTGGTTTCTTTTTGTTGACTATGTGGAAATATGTAGTTTAATTTATGTATGTAAGTGCGTTATGGTGTATTAAAACTATTTCTAAATTCTACCTGAACTGAATTAACACCTTCATTTTTGCGTAGAAATATTTTGCAATCTTCTTTGTAAAAGCATATTATGTGGATAGTAATGCTAACTTGGAAATCTTGATATGAATTATCAGTTTGAATCAGGAGATAATATGGTTTGGGTTGAAATTGCTAGTTTGTATGCAGTTCTTTTGTGGTGATACAGTCATTAAACTGTAATATGAGCATAGCTGGACTGTAATATGAGCATAGCTGCTGACTTCATGTGAAATGCAAAACTAAATTACACCTTGCTTAATATTTTGTAAACCATAATGCAACATGAAATAAGCTTATACCCTTCAATCCCTGAAAATTTTATCCACCTTGGGGATGAGACTGACAAATCTATAGTTTATTTCTTTTAGTATTTCTTTACTATCCATGGCTACTTGGTATGCACTTGCGGGCCTTTCTTTCAGGTGCTGCCAATTAATGTGGAAGAACTCGACGTCCATGATATATATGGTCCTGGGCTCGAATATATATGGATGGATTGCAAAGAAATTCAGTTTTCCTACTTTGGATTCTACATTTTAGAAAGTCCCTCCCTACTTGGTTGAAAACTGCTCTGCACTAAGCAGCCGGTACATCAGAGCTGCCTTCGCCATTAAAATAAGTTAGTATAATGCTTGATAGCTTGTTGCTATAGTTCCTGAATCTGCATCAGGTCCTTTAGATTGTTTCATAGGCAACAGTATTCTTCAAATAGTTGGGTATTGGTGGGGTCTACATCCAAGTTAATACAATTAGCATTCATTAAAACTGTATCTAGTTTATTTGATATTTATTTTACCTGACTATTTCTCCATATGCGGTTTCAGCATAGTTTAGAATGGTTCAAGAAGGGCTGCACGAAGCACACAGTCGTTGAATTCCGCAACTAGTGAAATTTTAAGGGTAATTCCCCTTTTAAATGAGATTTTCGATACTGCATTAAATTTCCAAAACAATCCATCGTTTTTGAATTATGTTAGATAGATTTTTGAATTATGTTAGATAGATTCAAAAAATAAGTGGATGTTGGTTAGCCAGATGTATTCTCTCCCATTTTATAATACTATTATACATGCGAATAACACCTTCTAAAGGTCGACATTAATACTATCAAATAAACGGAACTACTTGAGCTTTAAGATGAAACTAAAGTAGATTTTTAGTCAGTAAATATTGATCTAGACATGTCACATAAATTTTGATAATAGGTTATTTTACCTACATGTTAGTACATCTGTTGTTTTCAATCTGACATCCAAATGATTCGCACAAGGATTATCATTAGTTTTTGTGTAATCACCTTTATTCATTGTAAAGTCATTTGTACTGCATGTGTATTAAAAATCATTATGGAGACTGAACCTATGATATGTTTTGTAAAAGAATATAGAAGGCACAAACATTTATCGAGAATTTCTGAACATTGTCTTTAGAACTTTTAGGCCGTAGAATGAATTTTAATGCTGATTTTATGTCGATTAGAATATCGTTGAATTTTCTATAAAATTAAAATGCAACAAGCATAGGACATACAACCGTAGCATGTTTCATAAGTTAAGTTAGTACAGATTGAACTAGCGGATTTAAAAGGTATAAGTTAATTAATTTTCATATGTAAGGCTACATAAACTGCTGCTGGGATGAAATCGTGCTGTGTCAAATGTCATGAGTTAATTTCGCCCAAGTTTTATTCTCTTCCAAAAATCAATGTGAAAATAGTTTCAGCCATCCAAATGGCTAAATCTGCTAGAGCTGCATGTAGATGATGAGGATCACAGAGAGTGGTTCATGTATACTGGCAAGTCTTTAAAAGGTATAAAATTTATAAAGTTATTTATCTGTAAGTCTGTAAATCATTATTTGCAAGTACGAAGTTATTTATCTGTATCTGAGTAGTCTTATATGAATGTATTTGTATAGGTGCGCATGTACTTGTATGATTTAGATTAAGTTGAACTGAATGAATTCAACTTGTATATGGTCTGGCTTGGTCTGTTTTGTATGACATACTGACTTCGGCTGAAATGCAAACATATAGAAATCTGTAGATCTAAATCATTTGTTTGTACGATAGAAATCTCATTTGCTCATAGAATTATAGGTGTTCTGATTACGAACAATGTTATGAATTTGAAGTAGCAACATTTCCATGGACTCCTGTTTACGAATCATCTCGTTGGTCAGAGTACTGTTTAACAATAAAGTCTCAACTTAAGGATTCAATACGTTGGGCAAAAGATGGTCATGTCGTTGCTTCTGTTCAGCTAAGTGTACCATCTAGGATGGAATATGTTCCCCATGTATGTATATGCCATCTATTATTCGCTCGGTTTTTTCATACGCTTTATGTCATATATTTTTGCATACTTTGAGGATGTAAAGTTTCAAAAGTTCAATTTCATTAGGGATCATTTATTTGGAACTAAGACATGCTGACATGTTGATATTCTTGTTAGGCTGCGGGAAATCAAAAGTTAACTCTTATGTGGGTTCAATTGAAATGTGGAAGGTACATTATTGTTTTTTGTTTCAATTAATGCATTATATATGTTATCCATTCATGTTACCTTGATTATGTGATTTCACATTACCATTATGTTCAAGACTGTGCAAGTTTAATGTGTGACCAATCTTTGTATAACCCAGCGTTGAGCATTAGACATTAAATATGATTGTTCATAGTTCAGTATAATTGAAAATTGTTAGAAGAAACATTTGAGAACAAATGGGACTGGAAGAACTGAACTGTTACCTAGCATTCATATTTTAGAAATGATTCAATTTACTTTGTGTTGAGTTGACAATACATCCTGTCAACATTTGCAGTTTAGAGCTTTATTGGAAATGCACTGCATATACTTTCAGGATGTTTATTAGAGAATAACCATGTTCTGTAAAAACTCCTAAAACTCAAGTTAAATCACATTTTTATACATTTGTGTCATTGTAATAATTATAAGAATGTTTAGAGCTTTATATATATAAACTCAATATGACTTTTTTTCAGCCAACTGAACCATCTTCTGTGTCTGGACATCAACATTTTTATATGTTGAACTCAATCCCTAAGACAATTAAGTAAACCATTCAAGGGGTTTCCTTGTTATGCATGTATTAGTATCATATTTGTCTTGGAATCCATGGCCACATTGCAAATATGAATGTTCATCATTTTTTGAAATGCAATTGTTACCACCACCAAATTACCGCTGCTACATCCTTTTATCCTACTGTCATTTCCTGCTTCGATTTTGCTATTGTGTCCTCCTTCCTTGATCTATTTCAGGTGAACGCTTCAATCAAAGACTGGCATCTCATTTTTTTATAATTTACTTTTTCATTTTACTTACATTATTAGTCTATATATAGGGAGTGAAACAGTGTAATTACCAAAAGATACAAATCCTCCATTAGTATCTTGATGCTGGAAGGCTTCTCCAAGCAAATTTGGCGGAGGAATCGGTGACCACAAGCAGTTTGGTGCTTCTGCATTAGTATCTTGATGCTGGAAACCTATTTATATGCATCGTAAATAAGTTTGTTTTCATAAGTTTGTCTAATGTTGTATGACATTTGTTTATGAATTTATGTAAATTTTGTCTATGGATATTGTATTCATATTACTTTATGAAAATGATGATTAATAATTATATTTTCACATGGTAGTTTCTAGTTTGATACGATGTTATGTATATTGTTTAGTTGAAATATAATGAAATGAGAGTAGATTATTGATATAAATATTGCGGTGGAACGTGACAATGGTGGAGTGAAAATACCCTGAACTAACGATAGCGTTTATATAGCGGTGGAGTGGAAATATTAGGAACTAACGACAGCATAAGAAAAACGCTGTGAAATATTAGTAACAGCGTTTATAATTCGCTGTTGAAAATGGAAGCAACACACACTTGAAAACTATTAACAACTCATTATAAACGCTGTGCATAAAGTATTAACAACTCAAAAAAAAGCTGTGTATAAAGTATTAACAACTCAGAAAAAACGATGTGAAACTCGATTTTTAACAGTGTTTATTTTCCGCTGTTGAAAAAAAGGGGCCTATGACAACATGTCGTTATACAGCGTTTATTAAAACGCTATAATATCCTATAACAGCGTTTTTGCAACGCTGTTAGAAGCCTTTTTTGGTGTAGTGATGTAATGTTGCCAGCATCGTTTACTTGCCTTGATGCATGAGTGTAAGCAAATACGGTCATAAAGGACACGGGATGTCCATGAGCTCGTTCCTACGATAAATAATTTATATATATCAATTCCACATCGTTAATTATCGAACTGATCAATATATGGATGTAATAGCTGGTAAATTTACCAAGTCCTCATGGTAATGGTGGAAGAACTTGGATCCTACGCGATGAATTACTGGGTTCCCGCTTCTGTTTGTTGAGTTCCTCTCCAACTCCACTTGCAAATTTACATTGAATAATATAGGTAATAATTGCTAAATAATTAATGAAATATTTGGCAGATTTACCTTGAACTCTTCACTGTTCCACCAGTTTACCAATTTATCCCGTATTGTCGTGCCCATTCGGTTCGATTTCTTCTGATTTCTTTAGCCTTAACATTATTTCCCTATAATTCTTAATGACCTTTTAATTCCAATGTCACTGAACTAGGTTAACGTCACACTACAAAAAAGAGGGCAATGTTTCAATCTAGAATTCCCTATGCCATCGCTACGCCGCATATGTACGACGTAGGGAAAACATGAAAATATGTGAAAGGTGTATGGACCATGTTGGGAATTCCCTATTCATTTCCTATGTGTTCTACATAGGTTGACTTTATTTAAATGGGAATTTTTAAAATTACGGTCCGTCGGTGGCCCGGTGAGACAACCCATTCTTCCCTCTATAGAATAGTTCCTTGGTTTCAATGAAAAAAAGTCCTAAAATTATCTTCAATAACACGGCCCCTTGCCTCAACTGCGCCATCGCCACCTTTAACTGCGTCGTCACCCCTGCATCCTCTACTCGCGCCGCATCCCGTCTTCTCTACTCACGTCGCCGCCCTCGATTCCTTCAAATCAACTAAACTTTCGATAATTCTATTCCTAATTCCCTATTACCAATTGTTGCCCTAGTGCTCTATTTGTATCGTCTACCCGAAATCTATGCTTTTGTTTTCATATTTCTACGTTCTGTTTTAACAAGGCAAGAAGAGGTAGATATGATCTGAAATTATGTGAAAATAGGCAAATCTCAATAGCTTTAAAATGCAGATTTCGTATGAAGGTATTGGAATATGTGTGGACTCAGTGCAATTTTTCTACACAAATTTATTCATTTTTAGAGAATGGAAGAAGGGACGGGAGTTTAGTGGCAAACGAGTAGGAAGCTATGTAAACAAAAAACGAAGAAACTACATAGAGCCGAGACAGGGAAGATGAAGCTTCCATTAATCAATTCCCGACTAGACAAAATTGTGCAACTTACGTTCGTTTTTACTCTAAAATTCATGCTTGCAACCTCTCCTACCATGCTGGCATCCCATCCCATTCCATCAATGCTCGCATTCCTAGCACAATATAATTCCCAACGCTAATTAAATTTGCAGTAGCACTTACTCAGATACTCTAATTTTTCATTCATCTTACTTCCAATTTTGCAAAATGGGATTTGAAGGCATGTGAACTATCGGAATTAATGTCGATTCATGCATATAGTAGTAGAGTGAATATGGTTCAACTTGACTAATATGGTTTTCTGCAATAAAAATGCCTTTATTGATTTTTGGAGGGTTTGAGAGTAAGTATGACAGGAAAATACAAAACTGTTGTTGATTTACGAATTTAGTAATCAATGTTGCACTTGCTTCCAGATTTCTTTCATATCAATAAACTAGCTAGTAATAGACCACTTCCCAATATTATGAAAATTGTTGTTTTTCCAGGTTCTTTAAATATTTGTATGCAATAATGTGACTGATTATACTATATATATCCTTGAGTTAAGAATTTTAGTTGGTGCAAAGTTAATAAAATCAATATATTGACATTTTACTGAAGTAACTTATTCAATGTTTATGCGAGAACATAAGTTCTATGTTTATTCACATACCATGAGTAGGATAATGCATCTACATAATACTATTCCATGTCTTATTTTTTTACTTAAAAAAATTGAATTTGTATATACTGTTAGTACAACGGATTGTACTTTTGATTAACCGTTTCCTGCAGTGCGGAAATGGTTTGAGCTCCAAACCGAACCGCGTCCACCCCTAAAAGTTTGTATCACAGTAAGTATTAAAAAGCTGTCCAAATCTACTTGTGTCATAGAAAGCAATAAAAAACTGTCAGAATCTTCCTGTTTTGATGTTCTACTTATTAGAGAAAACAACTGAAAACTTGACTGAAATTTCTCGATGTTTGTTTCAGCACTAGTGTTTCCAAATTATGTACAAGTGAACATAGATCTCTCTCTTATAAGTGCAGTAGAATATTTTTTATTTTCTCGATTAAACCATATTTTTTATTTTATAGACAAAGTATGCATATACCGTGTGTAAAAACACTAATTTAATAATTTTTTTTGACTATGTATTTTAAGATTCTAATCTAATGGCTGATGTCTAGATCTAATGCAACCATGATTTGAAGCATTGAACATGTCAACCATAAATGAATTTTTTCTTACGTTGTGATGCATCCAAAAGTTTCATGTGACCAAAATATTTTAGAACTTCGCACTTTTCTATATTTAACGAAATTTGAGACAGTTTTCTTGTAAAATCTATCGAATATACAGTCCAAATGATTTGGTCTACGTGACATGGATTTTAACCATACAAGCCAATAACATGCATAGCAATCATTTTTAATTCAATTAGGGAATAAGACTCGTCTATTTTTATCTCATAAAATTTTCTATTTTGTTGCTAGATAGGTATTGACTCATACATGTGTATGTATTTGTGCTCGCATGTGTGCCAATTCTAATGCAATGTATTCCAATGTTGATAAATGGTCACACTAAATTATACGTGTACTTAATTGTGTACAGTGTAACTTTTACATAAAAGAACCATATTGTTGGAAAACAATGACTGAGTCACGTACTTCGTCGCTCTCTTGAAAACGATTCGGCAATCTGGTCAAAGGTGCAAAGCAGTCGTTCTCAATCACCGACGCATCTAGGATAAAACAACATCAAATAACAATAACCAATTTGCTTGCACAACAAACCAATACAGATTTTTAAAAATATTTTCGAGCTATTTGTAAAAACATAAGATTGTGCGTAAACAAATGTGTCTTCCGACTTGAACCTTTGCATAGTGGATAAGATTCAATATTTATTAGAGTGACACGTGGTTTTGAACTTTATTCCTGACATCAGACCACACACAACCTTTTGTACAGAGCAATCAAATAAGCCCGTGCATTTATGGTCATGCACGTCTATCCCAGTTTAGTGAATGCTCTAGAAATTTTGCCCAAACTCCATAGAAAATAGCCACATTTCAACATTCATATAATTGAATCTATCAAGAGTAATTCTGATGGTAGGTACTTCACTACAAATAGAGTATAGATCTCATTAAGAATTTCTATCAGCTCATCCTCCAATCACTTCAGGAATACATGCATCTTGGTATATTAAATAACAAGTCCAACTACTATAACTACATAACTTGTTTTTAATCATTGAACCCAGTTCTTGGGATCTCCAGTCATTAGGTCGGGTTACCATTGTGCGTGACTCAACAATCTAAGGGCAATTGTCTCATTCTTTTAAAAGTATTAAGGACTTTCTCTAAGGATAGTCCTTTCATCAAAGGATCTACCAAATTTTCATCACTACTTACATGATCCACTCTAGCAGTATCTGAAGAGAGTAACTCTCTAAAAATACTGTGCTTACGACGTATCTGTCGTCTCTTACTTTTTATAATACGATTTTGAACTTTTGCAAAAGCCGCGGTATTATCGCAATGGATCAACACAACTGGTATAGGTTTTTCCCACATGAGAATCTCAACTAGCAGATTTCTCAAATACTCTGCCTCTTCACTAGCTGTAGTTGGTGCTATCATATCAGATGCCATATTAGACTGAGCCAAAATAGCATGTTTCTTGGATTTCCAAGAAACGACTCCTCCAGCGATGTAAATATATAGCCACTGGTCGCTTTAGAATCATCAGATAAAGTGTTTCAGTTTGTATCAGAATATCCTTCAAGTACAGCTGGAAAGTTTTCATAATGTAATCCAAGGTTCATAGTTCGTTTAAGGTATCTCATGACCCTTTCAACAGCATGCCAATGCACAATACTAGGTCTACTGATAAACCTACACTGTAATCCCACGACATAGGCATTTTCGGGTCTAGTACAATCAGTGGCCTACCGAAGGCTGCCAATGATGATCGCATAATCAGACTGTCTTACACCTTCATCAGTGTTCTTAAATAACTTTACACTGGGATCATATAACATGCCGGTTTATAGTTAAAGTAATTATATTTCTTTAGTATCTTCTTAATGTAATGATATTGATCTAAAGAAATCCCTTTTCTGACCTAGTAATTTTAATACCAAGGATTACACTCACCTCACCTATATATTTCATATCAAAATTGGCACTTAATAAGGATTTGACTAAATTTATGGCATAAATGTTTGACCAAAAAATGAGTAGGCCATCTACATAAAAACATATAATAGTACAAATGCCATTCTCAAATTTGTAATAAATGCATTTGTCACTTTCATTAACTTTAAAACCATGTGAATTGATTAAGTAATCAAAATTTTCATACCATTGTTTAGGTGCTTGTTTTAAACCATATAATGATTTATCAAATTTGCATACTTTATGTTCTTGACCATGTACTACAAATCCTTCAGGCTGACCCATATAAATTTCTTCGTCTTACTCACCGTTTAAAAATGCGGTTTTAACATCCATTTGGTGTATTGATAAATTATGGATGGAAGCACTGAGATTAATACCCGAATGGATGTAATTCTAGTTACAGGTGAAAAAGTGTCAAAGAAGTCTATATTTTCTCTTTGTTTAAAACCTTTACCTACTAGACGAGCTTTATATTTATCGACAGTGCCATCAGGTTTTAATTTCTTTTTAAGCACCCATTTACAGCCTATAGATTTACAACCAGGGGGTAAATCTACTAAGTGTCAATCCTTATTGGATTCCAAAGAATCCATCTCATCATTTATAGCCTCTTGCCAAAAGTCGGCATATAAAGAAGATAAGGTCTCTTGGAGGTTTGAGCGATCCTCCGCTATAGTAAAAGCACAAAAATCTGAACCAAAATATTTTGTGGTTCTTGCTCTTTTACTTTTTCTAGTTCAGCTTCCGAATTTTCACTAAGTTTTGTTCTAATAGGCATACTTGAAGTGCCCCCACTATTCCTTAATTTAAAAGGAAATTTTGTTTCATAAAAATCAGCATCGTTTGATTCAATTATATTACGTGTATTTATGTCATAAAATTTGTATGCTTTGCCATTAGTAGCATAGCTTATAAATACACATTCATATGCTCTAGTTGTCAATTTTATTCTCTTAGGGTATGGAATGCGAACATATGCTAAACACCCCTAAGTTCTAAAGTATGACACATTGGGTTTAAAATTCTTTAAAATTTCATAAGGTGAAATTTTATTCTTAGATTTAGGTATTCTGTTCAAAACATAGCATACGGTTAATAATATATCCCCCACCAATGTTTTGCTGCATAAGAATTTAATAAAATGGCAACTACTAATTCGGTAAAGGACCTATTTTCTCTTTCAGCTTTACCATTCATTTCAGGTGAATAGGGTGCAGTTCTCTCATGTATTATACCATGTAATTTATAAAAATCCAGAATTGAAATAAATTCATATTATGTTCCTCTATCACTACGAAGTCTCTTAATTTTCTTATTTGCTTGATTCTCAATTTCGGTTTTGAATGTTTTAAACATGTCAAATGCATCGCTTTTATTTTTCATAAGGTATACATAGGTGAAATCAGAATAATCATCAATAAATGTGATAAAATAACGATCTCCATGTCTAGTCAAAGTGTCATCAAGCTCACCTATATCAGAATGAATCCAGTCTAACGGTTCAGATACTCTATCAATAGATTTAGGAGGTTTCGTTGTGATTTTAGCTTGAGTACATAATTCACATTTATCAAGTTCAGATTCTGACATTTTAGGAATCATATCTAAGGTAATCATGTTATGATTTATTCGTTTATTAACATGACGTAATCTAGAGTGCCAAATACTAAAATAGCACAATACATAAGCAGAACTAATCACTTTATTAAATTCAACATTCAATTTAAACATTCCCTCACAAGCATAACCCTTTCCTATAAAAGCTCCCTTATAAGTTAAGGTATACAAATTAGCCCCAATTACTTGAGTAAAGCCAGCATTATTAAGGAGAAAGCCAGAAACCAGATTCTTTCTCATCTCTGGAGTATGCATAATGTCTTTCAGAATCACAGTCTTTCCAGAGGTGAACTTGATTTCCACATTGTCAATCCCTGCAACTTTAGTGGTGCGAGAATCACCCAACAACACTTTTTGATCATCAGCAGCCGTGTATGTAGTAAACATATCACTATCATAGCAAACATGACGAGAAGCACTAGAGTCTACCCACCAACCCTATGATCCACCAATAAGGTGAATCATAGTAATCATAGCCGTAAGAGGCTCCCCTGTCAGGTTTGCCGGTGGTGCAGGGCCAGGCCTGTTCTAACACTTTCGTTCCATATGACCTGGTTTTCCATAGTTGTAACATAGAAACAATTGTCTAGAATCATTCTTTTGAGGTGGTCACTGCTGTCCGTTCTTGTTTCCTTGCGGATTCCCATTCTGTTTGTTGCGCCTATTCTGATTCTTAAAGGACCTCTGGTTTGGTTTCAGAACTACGGGTTTGGTCTTTTTAGTGTTGTTGTTTGTGACAACCAACACTTCCACTTTTTGGTCCAGTTTGTGTGCCTTCTCCTCAATACGAAGGCGAGTGATCAAACTCTTTAAGGAAAACTCCTTATTCTTATGCCTTAAGACATACTTGAAATCCTTCCATGCAGGGGGAAATTTGTTAATAATCACAGCAACTTGAAACTGTCCGTCTAAAGCCATACCTTCGAAGATGATCTCATGTGCTAATTTTTGAAGCTCATGAGACTGCATCTCTATTGACTTGTCATATGGTACTTAAGATAGCGACTAACAACATACTTCTTTTCCCATACCTCCTCTGTGTTGTACTTCTTCTTCAGCGCTTCCCAGATCTCCTTTGATGCCTTATCGTCCAAGTTGTAGTAGTCGCACATGTCATCACTAAGGCCGTTGAGTATGAAATTTTTGCAAAGATAGTCCTGCTCATTCCAGGTCTGCAACTGGTTTCGATTTTTCAGTCCAAGATGCCATCGGTGTTGCATCATCTTTGTCAAGTCTGTCTGGTAGCTACGGTTTGTCAATGGTCATCAGCGCAGCCACCATCTTTCTCATCGTCAGGTAGAATTCCATCTTCTGACGTCATCGCTTGAAGTGCAAGCCTTCGAATCTGAATGGAGCAGCAGTCACAAACGGGATCTGGAAAGCAGACGGAGGAGCATCATCATCTAGGGTTGAGGTCGAAGCCATTGTTTCAGATCGTCTGCAAATTGTTGGAAAGCAATGGCTGTGTCACGTACTTTGTTGCTCTCTTAAAGACGATTCGGCGATCTAGTCAGAGGTGCAAACCAGTCGTTCTCAATCACAGAAGCATTTAGGATAAAACAACCTCGAATAACAATAACTGATTTGCTTGCACAACAAAGCAGTCTAGATTTGCACTGTCTAAAAATATTGCTTGTTTTATATTGTTTGAAGAAATTTAATGGCAGAGGTAAGAAGAGAAAAATGTTGTTCGGTGTTTTTTTCTCGTCTGTAAACTGAAGATAATATGAACGAAACTACGTGTGCCAAACGTTTTTTTGGGTAGTGGGAGAGAGTTGGTAGAAAAAGTGGATCAAAATTATGCCATGTCAGATAAAAATCAGTTCAGAAATATTACTGTCTCAAAAAAACGGTTCGAAAAATACAATGTTTTTCGGCCCAAAAATATAAGTGTCTACACCACCAGGCCATGCCCAAGCCCGAACCAAGCCGAGTCGGGTCAAGTTGGTCGCGCACGCATGTGTGTTGGTCATAATGCATGGTCTCCCTCCTCACAATAAAACATGTATTGGGAGCCCCAAGGCCCCAACATGTCTTCTAAGAAACAAATACAAATACTTTTCTTCTTTCATATAGTCTCAAGATGTGGGACTATTCACATATTGGAGCCAATTCACATTTATTTTAATTTTTTTAAATAATTCACTGATTGTTTTTCAAACCATTCCAACACATATCATTTAAAAAAAGTCAGAAACACAATTTTCAATGTAATATAGAAATTTCAACTTTTGGTTTATATTTATGGTTTCAAACTTTTTATTTCTTTATTCAAATTATGCAAGCGCAAAAATCATTTTTAAAATTTCAATTTTTTTACGAACACATTGAAATGTCTAAAGATTCTTGTCAAACAAATCAAAAGACAATAAAAGCTTGCAAAAATCCAAAAGCGAAAGGAGGGGGGATTTCAAAAGGCTATCATTTTCCGATATATTCAAAAATGAAGCACACTAAGTTTTCATTTTTTTTCCTAATATATAGAAAAATGAAGCACACTAACTTTCCTTTTTTCTTTTTGAGCTATTCAAAAACTAAATGTCTACCAAGTATTACTTTTACTTTTTTCCTTCTAAAAATAGAGATAAAAAAGCATTAAAAATACACACTTCAAATACCTTTAAACTGATCTTTATTAGCAATGAAAAACTGCTACTCTAAAACCTCTCATAAATATAATACAAGCTGACATTAGTATTTATACTATGGAGAACAATGTTGGCATATGAATGCTACACTTAGACTTAGCCTTTAGCAGCAGAGTTGGAGCCTTTTATTTGCTCTAACTTTGAACAAAAAAGTCCTCCGGTGTTTCCTCCACCGAAATATATTTACACTCACACTTAGCCTCTAGCAACAGAGTTGGAGCCTTTTATTTACACTCAACTCATTGCTGGCAAACACAGTCAAACTGAGCCATTTCGTCTCAAAAAAAAAAAAAAACTAAGCCGTTTCACATTTTATTAAGCCATTATTTAGTGTTTGTTTATTCGTTGTACTAATTGGATTAAAAAAATTATGTGTAAATATATGGAAACAATACATACACTGTTAGGTTTGGAGTGTGAAGGAAGTAGAAGAGCTAAGGTGTAAAAAAAAAAAAAATTCAGGAAATGAATGTCACGATTAACAAACTACAAGGGGGTTTAGGTTCCATGCGAGAGGAGATGGGTTTTGTCCAAGAGTTTATATGAGCGTTGAGGTGGGAGCAAGAATCGGAGATATGACATATTTTATAGGTTATTCTTATTTTGGCAGTAGGTTTGATGGTTTATTTGTATAAGGTACATTATATGATGTTGGAATTAGATGAAATGACCATGTTTGAGTTATGTAGCAACTTTATTTTACTGTTTGTTGGACGTGATTTGTTTTAAATACATTTGTAGCAAGTTTATGGTAATTTGATCATGATATTCATTCTACACCAATGTTTTTATTGGTATATATTGTTATGATTTTGCATGTGTTCGGTTTTATTAAATTTTATTATGATATGTGTGGTAGACGAAGATAAATATAAAAGAATTGTAATGAATTTTGGTGTATGGTGACATAGGGAATTAAGTGTAGGGAATGTGTAAGGAATGCGACGTAGGGAAGACGTATGGAGCTTGATGTAGCGAATGCAGGTGTATGGAACGTGGCGTAAGGAACGCGTAAGGATGCAGGCGTAGGGAAGACGTATGGAACTTAGCGTCGGGAATGCGTAGGCATGCAAGCGTGGGGAACCCATAAGGAATTTTTGCGATGTCCTATTTTCCAACTTTTTTGGCGTAGGGATGACAAAGAGAAATTAGATTCCCTATGCAGTCCCTACGCCAGATTGGCGTAGGGAGTTCAGAATTCTTTTGTAGTGCCAGCCTCCCACAAATCTACTGCCTCATGTACAATGAGAAAATATTATTAATTATACATTTATACTTAATCATATATTGTAAAGCAATATAAACTTACAAGAAAATCTATCCAAATGTCTTCCCTGATGGGATCAGGGATCTTACTCCATTTAGACTAGAATATTGGCAATTATTTTATAGAGAATGTTATAACAAGCAATGAGTCTCAAGTCACTTAAATTGTTTGTAGTTTTAACTTTATAACAAAACTAAAGAAAATATGATTGATATTTTTTTAAATTTTTTCAAGAATTAAAAAAAATCATTTACAACCTCAAAAAGAGGAGATTTTAGATCTTCCCAATAAATTTTATAAAATCTAGCACCAAAACCATTTGGATCAGAGCTTTTAGGAATATTAGCATTTCATATTATATTTTTGATTTCTAAACCTTGAATATCATTTAATAAAATTTCCTCACTCTTAGGACGAAGGTAACGCTTAGTTTATTTGGAAAAGTAGTTATATTATCATCAGAATTACATAGCTATGAAAAAAGATATAGTTTCTTTTTCCGAATGAGATGCTTTATTCAAAAAAATCCATCATTTTTATGCAAGTTAACAATGTCATTTATATGCTTTTCACAAGACATTTTGACATAATAAATTTTATTTGGGGGATCACCACATGTAAGCCAATCAGTTTTAGTTTTTCGTCTATTATTAGTAGATTCTATATGAAGTTCTTGATTAGTTTTTTCCTAAATGTTGAAAAAAATATTAACTTTGGAATCATCAACATTATCAAAATCAATATTATTTTGAAGAATTTTACAATCTTCTCTAATTAAATCAATGTTATTTGTTTAATTACAATTATTCTGCTTCTTAAGAGTGGTCTTGGCAGAATCAAGCAATTTTTTGAATCAAAGTGGGTAGTTCCGGTATGAGTAGTTTTGAGACTAGTTTTTATCATATCTTTGCAATCACTTTAAAAAATCCAGCATTTTTGTATCTAAAAGCGATGTTTATTTTAGGATTATTATTTAAAACACAAATAAATTGGAGAGAGTATGGTCACTAGTGCTTGGGGTAAAGTGTAACATTTAAAACTGGGGAAGGAGTTTAAAAAAATTTGATTAACTACAACTCTTTTCAGTTTACAATGAATATTTCTAAATTCTCCAAGGTGGTTCTATAAGACCAGTTTCAATAATAAATTTTTGAGAAAAATTCCATATTTACCAAAAGAAATAAGAATTTCACCCTTTTTCTCAACGGCTTGCATAACTATGTTAAAATCTCCTAAGGTTAACCAGGTGTTATGAGAGTTTAAAATAAATAATTCTAGATGATTCCATAAAGAAATTCTTTCTTTCTCAAAATTAATGGCATAAATAAAGTTAATGTTAATTAAAAGGCCACCTTTGTTGGTGAATTTACAATGAATTCATTGCATATCTAAAAATTATTGGTTTTAATTCCCAAATGCTAACATCCCACATGATAAGAATCCTTCCTTTACCATCCATGCAATTATTATTTAATGAATTCCAATTATTAGAATATCTATGTAAAAAGTTAGTAACGGCAATATTGTTGAGCTTATGTTCAACAAGACCAACTATACCAGGCTTGCAAACAGTAAGAAGATAGGACAAATCCAATTTTCTTCCAGAGGAACTCAAACTGTTAACATTCTATGAGATAATTGTCATTAATATAAAATATAAAGGATATAATAGAAGTATATCAACTATGTTCCGGTGGATAGTTGAAGCATTCTGCTCTTATGTTCTCTGAAACTTTCACCCCTCGTCTTTTATGTGCAGTTTTATCGTGTGTTTTGAGGTGCTTTTCCCATAAGTATTTGACAGTGTACCTATCTTCAATATTCTTATAGTTACCTTTAGAATTATTATCCATTGTGTCTTGTATATTCTTCTTCTTGTTTTTTCTTTTTTCTGTTTGGTGTTCAGAGGCGAAGAAGAAGATGAAGGAACGTAGAAGGGCATCACTTTCTATAAGCTTTTTAGGATTGGAAGAATTGGCATTTTCAATTCTCATCTTTTCCAAATTGACCGCTTCAAGGCTAATTTTATCTGTGTCATTAGCATTTAAATTTAAATTTGTAAATATACTTAGCTCTTCTTGTGGGGATGGTCTAGCCATGTAGACATTCCTATCGCACTAAACATATTTGCATTATGTTTGGCTCTTAATTCTGGTCATCATCATTTATGATATCGCTTCTTGTATATCCATTGATTCCATTGAGACTGTTTGGTTTCTCTGCTAATTCGTGTCAGTGTCAAGATCATTGAAAATTTCTTGAGTTTTTAGAATTGCTTGCTTTTCGACACTCTCCACATGGTTTTCAGATTGGCTTGTTTCGAAATCATCAACAAGTTTACCCTTTGGTACTTCGTTTTTGGGAGTTTTAAAAAACTGAATCTTAACGGCAACATCACTTTCAAGATTCTCAGTATTTTTGCTTAGATTTTCTTGAACACCAGTTTTCCACCTTTAAGAATAATAGGAATTCTGCTTTGATTTTCTTTAGCATAAGTTTTTCCTTATCTTGAAAATTTCTGTTCGAAATTTCTAATGGAGTATCAACCCTTTTTTGAAAAAAATTCTTCTGGTGTGGTTCTTGAATCTCAAACAGGTCGTTGAGAAGTTTTTTCCCTCCAAATCTATTTTGATCGACATGCTTCAATAGAGTGCCCAAAACATACGCATTTCACACATTTAAGTGCGCGGGATCCATTCATATTCACTTTTCTTTGTAGCGCTTTCACCGTTGTGCTTGGTGATATATGTCTCGTTTAGCAGATCCGAATCTGCCTAAATTTCTGTAAGAATCCTCGCATAACTGAGTCTTGACTCAGCTGCTACTGGCTCGTCCAACTTAAGAGAAATTCCTATAATACTAGCAATGACACTAAAGGCTCTCTTTGTCCAAAGCTTCAAATTCATTCAGGCAACCTTTTCCAAATGAAAATATTTGATAATAAATCTCTATTAAAACTCATTCCTTTTGTCCACATTTTAAGGATTACAAGCTTTCCATTGATGAAATAAGGACTGCCATTTATAACCCTATTGCAGTCATCAGAATTGTAGAATCTAATAATAAAAAACCCGTTATATCAAGTGTAAATCTCAAAATTGGTTGTAGTGTTCATGATTTTCATGACAAACGCCTTGAAGTGATAATACTAAGTTATTGGACCGAAGATGTAAGCAAAGACAAAATTATTGGGTATTGTTAATGACACTCTCTTTTTGGTTAAGGGGTGACACAAATATTAGTTTTTAAAATTTTGTTAATGGGAGTACACTACAGACTAAACCCCCCTTAACAATATATTACTGTAAGACAAAATTACCCTTAACCTAATAAAGTTAATGTAGTAATTACATCGGTTGCTGTAACAATAATAAAATTGCCATGGCTGCAGTAAACCCTAACTATGGGATAGATGACGAAGATATTATTTAATCTATATTCTCAACACAGAACTTGCAACAGATTACAAGCATTTCTAATTTGTAACAGAATTAAGCGTTTCAAATCAGAAGCAGCACATTATCCGTTCAATGAACTTTGAAACGATTTGCACACAAATCAACACAGCAACAGAATTATTATCTGTGCTAAACAACGTTACTATATTATAGTAAACAGAAATTTAAACAACAGAAAATTGATGTCTAACCGAGTTTTCGTCTGAGGCCTGTATTCACAGTTTCCTTAAGACTTTCATTCGAAGCCTCCCAGGATACAACAGACAAGACTGCTCGAGATTATAGCGATAATGTCAGGCAGCGATAATCAGCAGTGGAAAGAGGAGAGAGCAAATGACAGAGGAAGGGAAATAAAAACTGCATATCGATTTGATCAGAATCGCGTAATTTATATAACCTATTCCGCATCTTTTCGGAACAGACGCGTCCGTCTGTTTCCTACCCGTTTGAAATATACCCGCTACCGTTTGAATTTGAATGGTAACGGGCTGCATCCATTGCTCTACATGGGTCACACCCGTTTGTCTCTAACGAGTCGCACCCATTTAAAAATGCTGAGTTTTTCAGTGCAAAAATAAGGTTTTACTTAAGGCCCAAGCCCAAACCCAAACCCGAACCCGGCCCGGCCCGGTTCGGTACGGTACGGTCGGTCGGACGGGCGGGTGGCGCACGCGCGCGCGTGTGTGTTCATCAGATGTAGGTCCTCCCTCTCGCACAAAATTACCTGACCCTAAGGGCCAATTAAGAGAATGAGGATCCTATATACATACACAACATTAACCCATTATTTGCCAATGTGGGACTAAATGTATTTCATTCAACTCTCTTTAGGAATTTCAACAATCCCCCACATGAATGATAATATATTTTATCCCCCACACAAATTGAAATATCACTGACTACATATGGAATAATATTTTATTTAGGATAAGTAGATATTTCACTTTGAACTTTCCTTAGTTAAAACTTATCGGATATACTTGGCTAATCGGTGAATTATTTCATCTTGAACCGTCAGCCGTTTTTGTATAACCATACAATATGTTTAACAGAACATTATTTCCCTTCTCACCCAATCTCTTGGTTGTGTTCATTTCGGTCCTAAAACACTTTTCTGGTTCTGCGAGTGTATGTAGAGAATACCAGCCTTTAATATTCTCATAGAGCCGACCCAGCTTACACTAACATAGGTGATCGCAACCATTAGGAGTATCCTACATATACCCCACTTGTTATGTTACAAGATATGGTCATCATTAAAAAGCATAGCTTTAACCTGTGAAACTTTTGTAGGCATGCATTTTATATTGTGCACCATAGGAATGGAGTAGGACTATGTCCGAGCAAATGCATTACGTCTTGAGTTATTCAGAACTGGTTTGCCTATTGATCCTAGTCCGTGGGATCTCCAGTTGCTAGGATAGGTTTCCGTATCAGATAACTCTTATTGGTTTAGGCTTGTAAACCCATTCCCCTCGATGCGCAGTCAATTTTCTCTCTTGATAACCCTTTTGTAAATGGATCCGCTAGATTATCATTGGTTCTTACATAATCAATGGAGATTGTTCCATTTGAGAGTAACTGCCTAACTGTGTTATGACGACGACGAATGTGTCGAGATTTT
The DNA here is from genome assembly GCA_030737875.1 of Allium sativum. Taxonomy (NCBI): domain Eukaryota; kingdom Viridiplantae; phylum Streptophyta; class Magnoliopsida; order Asparagales; family Amaryllidaceae; genus Allium; species Allium sativum. Next base: position 234,765 of record JASFAX010000073.1, read on the forward strand.
CCATTATACACAAAGTTTTTCGCTCTATTTAGCGCTGCTTGATTGTCGCAGTGAATACATATGGCCGTTACAGGTTTAGGCCAAAATGGAATATCTTCTAAGAAGTGACGAAGCCATTCTGCTTCTTCGCCTGCTTTATCTAAAGCAATAAACTCGGATTCCATCGTTGATCGAGCTATGCATGTTTGCTTAGTAGATTTCCACGACACTGCTGCTCCTGCTAGAGTAAAAACATAACCACTTGTGGATTTTGATTCATCTGAATCGGCAATCCAGTTTGCATCACTATATCCTTCTAATACGGCTGGATATTTTCCGTAATGCAGAGAATAATTTGTGGTATTCTTTAAGTATCCAAGCACTCTCATTAGTGCTTTCCAGTGTTCATTTCCTGGATTACTTGTATACCTGCTTAGTCGACTTACTGCATAGGCTATATCTGGTCTCGTGCAATTCATAAGATACATCAGACATCCTATTACACGAGAGTATTCCAGTTGCATTACACTCTCATTAGTGTTTTTATGCAGTACTTCTGATGGATTAAAAGGTGTTCTTACTCCTTTAATCCCAAGATTTTGAAATCTTTCAATCACTTTGTCTACATAATGTGACTGTGATAATTCAATTCCATTAGGGGTTCTTATTATTTTGATTCCCAAAATAACATCTGCAACTCCTAAATCTTTCATATCGAAATTGTTGATCAGCATTTTCTTTATGGTCTCTATAACTTTTATGTTAGGACCGAAGATTAACATATCGTCCACATATAAGCAAATCATGACATATGACTGTCCAATTTGTTTATAATAAACACATTTATCACATTCATTTATACGAAAACCATTTTGCATCATGACACTATCAAATTTTTCGTGCCATTGTTTTGGAGCTTGTTTGAGTCCGTATAATGATTTTACCAATTTACAGACTTTATTTTCATTTCCCTTAGATATAAAACCTTCGGGTTGCTCCATGTAGATTTCCTCATCGAGATCTCCATTCAAGAATGCCGTCTTTACATCCATCTGATGAATCTCTAGATTATATATGGATGCAATTGCTATTAGCATTCTTATTGAGGTTATTCGTGTAACGGGCGAATATGTATCAAAGAAGTCTATTCCTTCTTTTTGACGATATCCTTTGGCTACTAATCTGGCTTTATATTTGTCGATAGAGCCATCTGCTTTCGTTTTCTTCTTGAAAATCCATTTGCAGCCAATTGGTTTTATTCCAGGTGGAATATCAACAATTTCCCAAGTTTTGTTACTTAGAATTGAATCAATCTCACTTTGGATTGCTTCTTTCCAACATGAAGATTCAGAAGATGACATGGCCTCTTTATATGTTTGAGGTTCATGTTCAAGTACGTAAGTGAGGAACTCAGAGCCAAATGATTTGGATGTTCTGGCCCTTACGCTTCTTCTTGGTTCAACTTCATCAACTTCACGATGAGTTTCATCTTCATGTGGGCTACTTGATTCTTCTCGTGTCCTTTTGGGGACATTATTTCCTTCATTTCTTTTGTGTGGAAACACATCTTCAAAGAATGAGGCATCTCTTGATTCCATGATTGTATTTACATGGATATCATCAATATCAGACTTGAATACCAAAAATTTATATGCACTACTATTTTGGGCTGGCCCTAAGTAATAACAATCTACTGTTTTTGGTCCAAGTTTGACCTTCTTGGGAGGCGGGATAGGAACCTTTGCCAAGCACCCCCACACTTTGAGGTATTTAAAGCTTGGTAGGTGTCCTTTCCATAACTCATATGGAATTTTTCCTGTTTTACAGTGAGGAACTTTATTTAATATGTGATTGGACATATTCAAGGCTTCCCCCCATAGGTTCGTCGGTAAACCAGACGTTAAAAGCATTGCATTAATCATATCTTTTAACGTTCTGTTTTTTCTCTCGGCTATGCCATTTTGTTGTGGTGAATATGGTGCTGTTGTTTGATGAATTATTCCATTTTCTGCACAGAATTGTTCAAACGGCGATTCATATTCTCCACCTCGATCGGATCTCAATATCTTGATCTTCTTATTAAGCTGATTTTCTACTTCAGCTTTATATTTTATAAACGATGTAATTGCCTCATCTTTACTGTTTAAAAGATATACGTAGCAATATCGTGTATAATCATCAATAAATGTGATAAAATACTTTTTCCCACCTCTTGTAGGTAAGTTTTTGAAATCACATAAATCAGTATGAATCATTCCCAATGGTTCAATACTTCTATCAACAGTATGAAATGGTTTCTTAACCATTTTTGCTTCTACGCATGTCTCACATTTGTAGATTTTATCCACTTGAAACTTAGGAATTAACTCTAAATTTGCAAGTTTTCTCATTTTTCGGAAATTAATATGTCCTAATCTATCATGCCATAATAAAGTTTCATGCTCAACGATATAAGAAACTTCCTTTTTATTCATAGCATTATCAGAATACATATTATTGCCGATTACGGCTACATTAGCCTTAAATAGGCCATCACACAAGTAACCCCTTCCTATATAGATTCCTGCCTTGGACAGAACCATCTTGTCTGACTCGAAGACCATCTTGAATCCCTTCTTCGAAAGCATGGACCCAGAAATGAGATTCTTGCGGATCTCTGGAACATGAAGGACATCATTCAGTCGAATAGTCTTCCCAGAAGTGAACTTGAGAGTGACTGTTCCTTTGCCTTCAACCATGGAAACCGATGAATTGCCCATATAGAGTTTCTCATCTTGATCCAATTTGGTGTAGGTTGAAAAGACGGACTTATCAGAGCATATATGCCTAGTAGCACCCGTGTCCAACCACCATTGTGCAGAATTCTGGATCAAATTGCATTCAGTCACAACTCCTGAAAAATTGGATTCATCGATGTCCATGTTATCCACCACATTTGCTTCCGAATTTTTCTTTTTCTTGTGTCTGCACTCTTTTGCTTGATGACCAGTCTTGCCACAAACCCAACAATCACCATTGAATTTCTTGGACTTCTTCTGGTTATTCTCCTTATTCTCTGGCGCCTTTCTTTTCTTGTTTTTGTTGAAGTGCCCTTTCTTCTTTGACCCTTCAGTAACAAGCGCCTCTTCACTTTTAGGTTGAGTGACTCCACGATTATCTGCCTCTATCTTTAATCTGACGATGAGGTCTTGTAAGGATATCTCCTTCTTTTTGTGCTTCAAGTAATTGCGGTAGTCCCTCCAAGATGGAGGCAGTTTTCCAGTAATTGCTTCAACCAGAAATGACTCACCAACTTTGTGACCTTCTGCTTCCATCTCATGGATAATAATTTGCAACTCTTGCACTTGAGAAGTCACTGACTTTGAATCCACCATTTTGTAGTCCATGAACTTGTCAACTATGAACTTTTTCAAACTCACATTCTGCGTCTTGTACCTTGTAGCCAAAGCATTCCAAAGAGCTTTTGCAGTCTTTATAGGCTGGAAAACTTTGTACAAGACTTTATCTAGGCAGTTGAGAATGTACTTTCTGCATAAAAAATCCGAATGCCTCCACGCATCAATAGACGGACCATCATGCTTTGGTGCATCCTTGGCATTTCCTGGTGTAGGCGGCACCGATTCATCTTCTTCAAGATACTTTTGCAAGCCAAGGGTGGTGAGATAGAACAGCATCTGATTCTGCCATGTCAGAAAATCATCACTTTCTCCTTTGAACAATTCTGGTTTGTTCAAATTTCCAGCTTTGAGCGTCGTTTGCTCTGTTGCCATCCCTGTTTTGTCAAAAAACAGTGAAAGTCTTAAGATATCTTAATTCTGTTACAAATTAGAAACGCTTGTAATCTGTTGCAAGTTCTGTGTTGAGAATACAGATTAAATAATATCTTAAGACTTTCAGTCGAAGCCTCCCAGGATACAACAGACAAGACTGCTCGAGATTGTAGCGATAATGTCAGGCAGCGATAATCAGCAGTGGAAAGAGGAGAGAGCAAATGACAGAGGAAGGGAAATAAAAACTGCGTATCGATTTGATCAGAATCGCGTAATTTATATAACCTATTCCGCATCTTTTCGGAACAGACGCGTCCGTCTGTTTCCTACCCGTTTGAAATATACCCGCTACCGTTTGAATTTGAATGGTAACGGGCGGCATCCATAGCTCTACACGGGTCACACCCGTTTGTCTCTAACGGGTCGCACCCGTTTAAAAATGCTAAGTTTTTCAGTGCAAAAATAAGGTTTTACTTAAGGCCCAAGCCCAAACCCAAACCCAAACCCGGCCCGGCCCGGTTCGGTTCGGTACGGTACGGTCGGTCGGACGGGCGGGCGGCGCACGCGCGCGCGTGTGTTCATTAGATATAGGTCCTCCCTCTCGCACAAAATTACCTAACCCTAAGGGCCAATTAAGAGAATGAGGATCCTATATACATACACAACATTAACCCATTATTTGCCAATGTGGGACTAAATGTATTTCATTCAACTCTCTTTAGGAATTTCAACAGAAGATGCGGTAAATTGCACCCAAAAAGGTGAATTATATGAGGATGATGAGGACCGATATGGTAATGACAGGGTTCGATTTTTAATTTTGCATTTACACCTATGGAAATGAAGAAGAAGCACAACGTGAAAAAATTAGAAGTGATGGACCATGTTTATACCGAACAATCATTATGAAGATACACAAATCATGACCGTTTTATGTGTGAAAACAAAGTAGATTATGACCGGTTTTATCAAGTACAAACTATAGTTCGATATAGAGATAGAGAAGACGTAAAAGAGCCATCGTGTCTACTAATTTTACACGATATTATATTACCGTCTATATGGTTTTCTGCTACAAATGTTACCATGCGTGTTTTATACCAAACAATGGTTATTAATCTACAGGGTGATACCATTTTAAGTTTATTTGTACGAATATTTGTTATCGTATTTTAGTTGTGGTGTGAATAAGTTCAGCTGTTTTACAGATTGATGCAATTGCTCTCCTAAATGAAGTATATGAGAATGAGGATTCTTTAGTTAATGAGAAGTCTTATGATACGGACGATGTCAATGTTAATGAGAAGGGTTGTCGGTTTGAAAATGATGACAACAACGATCATTCACATGAGAAAGAAGACATATTGTGTTGTGCGTACCCCAGTTTAACATACCATTTCACCACCGATAAGGTTTGATAACTTGTTTTATGTTTTACATTAAGTATGTAACTCTAATCGTAGTATATTGTTTATTGATGCAGTTGATCGATTCCAAAGAGGACGTACGTAAATGGTGCATGGATCGTGGACTTGATGTAAATTGTGTCATTGTTATCAAAAGAAGTAAAACAAAAAATCTCTTAGATAATGGGAAAGGCTCGTGGATGTTGCTTGCTTGTGAAAGAAGTGGAAGGTACACTGATCATAAGGCTAAGGAGCATATGTACCGAAGACCCAAAAGAAAGGCGTAGATCGGGAAGTAGAAAATTTGGTTGTCCATTTTAATTAAGAGCACATTGTCTAGATGATGGAAAGTGGACTTTGGAAGTTAAAAATGGATGCCACAATCAAAGTCTTCCTGTTGTTTTAACTGGACATCCGTATGTTGCACGATTAAAGGAACAATGAAGTAATGACTGTAGAAACAATGGCGAATAGTGGCGTTAGGCTGCAGAATATTCTAACTGCTCTTAAACTTGACAACCCAGAAAATAAGTCTACAATCAGAAATGTGTACAATGCTAAAGTGAAGCTTAAACTTCATAATACATAAGGTAGATCGATTATGCAACAGTTTATGAAGTTGGCATGTAGTCACCACTATTTTTCTCACCATAGAGTCGATGGTATGACAAATGAAGTTACTGACTTGTTCTTCAGTTATCTGAAATAATTTCTACTTGCGCAATGTTTTTATCAAATTTTGCTTTTGGATTGCACTTTCAAGACAAATAAGTACAAGTTGCCGTGTTTTCATATGGTGTCACAAACTTCAACGAGTGCATCCTTCACTGTTGCCCTAGCTTTTATTAGTCGGAGACCACTGATTCATATATATGGGCTTTGGAGTGTGTTAGGAAATGTTATCGAGAAAAAGAATTTCCAAGTATTATCATAACGGATGCGGAAATTGCTCTTACCGATGCAGTGACCACTGTTTTTCCAGCAGCTCATCATATTCTTTGTACGTGGCATATTTCAAAAAATGTTCAAGCAAATTGCAAACCAAATTTCATAAAAAAAGAAATGGATAATGATTGGGGATAGAGAGACCGTAGTAGAAGATGAGGAAGGAAAAAAAGAGTACGAGTTATTTTGGGAGGGTTGGATAAATGCGATTAGTTCGATGTCTAAAGAAGAGTATCATCGAAACCTAAATTGTTTTCGTGAAGCATGGTAGGAGAAGCAAAAAAAGTCGGTGAACTATGTGTTGAAGAACTGGCTAAACAATTATAAGGAGATGTTTGTGTTAGCTTGGACAAATAAAGTAAAGCACTTTGATAATGTATCAACTAGTGTAGTTGAAAGTGCGCACCACGTCCCAAACCGTGTTTTGATTCAGCTGCAGGTAGTTTTGTTCAGTGTTGGACTAGCGCGCATCTCTGCTGTGAGAATGAATTAGTTGTAATCGAACATGCGTTTGAAACGAACTCATCAAAGTCACTTCATAGATTTCGAATGAGCCAATGTTTAAAGATTTGTCGGGATTTTTTTTCTCATAAGGCACTTGATTTATTGCAAACTGAACTATATAGTATTCTAAAAGGTGGCATGAGTATTCAAACTTGCATTTGTTTTTTATGGAAAGTTAATGGTCTATCTTACGAACATATGCTAGTAGACTTTAGACATTCATATGGCTTCATACCCCTCAAATTTATAGACTGTTATGGGAACAGTTGTCATGTATTCCGCCTACACCGAATCGGTCCACTCTTGATTTATGGACTTGCGTGAATTTCATGTGTTGAAACATAGGTATGACGAGACTACTGATAATGTGATGATTGATATTCAACAAGGTATGAAATTGTTAGACTTCCCTCCTCCTACGAACATTAAAGAACCTCCCATGGAGACTATAAAAAAGGAAGACCATCTAAAAAGGAGAAGTCGACTACACAAGATCCTTCTTAATTTGAGCATGTCGACGCTGCATTGTCTTGCAGCCCAAAACTTACTCCAGTTAGTCATTGTTTACAGAAACTTGGAGTAAAACTAAATGCACCTAAAACCAATCAATTTGATGAACATTTCTTATTGCAAATGCCCAAATGTATGCGACAGTATATAACTCGTATAGACGACATGCCTGCTGATGGTAATTGTGGATATTGGGTGGTGGTTAAACAACTAAATCTTCATAATCGAAGACCAAAAAATCCTTGTAAGTTCGTACGTGAGGCCATGGTTGAAAATTTAATACGTCATTCGAAGATGTACAAAAGCATGTGGGATGAAGATGGCTTCGAAGAAATGAAAAGGAGGATACAAGGAGATAACTCATTGGGGGTAAATGAGTGGATGCAAATGCTGGAATCCGGTTTTGTAATTGCAGAAACATTTGGTACTGTTGTTGCCTTGCTTAGTAAGCAAATGAGTTTCTTGTTTGTTCCGACAATAGTACAATTTACCTTGTTAAACCGGGACATGAATGGTCGTATGGGATACATAGACATCTCGCATTTTGTTGGCGGCAATTTGAAGTATGAATCGCCTTTACCTGATACTCCTACGTTCTCATAATTTTACTTAATTTTCAACGTCAATTCGCAGGATTGGGTCAACACATATGCAGGGAGAATTTCTCGCTTCGTGCCAAGTGAAGAAGATGGACATGTTGACGAAAACGGCAACGCTGTTGAGTTAAGTTAATGTCGAATACTTGCATATGTACGTACTTCAGTGCTAATGTAACAGAATCATGAAATTTTAATGCAACTGTTTACTTTTCTGGCACATCTGGGTTACACTTGTGAGGAAATACAGTTTATTTTATGTCTACTTTTATCTCACTTCTGAAGTGCAAGTTTAAGCTATTGTATTTAAAGTTTTATGACACATCTGCATTCCACTGCTGAGATAATGCATCTCACTTTTAAACCAACTATGAAACGATAAAATATCATAATTGTATAGTTATAAACATGTTAAAGTATAAAATTGTGTGTACATAATAGTTTACGTAAATATATAACCATTTTATTCAAGTAAAAATGGGATATACCAACCGCAATACAAATAAAAATTTCCAAATTAAAAAACGGTGAACGAGTACCACATAATAATATTAAATACCGTCAATGTATGCCGTTTGATATAGAAATTGGTAAGTATCTCCTACCCGATATTTTGTGAAGTTAGTAAACCATTTTCATTCGACAAACACGAGAAAGTAACACCGTATAAAAAGTTAGAGGAAAATTGGACCACAAAAACGGTGGTAAAGTACCGTTTTTATTCGAATTATACGATTTTGTGTTGTTACCTGAACAAAAAGTTTGAAAATAAGTTTTTCTGAGAGTTTTTGAAATGAAATTACCATGTTATGAAAGTATAAACGGTCCGTATTCGCCGTTTATTGCTATACATGAAACCTCAAAACTTATATACGGTGTGGTAATGACGTTTTAATTTAAACAAATCGATAGAAGATCACCGTTTGCACATGTTTTTTGACAATATTATAACCTGGGATATTTTGGATTGAACACACCGGTTTTCTACATGTAAAAAAGTAAATAATGATCGTGTAGCAGATTATAGGATCTATAACTTTCATATTTTTTCATAACTGTACGACCGTATAAATAAATTATAAACGGTGCGTTATCACCGTTTATTGCTTTAGATTAAACCTCAAACATTATATACGGTGTGGGAATGTCGTTTTGTTTTACAAAAATCGGTTAGTACTTTTTTCTGCTTATTTTTTAATAGAATATATAACCTGAGATATTTTGGAATACACTGATAGAAGTTCTGTAAGTAGAGCGGTATTTTGTAACCATTTAGCAAACTATAGGCCCTTTAACTGTTTGACCGGTGATCACGTACCCTTTTAGAAACTTAAAAACGGAAGACCATTTCCATTTTCTACTAAAAGGTTAATTATTTCATACAAACAATCCATATTTTCATGCATCCTCCGTCATACAAAAAAATGAAACTTGTACATGCATCTTCCACCATACAAATAAATGAAACTTGTACATGCATCTTTGATCATACAAAAAATTGAAACTTTTACATGCATCTTCGATCATACAAATAATTGAAACTTGTACATGCATCTTCCACCATACAAATAAATGAAACTTGTACATGCATCTTTGATCATACAAAAAATTGAAACATTTACAAGCATCTTCGAACATACAAATAATTGAAACTTGTACATGCATCTTCGATCATACAAAAAATTGAAACATTTACAAGCATCTTCGAACATACAAATAATTGAAACTTGTACATGCATCTTCGACCATAGAAATAAACACAAACATACTCATAAACCATTTCATATTTTAATCTTCCTTCCAAAGTACCCATAATACAGTAATGTCAAAAGTAAGTCACCAACCAAAATACATAAATAAGTCATTAACATACAATACCGAACAAAACATGCACCAAGTCTTAACAGTGACATAATATAAACTATTAACCAAAAAAATACTTAATGCTACCAAGTTAAACTATTTTTTTCCTTGCTCCACCTTTCTTCTTGGTTTCAACCTTCTTCCCTTTCTTTCTTTTACCTCGACTTGTCGTAGCCTCAACAATATCATCACCTTCATCAACTACCAAGTTCTCTCCATACAGAGGAGACGGTTCTAGGTCCTCTATTCGCTCTATCATTTGCAAAGCTTTAACAACTGACTTACCATGTCCACATGAACAGATTGTATTAGGAACTAGTCCAAGTCGACATTTTTGAAATTCAAGTGTATTTTAGTATAAAAATCAATCAATAATATTTTTTTTCAATTAACAAATATAACAAACTTACAACACAGATGAGTAGCGACTTCTCCTAAGTTTCATTCGCAGGCTCGGTTATTCTTCTTGATGGATTTGCAACAATCGGATGAGAAGCTTGCTAATAAAACTGTATATAGTTGTCCTCACAATCCCAGGGGTTAACCACTTGTTTTGACATTCCGCCCAGACAAAATCCCCAACATCAAAGTAAGTGACTTTGAAACCTTTACCACACGACTTGTACTTCTGCTTGTTAAGTGTGAAGGGATTAGTGGGGATGGGTTGAACCATTCCAAACTGGCACAAAAATCTTTGGGGTAGGTACAATTCTTTGATTTTAAAACAAATAACAGGGTCGTTATACAACGAACATTGATGAAATGAATACACCTCACGTTGAATTCCAGAGCCACCATGTAAAAGATGGTACAGAGCCACCATGTAAAAGATGGTACAGAGCCACCATGTAAACATCATTTAAAACCCAATGTGTAATCTAAATTTCGACAAGTAACCTAATTTATAATACACAAAGACATTGCACTATCATATGCATACGTACTTAAATCCAAAAGCATACACTACAAGGAAGGGCCAATTTGGTTACAGATGGCAGCGACGGTTAAACAAAGCGGCCCTCGCCAGCCGTCGCTAATCGTCACCAAAAAGCATTTATCCCACGAGGCTACAGGGAAAACCGATGATTTCTGCTTTTCCCCAAAATTTACCTCGCGATGACCAGAAGAAAAAAACCTACCTTCGTTTGCCGTCGCGCAAGCTTCCTACCTCATCGTCGACGCCGACCCTCGCCTGCTGTGTCTCCTCTTCTCCAACCATCGCTTCCTCTTCTTTTAGGGATAATTTCTACCCTAATTTCTTATGTTGATTAATTAATAGTTATTTAAATGTATATGTTATGTGTTTATATTATGATTGTTGAATTATTGTTGATTTGGTAATGACTGAAAACCCTAAAATGTGAATTTAGTTGCTTATTGGGGAATATTGTATGTTAGTTGATTTTGTGTGTATGTATGTGTTAATGAACCATTACTTTATAGATAATAATCAATTACTAATATTGAATTTATAATATAGGCAATTAGATTTTAAATTTAAAATCTATTTAGGTGATTATTGATTAGAAATCGATTAATAAATTTTGTAAATTTAGTTGATTGGTATATAAGTTGTTGAATATGGGTTTTGTAACTGTTAGGTATGGGATTGGTATATATGTTGTTGGATATAGCTATTTAAAAGCAATGGTTCTGAAATTGTTGTATATGGGGTTGGTAATCGTATTAAAGGAGTTGTTGGATAAAATTGTTGTTAATGGTGCAAGCCAAATAAGGAGAGGGGCAATGCATAGACGTTACTCCGGTGCTACAAAATGGCATCGTTGTAATGGCAAATTTTTTTAAAACAGTTTGGTAATGCATGGGAATTTTTAGAAAGATAAGTTTTAAAGTTGATTGATATATATATACGTCATTGGATATGGGTTTCGTAATTGTTGGATATGAGACTGGTATATACATTGTTGGATATAGCTATCTAAAAGCTATGGTTCTGAAATTGTTGTATATGGGTTTGATAATCCTATTAAAGGAGTCGTTGGATAAAAAATTGTTAATGGTGCAAGCCAAGTTAAGGAGAGGGGTAATGCATAGACGTTACTCCGGTGCTACAAAATGGCGCCATTGTAATGGTAATTTTTTTTAAAATAGTTTGGTAATGCATAGGAATTTATAGAAAGATAAGTTTTAAAGTTTATTGTTTAGTTAAGAAATCCAAAATGAAATACTATCGAGATATAACAGTGTTGTGCGTAAAAGTTTTTGTCCCAAAAGGCTTTATAATAATATATGTATGTGTTATCGAAATCACTGACATATATTTTTGAATTAGGAAAAATGTTCGATTATTACATTGACCGTAGTTGGATGTATGAAGTTAGAATTGGAATGAAAGGGTCAGTAAAAGAACATTTCTATAATGATGTAATGAATTTGTTAGATTTGCAGTATCTAATAATCGAAATTATGAGGAGCTTCGTTGTCCTTGTATTAAGTGTAAACTGATGAGGTTTCATAAACCAGACATCGCTAAAGTACATTTGTATAAATCAGGTTTTGTGCCAAATTATTATTTATGGGACCGTCATGGAGAACTTGTTGCGCCTACAGTAAATCCTGTAGCGTCGGAAGTCGAATTAGTTATGACGAATCCAATAGAAGATATGGTGGAAGATGCAGCACGGTCAATGTTCCCTACCGGTCAGGTTGACGACGATGACATCAATATTGAAGAAAAACCGAACACGGAAGCCATAGAAATATATGATTTATTGGCTTCAGCTAAGCGACCATTGTGGAATGGTTGTGAAAGAGGAACTGAATTATCGGTAACCGCCGAGTACATCACCATGAAATCAAAATTTAACGTTACAGAAGCTGCATTTACAGCGGTTGTACAAGCTGCAAAAAGGCATATGCCATTCAATATGTGCGATATTCATTACATAGTGAAAACACTACTGTCAGCTTTCAGTTTGTCGTACCAAAAAATAGATACTTGTGTTAAAGGTTGTATGTTGTATTGGAAAGATGATACTAATCTTAGAAACTGTAAAAAATGTGGCGAGGAAAGGTATAAACCTAAAAAAAAGAAAGGTAAGGAAGTTCCATATAAGAGAATGCATTATTTACCTATCATCCCTAGACTACAACGGTTATATGCATCCTCAGTCACTACATGTCATATGCATTGGATAGTGTGTGACCACAACAAAATGGAACTTTGACACATCCATCGGATGTAGAAGCATGGAAACATTTTGATAGGACGTATCCTACATTTGCCGCAGAGAGACGTAACATCGGACTTGGTTTATGTACAGATGGGTTTTCACCATTTTCTCAGTTTGGTAGTAAATATTCATCTTGGCCTATTATCATTACTCCATATAATTTACCTTCGTGTATGTGTATAAAAACTCCATATATGTTTCTCACTGTTGTCGTTCCTGGTCCTAATGATCCAAAACAAGGCATTGATGTTTATCTACAACCATTAATAGAAGAGTCAAAAAAACTATGGGATGAAGGAGTTGAAACATGAGACATTTCAAAAAAAAAGAGAGAAATTTCGTCTATTCGCTTCTTTGTTATGGTTGATTAGTGATTTTCCGGCATATGGGATGCTTTCAGGTTGGAGTACGGCTGGTCGTTTATCTTGCCCTTTATGTATGGAAGAAACACAAGCATTTTTCTTACGGTATGGAAGGAAGAATTCTTGGTTTGATTGTCACCCTTTGTTTTCTGCATACCAATCATACTTTTAGAAGAGATAAAAAAAATTAAAGCTAACAGCGGAATGACTGTGCAAGCACCCAAAATTTGGACAAGTGAAGAAATATACGATATTGTAAAGGATTATCCCAAGATCCATGAGATTGGAGAACAGACAGAAATTCCGGGTAAATCTGACATTCATAATTGGTGTAAACAAAGCATATTCTGGGAGCTACCTTATTGAAAAGATCTCAAACTTCGACATAATATCGATGTTATGCACAATAAAGGAAATGCATTTGATAACGTGTTTAATACTGTTTTGAATGTCAATGGAAAAAAACAAAGGACGATATATAATTGAGACATGACATAGAAGAATATTCTAAACGTCCAGAACTTCATATGAAGCCCAATGACAATAAAAACCCAAAGCGTGCTATGAACTAGACAACAAACAAATAAAACTTATACTGAAATGGGTTGAGGGACTGAAATGTCCGGATGGGATTTCTTCTAATCTTCATAGGTGTGTTGACAATAAAAACAATAAATTGAGTGGGATGAAAAGTCATGATTGTCATATCATGATGGAATATTTATTACCAGTGGTGTTCAAAGAAATATTGCCCATAAAAGTGTGGGGTGTTTTAACAGAGTTAAGCTTATTCTATAAACAGCTTTGTTCGGTAATGTTAAAAATTGATCGTCTTCGTAAACTTGAAGTAGAAAATTTGATATTGATTTGCAAATTAGAGAAAAACTTCCCTTCAGGATTTTTTAATGTAATGGAACATTTACCTATTCATCTTCCATCCGAAGCAATTCTTCGAGGTCCAGTGCAGTATGGATGGATGTATCCTTTTAAAAGGTAAAATTTATGCTTACAATTAGAAGTGACATTAGTGCATATATAATTTTATTTTAGGTATTTGAATCATCTGAAGAAAAAAGTACAACAAAAAGCACGAGTTGAAGGTTTGATTCGCAAATCTTATCTTAAATAAGAAGCTTCGTTCTTTTTTCTCATTACTTCAGTGATCATGTGAACCTATCATTTGTAGGTGGTTCTTATAATGTTGAAACCGTGAAACCCAATTGGTCCGACAATGTTATCTGTTTTTAGACAACATGGACGATCTTCTGGATAATGTGTAGAAATATGGTTAGATGATAGAGATCACCATTTCGCACACACATATGTTCTTCTAAATTGTGCTGAAGTTGCATCATTTGTTAGGTACTGAATTTTTAACTTTATTACATTTATGTGTACATTAATTCTAAGCTAGTAATAAAATCATTTATATTTTCGGTATTTACGAGTCAGAAAATCCAAATGGGGATCTCAGTAAAGATTTTGCTAAATGGTTCTTGAAGTACGTTTGCGATCCAATAAACTGCGTCAGTGACGAGGGTTTGCAACATCTTGCGCTTGGACCAAGAAGAAATGTTAAGACTTATCCAATATTCTTCGTCAATGGATTTAAGTTCAACATCAAAGACCACAGTACTGTTATATTAACATATAACAGTGGTGTATTTGTCAAAGGTAGTGATGATCCCGAAGAGCATATAAAAGACTTTTATGGCGTCTTGACACAGATTTTAGAGTTGACGTTTTATGTACAAACCGTTGAAGAAGTTGTTCTATTCAAGTGCAACTGGTTCAACAATGTTCCTGGTACTGGAATCAACGTGCATAAAGATTATATGCTTATAGAAATAAAGCACACATCACATTACTATAAGTATGATCCTTTTGTATTGGCAAAGCAAGCATTACAAGTTCACTTTGCTCTCTATTCGTCCTTAAAAAGAGATAAAGCAGATTGGTCTGCTGTAATTAAAAAAAAAAGGCAAGATTTGCATTTGAAGGAATTGTTATTCCATACGATGCAGTGTATCAAATAGATGCAAATCAAAATGATGAAATAATAATTGCTAATAATGTTAATTTAGGGCCTTTGAACGATGAATTAAATGAACTAATAGAAGCATTTGAGAGTTCAGAGGACAACGATATAGAGTATGAGATCGAGACTGAATCGAAAAATGAAGAAGAATATTATTTGTATCATTAGTTGTTTACATACGATGTACAATGATATGTTTTATATGATGTGCTATGTTGTTAGCTAAGATGTACAATGATATGTTTTATATGATGTGCTATGTTGTGAACTTATATGATGTGCTACGGTTATCTATTATTTGGTTCTTCTTCTTTTGTGTAAATGGGTCTTGTAGTTGCATCTGATAATATATGTTGTACGAGTTTATTTTATAATGGATGTGCATAATGATATATGAGTTATTATTATACGAAATAATATGTTTGTGACAAATATGCCTCCTAGACGCCGACCTACCCACAGTTCGGAGGCAGGTGCGAGCGGTACAACACCGGATACACGTCTGGTCGTAGAGCTTGTACCCAAGACCACAGGGTAAGTTTTTAATTTATTAAATGTTTAGTAAACTTATTAAATGCTAATATCGTACTTTCTGCAGGGGGTTTGATATTATTCCTGCAGAACTTGTTTTATCTGTGTCTTGAAATGCATATATCGCCAGGTGGACAGAGGCATGGGCCCACTGGGACGATATTCCTATGCATATTAGGAATGCCATTCTTGCAGAGATTCTTGTAAGTATAAATATATTTTTCATTTACAAAATTATATAAAATATGTAATACAATTTGTTTGTTAATTTATTGGTTGCTGTACAGGTTAGGGAAGAATATATGGATCTTTTCCTCACTGCATGAAATCAAAAGACGAGGAAAAATTATTCAGGCAACGTACACAATGCGAAAAAAGCGGGAAAGAGGCCTCCATGGATGAGCGAGGAGGTCTATGGCGATTTCCAGCAGCTGTGGGCTACGGAAAGAGCGAAGGTAAATTAATTAAGCTTATTTTTATTTTTTATTTTGTATATCAATCAGTTAATCATATTGTTAAATATACATAAGCTTTCAGAGCGAAACCGGGCAAACAGACTCAAGAATCCTGTTTTGCGTCAGGATGGGTTTAAGTCCTTCTGGCAGCACCGTCGCGAATTGATACGAATGATAAATCACATTTATAGATAGTTCTGAATATTTTTTTTAATCGTGTTGATAAATTCCAAATATATATTGTATTATTTCAGATGTCGTCTCTCCATCGGGAGCCTACACTTGCTGAGGTGTTTACACAGACTCATGCTGTGGAGCGGACCGACGAGGAGGGTAACACCTCATATACATGGATGGGCAATAAGTCCCGTGGAGTGATGGTTAGCATTCGTAATAATTTGTATTTCACATTGTTATTGAGAAATTGTATACTTAATGTGTTGCATAATTGTTCGCTATCGCAGGGGAAATACAACGCGAAGTTAAATGCTCGAGCGGCGCAGTTAGGTCAAGAGCCAGACGTGGAGGAGTGCAATCGTATTTGGAACACCATTATCGACCTGATTCTCAGGGGTAGACGCTACAGTTTTGGAAACAGAGAGGTAAAGCGTTTTATCAAAGAATTTAAACATGTTCAAGTGCTATTAAAAGTTTGAAGTGTTGACATATTTAAACATAACGAATTTATAATATATTTTTCAAGTCATGCTTATAATATAATAATTACAGATAGCGGGGACTCAGGCCTCCTATACGAGGCGTCAGGACGAGAAGGAGGTTGTCGTGCTTCAACAGCAAGTGGTAGATTTACAGGATTTCCAGAAGAACAGGCTTGTGACCATGCTGATGAGAGGATTGTTGCATATCTCCAGGATCATGGGCATATGTCACCGAGTGAGCCTGCTACTGGGGAGGAGGAGGAGGAAGACGATGAGGATAAGTAGGTACTTGTCCTCTACTTTGATTTTAGACTTGGTTTGTATATATAAACTAGTTGTATTTTGGACGTGATGTTGTTTTTTGGACGTGATATGGACGTGATGTTGTTTTTTGGAGACGATAATGGTTTGTTTATATTATGTGGATGTGATGTTGGTTTTTGGATAGTTGTATAGTTTTTATTTATCGTTTACTAGTTATTTAGTCGTGTATGCAACGTTTAATATCATATATGTTGGTTTATGTGGTGAATTGGAGTATATATGAGGTGATGGATTGTGAAAGTGATAGAATATGAGTTGTGAATTGGTTGGATTTGAGTTGGTGTGGCTTGAAGGGCTTATGGTTGTTGGAAAATAGAAAAATGTACACAGTTTAGCGATGGCTGGTCACGACTTATTTACCCAGTTTAGCGACGGTTGGTCACGGTTTGTTACAGCTTACTTACCCAGTTTAGCCACGGCTAGTGACGAATGATGACGTTATATTGGCATGGTTTAGCAACGACTAGCGATAGCTAGTCACGGTTTTCTAGCTTACCGTACGGCTTGTCACGAGAGTTGAAAGTCAAACGATTTGTCCACGTGGCAAGTATGCCGTCGCCAGCCATCACTATATTGGATACCACAACCGACGCTGTTTGCTTAGCGTCCGGATACATAGCGATGGTTGTTGGTGACGGCTGGTGGCGGCTTTTTGCCATCGCTAAACTGACATTTTCTCGTAGTGATAGAATCCTATTTCAACCATAAATTGACATCAATCAACCATTTTTAATAGTTATATTCAGACAACACAAATCGAAACCAAATATAGAACACTTTGAAGAAATGAAAATTATATATGGCAAACAGGAGTCGATTTTGAATGATAAAAATGGTGACAAGATGCCAAATACTAGAAAGGACAAGCTTTCATATATAATTTATAATACACAAAGACAATGCACTGTCATACGCATACGTACTTAAATTCCAAGCCATAAAACCATTTTCAACAATAAGTCGACATCATTAACCATTTTTAATACCTATATTCAGACATCACAAACTGAAACCAAAAATACAAAACAATTTGAAGAAATGAAAATTATATATGGAAAACAGAAGCCGATTTTGAATAAAATAAACGGTGACAACATGTCGAATACTACAAGGGACAAACTTTCATATTGCGGAAGATTTATCCACCCAAAAACGTACCCTACCAACCGTATTCTGTGCACATCGAACAAAATTCCCCCACCGTTTTGCCCTTCTTTCCCACCAAACCCCACCACACGCAAATCCATTGCTTACGATTGGTAATACCAAGCCCTACCATACCATACATCTGCTAATACCAACTGAAATTACCATTAATCTACTACAAACATACCACTTTGCCACGACTTGCTTTTTGGCAATGGTCTATGTCGTCTTCCTCTCAGTATGCTTGAATCGCACCATGTTTAACGCCAAACCTTAGCGTGAGCACTGAAGAACCCTAGCCTTGAAAAAAGGAAGATAGAATTTTTGGAGGGAAACGCGAGTAGAATATAAAGCGCGCGCTTTGAAAAACGTGAGTGGATTGGAAGAATAAACGTTATAGCAGGGATATTTTTATCCCTTAAAATTATAACTCGTGTTACCCCTTAACATAAAAATATTTGATGGTGTGTATTTAAAATTTGTCACCACTTATCCAAAAAGGGAGTGTTATTAACGATACCCAAATTATTCCACTTTTCCTCTGCTCTTTCTGCGACACCTTCTTTAATAGCAATTATTCTTTTGTTATCTAATTTAATATGAGCAATATTATTAGATCAAAGGAAGAAGATTGCATACCCACTTTCTTTAAAAGATCTGCATAAGTTGACAATCGATCTATGTTAGAATTCAGATTGGAGTTTTACCCATTCGATCTTGCATTTTTTAATTCAGAATTTCTTCATCTTGGAACAGAAGGGCCCAGATTAGCATTCTTTTGATTTGGAAAAGACTCCTTAGATGCAGAAGCCTTCGCAATCCATGTAGACTTTTGCATTTTTGCTGTTTGAAATCGTTTGCCATTTCGAACAGTTTAAAAGCCATCATTATCAATATCATGAAGTTTTTTCTTAAAACTAAAAGATAAGGGAATTTAGAGGAGAATGGAGAAGGGTTTAGAGTACTAGAGGAAGCTGTAGATTTTTCGTGAGAGAGAATTCAAAAAGTTTGAGTCTAATATTTTTAAGAGCAAATTAGTTTAAAGGAAAAACATATAATAAACTTTTAAAATTAGGACGCAACTTTAAGAAATTAGGCAGAAGGACAGTCGCCATATTCTTTTTTTATTTCCTCCGCCCTCGATTATCAACAGCCGTCGTCGCCTCAATTATCAACAGCCAAGTCATCACACTCCCTTCCAAGCCGCTGCCGCCGCCGCCACCTCTCCAAGCCGCCGCCTCTCCAAGCCGCCGCCTCTTCAAGCTGTCGTTGCCGCCGCTTCTTCAAGCCGCCGCCTTCGCCCTAACCTTCACTCCACTCATGTCGCCGACCTCATGCCCTAGCCGTCATCCGACCGATCAACGCCTGAAGTCAACGTCATTCATTTCAAACCTGGTCCCTGCCGTTCAAGTCAACGATACCAATCTGCTATCAAATTTAGCATTTCAGTCGAATGTTAATTGTATTTAGCATTTTAGTCGAATGCCAATCTGATGTTGTATTTCTACTTCAGTATTACAAATTCTTTTCAATGCTAACTGTACTTAACATTTCAGTCGAATGCTAAGTACAATTTCCTTTTTTTAACCTTTTTACATTAGTTAGCATTTCAGTAAAAATAAATAAAAAGTAAAAAAGGAAACGTTATGTAATTTGAATATATTTTCTTTTCTTTTTTCAGTTCAGGTCAAATACATCCAAACGTTGAAACTATAGTTGTACTTATCATTTTTTTTTACAATGTAGTGTTCATTTTAAAAAATGATAGATGTACTTATCATTTTATTTTTAAATGGTAGTTGTACTTATTGTTTTATTCAAGCTTAAATATGATAGTCTAATAAATCATTTTCTTTCTTACATACATTTTTTCCATATAGCTCTTTTTTCTTTTTCTTTTTTACATATTCAATGATACATATTTTTGAAATGATAGTTAGATGTAGCTTTTGGTTTTCAGGTCAATGACAAATAAATTTGGTAAATATTACTTAAACATAACATTTACCCCACCTTATTTTCTAGCTTTGATGTTTTTGCCGACAATTATATTTAAATTTTCATATGAAACTTGCATATAGCATTATTTTGATATGTCAAATTTTTTGTCTACTGCTAATTCAATCTAGCATTTTAACAATTTCTAAAAAAATTATAATGCTAATGTACTTTAGCATATGTGTTATGTTAGTCTAAATTTAATGCTAATCTAATATAGCATTGTTTTATTGCTATAAACCATAGATTTCTACAGTAGAAAACACTACTGTTCAATACTAAATTAATCTAGCATTTTCTAAAAGATTTATTTTTCATCATTGACTGCATCGTCTACTTTATAACAATAAAAAAAAAGGTTAAATTCAACTATCATTTAGAATATTATACACATGCTTGGTCACTTTCAAAAATACAATGTAAAATTCAATTTATCATATCTATACATGTTATAGTTCGCTTTAAAAATATAATGCTATATTCAGCGATCATTTTGCATATTCTATACATGCTAGTTCACTTTAAAAATACGATGTTGAAATTAACTATCATTTATTATGTTTTATACATGGTAGCTCACTTTATAAATGCAATGCTATATTCAGCTATCATTTACATATTGTACATATGTTATTTCATGTTAAAAAATACAATGCTAAATTCAACTACCATTTACCACTTTAAGAATGTAATGCTATATTCAGATATCATTCATTATATTATATACATGCTAGTTCACTTTGAAAATACAATGCTATATTCATATATCATGTTCTATAATGTTAGTTCACTTTAATAGAGTATTTAAGTAATGATAGACATACATAACATTGAAAAAAATGATACACAAACATAACGTGATATATTTACATTTGAATATGTTACTTTGTTGCTTATTGTATTATGTTGCAATGATAAATGATAGAGAAAAATAGCATTGGGCATTTGATTGATGATAGGCAAAAGCAAGATGAATAGCTATAGAATAATGGATAAATATATCATTGAGAAAAAGACTTCCGCACGCAAGGCCTAATCGGGTACCTATGACACGTAAAAAACTTCCGCACACAAGGCCTAATCGGCTACTCCAGCAACGATTCTGCACCCAGTATGAATTAATTAACCGAGCAGGTTACCCGTGACACGTAAAAGACTTCCGCACGCAAGGCCTAATCAGGTATCTATGACACGTAAAAGACTTCCGCACGCAAGGCTTAATCGGGTACTCCAGCAACGATTCTGCACCCGGTAGGAATTAGTTAACCGAGTGGGTACCCGTGCAACGTAAAACACTTCCCCACGCAAGGCCTAATCGGGTACCTATGACACGTAAAACACTTCCGCACGCAAAGCCTAATCGTGTACCTATGACACGTAAACACTTCCGCACGCAAGGCCTAATCGGGTACCTATGACATGTAAAACACTTCCGCACGCAAGGCCTAACCGGGTACTTCAGCAACGAATCTGCACCCAGTATGGATTAATTAACCGAGCGGGTACCGATGACATGTAAAAGACATCTGGACACAAGGCCTAATCAGGTACTTATGACACATAATATACATTCGGACGCAAGGCCTAATCGGGTACTTCAGCAACGAATCTACATCCAATAGGGAATTATTAACCGAGCAGGTAGACACGTAAAAAACATCCGGATGCAAGGCCTAATCGGGTATATATGACATGTAAAAGACGTCCTGACGCAACACCTAATCGGTACTTCAGCAACGAATCTGCATCCAGTAGGGATTAATTAACAGAGCGAGTACCGATGGATTAATTAACCGGGCGAGTATCGGTGAGACGTAAAAGACATCCGAACACAAGGCCTAATCGGGTACCTTTGAAAACCAATCTATACCGAAAGCATTTCGTTTAACCGAACGAACCAAAAGAGTGCAAAGGAATGAATGAAATTGAATGAACAATAGTAAAAAATATCATTTATTCTTTTAATTGCATTAAATGTATCGAATGTACCATACAATAATCAATGTATCATTTGTAGTATTATATTAGTTCATTACAAAGTATCAAATTGAATGGAATGTGCCGGATGATAGTTTAAAATTTCATTTGTAGTTTTAAAGTGCATTATAGTACATCAAATGTACCAAATGATATGTAAAAATTTCAATTCTATTTTTAAAGTGCATTAGAATGTTTGAATGTAGCGAATGATAATTAAAATAGTTTAATGTGGTGTTTTACTTGTGAAGTTCACTATCATGTTTTAAAGATTTAAAATGATATTTTAATATAGCATTTTAATAACCAAGTCCATTATCTTGTTTATAATACGCAAGTCTATAATCTAGTGTAATATAATTATTATGAAGTTCACCATCATGTGTATGATATTAAAAAAATAGCTTAGTGTAGCATTTTTAACCAAAGTACACTAGTATGTTTAGAATATTTAAAATGATAGTTTAATATAGCATTCTAGTTATGAAGTACATTACCATTTGATTTATGATATCTGCAATATTCAAAATACAGCAACTCAATGAGCAAACAAACAAACAACTAATGCATTATAGTTTATGCACAGTTTCTCATTTTTTGAAACATATAAGTAATTTATCACATCAAAATCAAATGTACACATAACAAAAGAGCACAATCATCATGAAACAACATGATGCAGCAATGACACAAGTGATGCAACAACAACAGCAAAACAGAATATAACGTTCAGTTATACATTATACATATAGAATCAAAATGATAAGTTCATATAGCATTTGTTTCTTAGTTCATTTCAAAACAACATAGTTAATCATTATCGATACCTGTAGCACCACCACCATCGACCTTAACCTCCACTCCATTGTCGTTGTTCATCTGAAATCGACCATCAACATTATCTCTTGAGTAGTCGTCGTTATCGCCTGATGGAAACAGTACATCGTCTTCGCCAAAGGACGACCGTCGTCTTCGCCTGAAGGAGCACCGCTGACGCCTGTGGTTGCGCGGCCGTCGCTCGTTCTGTGATGCGGTGCCGCCTCTTCGACTGAAGCCGTCGCCTCCAGTGCGATTGATTTGAGAAGAGATTTGAGTGCGAGATGGAAGAAACACCCGATTTAATAATCGGCCAAATAATTTCCTTCGGTTAAAAATATAAGTTTTGTGTCCTTCTGACATAAAAATTATACCCGCGTCCTTAAGCCAAAAAACTGAAAGATGTATTTCTTTAAGCCGATTTTCATGTTCCAATTATTGTTCAGAATTTTTTATAACCACGATATATATACCACTGTGAAACTACCATATTACCTTGATTTATCTATATATTCCTCAAAACAAAATTCTCTCTACACTTCTCATACACAAAATTACATTATATGTATTTTATCTTCATCTTTCTGAATCAAAATATCCAAAAAAAATTATGAAAATTGTTCACACTAAGAAGTCCCAAAATCAACATATTTTTTGCATGTCAAATTCATCTAAATATCCTCTTACCGTCCTCAGTTTGCAAAACCTTCGTATCTTTGCAATAAAATATTTCCCCCCTCGATTTTCACAAGGGTATTCAGCCCTACCAAAAATAAATATCCTTAGCCAAATGCGAAGAAAGTAGGTTTGGATATTAGCAAGTACATGGGGAAATACATAACCTTATATTTCCAGTTTCCATATTCATTTTCACGTTTTGATACCATGACTAGGGATGGCAATGGGGCGGGTCTAGGGTCCAAACCCGCTTGACCCGCCCCTGTTTTGACCCATTTAGACCCGCCCCATAGGGTCTTCGGGACGGGTAGACCCGCGACCCGCTTTTGGAGGTTCGGGTCTAGGGTCGGGTCTGGGGCATGGCTAACCCGCCCCAACCCGACCCGCATGATCGAAACATCATTCAAACAATTTATAACTATAACTATTACTTGTTAATTTTCTTAGATTTACATGGTTGTAACTTGAATATTATATTCTTTCAATTGACAAACTATAAAATTTTCATTGTATTAAGTTGCATCAATGATAATCATACAATAACAAATGCATATATTTTGAACTATTATCTTACAACTCATTTTATAATATTCTCTTGTCATTGTGAACACATTATAATATGCATATAATTTATCATTTGGTGATAAAAAAATATAAATATATAAATTTGTGTACACTAGAACATAATATCACCGGGTCACGGGGCGGGTCGGGTCTACCCTGACCCGTACGGGTTTCGGGTACGGGGCGAAATTCCAGACCCGAACCGGGTCTACGGGGAGGGTCTGGGGCGGGGTTTAAAAAGTCCGGGTCGGGTCTGGGGCACGAGAAACCCGCCCCAACCCGCCCCATTGCCATTCCTAACCATGACTATTTTTAACATAGATTGATAAAGGAAACGATTTTGGCTCTTCCACAAATATTTATAATAAATTTACAATTCTTCAATTAATGATTAACCAGTCATTTGATTTGTTATGTTTTTGTTTTATTATTTTCTTTTCTTCTATTGCTATAGTTATTAATTATGAAGTTTTAGTTGACAAAAGTGCAAACTACCTTCATGTAGACTTTACAAATAACTTCTGACATCAGCACAACTTTTACTGTAAGATAAAACATAACATATATAACAATCTGTTAGTTCTACTTTGACTAATCAAGCTTCTCCTCCCTCTAATCAAAATGATATGCAAGGTTAGACCTTTCTTCTTCTTCTTCTTCCTTTTTTTTTTTATTTTTTATTTTTTATTTTTAATTTTTTTTAACCTCTTGCTCAGTACAACTTTACTTGAAATAATAGAAAGAGAAACAAAAACATTCACACAGTTACCTTATTATTAGCCTCCACCATTAGGCTGTCATTGTATTGAAAAAAAAAAAAAAAAAAAAAAAATCAAAAAAAAAACATAGATAGTTGTGTATGGTAATTAGTCGAGAAGAAAATGCTGAAATTAGAAACTCTGCTATTAATAATTCACAATACCAATATTTGCATCATGCAGCCACCTTATAATCATGCTTTTTTTGCAGTGATCAGCATAAATATGGCTATCACTGTATACAAACTCCACTTTTTTTTTCTTAAACCACATATCAGAACTATACCAAAATTCTAAGCAGAGATTCTTGA
Source organism: Allium sativum (assembly GCA_030737875.1). Lineage (NCBI taxonomy): Eukaryota > Viridiplantae > Streptophyta > Magnoliopsida > Asparagales > Amaryllidaceae > Allium > Allium sativum. The sequence goes on from JASFAX010000073.1 coordinate 260,149, forward strand.
AGTCATAGACATCTGCTGATTCAAAGACAATGAAGTTATGGTACATCGTGAAGCAGACTCACTTGAAACACCAGACTTAAGTCGAGATATAATATATTCGATGCACGAAGAATCACATGGCAAAGTAATTGGTCCGTCGCTTGGATGACCAAACTCTTCTTCGGACATTCTGAGAAGCTCTTGGAACACTTGTAAACTAAAATAAGCAAGTGGAACCATGAATCGTTTTCGATCATTGGAATAGACGTATATATGTCCCTTTTCAGCAATCAAGCGACCGTAATTATCCGAGCGAGCCTCACTATTGCTTCTACTTAACATGATTCTCCTTTTTGCTCCTGAAAAGGTTGATTTTTGCAGGATTTGCACAATGTCTAAGAGCCTCTTGGAGTTAATCATGCTCATAAAGTTTGTGGAGGAGACTAAGGAATAAGGAGGAATGGGTATATCAGAGATTATTTGTTTTGTTTTGCTGAAGTCGATGAAGTCGGCTGTATTTATATGTAGAGGTATAGGAAAGGATGCATGATATTCAGTGTTCCAAGAGCAAGAATACTATGTGCTGGTATGTATCTGTTTGCCTAACAAGTATCATGTGACTTCTTATGAATCATATTAGTATTGTTATTCAGTGAACTGGGAGGATATTGTTTTCATTGTATCTTCTTCAGACAAGTAGGGCACTTGCAAAAACCTTAAAATAAATATATGAATTAATAGTTAGTTGTCCGATAAGAACCCTTTATTTATTTATTTAAAAAGGGAGATGAACACACTTACCATATGTGTTGGAAATTTATGTGAATTATTTAAAATATACAAATGAGTGTATGATGACTTCTATATGTGAATAATCCCACATCATGGGATTATAAGAAAGATGCAAGTATTTATACTTGTTTTTAAGAAGTCATGTTAGGGCCTTAGGCTCCCAATGCATGCTTTGTTGTGAGGAGGGAGACCATGCATCATGAACACCACACACGCGCGCGCAACCGACTCGACCCGGCCTGGCCCGGCTCGTTTCGGACTTGGACTTGGGCCTTGGCTACGTGGTGTAGACACTTATATTTTTGGACCAGAAAACCTTGACTTTTTCAAACCGTTTTTATGAAAAATATTTATGAGCCGACTTTATCATGAAGCGGTAATTAAACTTTTGACCCGGTATTTCAGCAGATCCTATTTTCTCCAACTGCCCAGTATTTTCGATTAACCCTAATCCCCGTCTATATATTATCTCCAGTTGTAGACGAGATTAGTACAGAAAAAAAATATTTTTTTCTCCTCCACCATTAAAATATTCTTACAGAAATTTTTGAGCAGTTATTTATTTCGAAAGTGCAAATCTGCACTGATTTGTTGTGCAAGTAAATCAGTTACTGTTATACGAGGCTGTTTTATCCTAGAGGCGGCGGCGAGAGTACGAACTGGTTTTGCACCACCGACCAGATCGCCGAATCGTCTTCAAGAGAGCGGCCTGGTCCGCGACTCAGCCATTGTTTCCCAACAATTTGAAGACGATTCGTGAAACAATGGCTTCGACTGCCCCATCTACATTCGGCGACCAAACATCTTCAACCTCGCTCATTTCCGATACCCGTCTAGGGTTTGCTGTATTCATTTATATGTTTATCTGTACATACCAGACCGTAGCTACCACTCTCGATATTCACTAAATATCCCAGATCTAATAATTTGGCCTGATTGAGCTTTCGGGTATACGCTGGATCTGAAGAAATACATGTACGGTGAAGATGAGATAGTTGAGTTTAGAGAGCCGATGCGCGGTCATAAAGAGAAGTAAAGCTTCAGAACTTGTTTCCTACTTGCAACTTAATGCCTGGTATGGTTTTAATTTTTTATCGTTTCTTTTGCTCCATGTGACGTTTGAAGTATGATAACTTATGCAGTAATATGCTTTGTCAATGCTGATTAAATTGGTTGTGAATGCTAGAAGCACATATACATGGTTAAATGTAATTACACACTCAAGTGATGACCACGAGGTTGAGCAAGTAGAAATGCATGAATTGCGATGTTCAGACTGTATGCATAAATCTCTCGATTTATTTATATATATTTTTAGGGAAGATAAGAAGTGGCCAAAATAAATAATTGGTCAATACATTTGAAATGCATATGATTATACGGAAATGTCATTAAAATTGACATTAATAGAACACATATAATATTGGGAAATGTCACTAAAAATTTGACATTAATAGAATGTGTATGTTATTTGATAACGTCCTTAAGAATTGACATTAATTGGATGAATAGGTTTTTTGTATCAAATAAATTGACATAGTTTATATGTATACAAGTGAAAAGATAGAATATAGAACACCTTTGTTGCATACATGTGGATAATTTATGTTAGTCTCTGAGTTTATGAATATTTTCCTATGAGAAAATATAAATTCTCAAACATATGAACATCTCTAAAAAATAGTAAGCATCAACAACCGACCAGTAAACAACAGAATGGAATCCGCAAGGAAACCATAAATGACAGCAGCAATCAACCCAAATGAATGATTCTGGACAGTTATTCTATAATACAACTGTAGAAAACCAGATCATATGACACGAATGTATTGGAACAGGCCAGGCCCTGCACCGCAGGCTAACCTGACCGAGGAGCCTCTTACGGCTATGATTACTCAGATTCGCCTTATTGGTGAATCAGAGGTTGGTGGGTAGACATTGGTGTTTCTCGCCATGTTTGCTATGATCGTGATATATTCACAATATACATGGTTACTGACGATCAAAAAGTGTGTTGTGAGATTCTCGCACCACTTAAGCTGTAGAGACTGGTAATATGAAAATAAAACATATGATTGGAAAGACATTGATTCTTAAAGATGTGATGTATTTGATATGTTTGAAACATTCAAAATTGAAATCAAGCAAATAGGAAAATTAAGAGACTACATAGTGATAGAGGAACAGAATATGAATCAAATTCTATTCTAGATTTTTTATGTGATATATTGTACATAAGAGAACTGCACCATTTTCACCTGAAATGGAAGGTAAAGCTAAAAAAAATAGGACCTTTACCGAATTCGTAATTGTCATTTTATTAAATTTTGGTGCAGCAAAACATTAGTGGGGGGATATTTTATAGACTGTATGTTATGTTCTGAATAGAATCCCCAAATCTAAGAATAAAATTTCGCCTTATGAAATTTTAGAGAAATATAAATCCAATATGTCATACTTTACAACTTGGGGTAGCTTAGCATATGTTCTCATTCCAGACCCTAAGAGAATAAAATTGGCAAGTAAATCATACGAATGTGTATTTATAAGTTATGCTGTTAATAGCAAAGCATACAGAATTTATGACCTAAATACACATAATATAATTTGAATCAAATGATGCCAATTTTTATGAAACGAAATTTCTTTTTAAATTAAGGAATAGTGGGGGCACATCAAGTACGCGTATTAGAACAGAACTTAATAAAAGTTCTGAAGTTGAACCTAGAAGAAGTAAAAGAGCAAGAACCGTAAACGAATTTGGTTCGAATTTTTGTGATTTTACTATAGAGGAGGATCCCTTAAACCTCTAAGAGGCCTTATCTTCTTTAGATGCCGATTTTTGGCGAGAGGCTATAAATAATGAGATGGATTCTTTGAAATCCAATAAGACTTGGCATTTGACATATTTAACCTCTGGTTGTAAATCTATAGGCTGTAAATGAGTACTTAAAAAGAAAGCTAAAACCTGATGGTACTATTGATAAATACAAAGCACGACTAGTAGCTAAAGGTTTTAGAGAAAAAGAAAATATAGATTTCTTCGATACTTTTTCACCTGTAACTAGAATAACATCCATCCGGGTATTAATCTCACTTGCTTCCATTCATAATTTATTAATACACCAAATGGATGTTAAAACCGCATTTTTGAACGGTGAATTAGAAGAAGAAATTCATATGGACTAGCCTGAAGAATTCGTAGTACATAGTCAAGAACATAAAGTATGCAAATTAGATAAACCATTATATGGTTTAAAACAAGCACATAACAATGAGATAAAAAAAATTGATAACTTTAATCATTTCACATGGTTTTAAAGTTAATGAAAGTGACAAATGCATTTATTACAAATCTGAGAATGACATTTGCACTATTATATGCTTTATGTAGATGACCTACTCATCTTTGGGTCAAACATTCATGTCATAAACTCAGTCAAATCCTTATTAAATGCCAATTTTTGATATGAAAGATCTAGGTGAGGTGAGTGTAATCCTCGGTATTAAGATTACTGGGTAAAAAGGGGATTTTCTTTGGATCAATCTCATGAGGATACTCTAAAGAAATACAATTATTTTGATTGTAAACCTGCATATACACCATATGGTCTCAGTGTAAAGTTATTTAAGAACACTGATGAAGGTGTAAGACAGTCTGATTTTGCGAGCATCAATGGCAGCCTTCGGTATGCCACTGAATGTACTAGACCCGACATTGACTATGTCATGGGATTATTATGCAGACTTACCAGTAGACCCAGTATAGAGCACTGACATGCTATTGAAAGGGTCATGAGATACCATAAACGAACCATGAACCTTGGATTACATTATGAAAAGTTTCAAGCTGTACTTGAAGGATATTCCGATGCTGACTGGAATATTTTATCTGATGATTCTATTGCGACCAGTGGCTATATATTTAGCATTGCTAGAAGAAATGTTTTTTGGAAATCTAAGAAACAGTATATCTTGACTCAGTATACTATAGTGACTGAGATAAGAGCACTAGCCACAGCTAGTGAAGAAGCAGAGAACTAAAGAAATCTGCTAGTTGAGATCCCTATACGGGAAAGATAGACACCAGTGGTGTAATCGATTGTGATAGTTCCACGGCTATTACAAAAAGTATAGAACCGTTATAACAACGGTAGAAAACGACGTCGTAAGCACAATACTGTAAAAGAACATCACATATATAGTGATGAAAGATTTGACGACTATTGAAAGAAAAACAGAACCGATAATACAACGGTAAGAAATGACAGTCGTATGCACAGTATTGTTAGAGGACATCACATATGAAGTGATGATAATTTGGCAGATCCTTTGACGAAAGGACTGACCAGAAAGAAAGTCCTTAATAATTCTAAAAGAATGGGACTATTGCCCTGAGATTGTGGAATCACGCACAATGGTAACCCGACCTAAATGACTGGAGATCCCAAGAAATAGGTTCAATGGGTAAAAACAAGTTGTGTAGTGATAGAAGTAGAACATGCTATTTAATAAACTAAGAAGCATGTATTCCTGAAGTGATTAGAGGATGAGTTAATAGAAACTCTTAATGAGATCTATACTCTATTTGGAGTGGAGTACCTACCTTCAGGAGTACTCTTGATAGACTCACCTGTGTGAATGTGGAAATGTGGCCGTTTCCAATGGAGTTTTGGGTAGAACTTCTAGAGCGTTCACTAAACTAGGATAGACGTGCATGGCCATAAACGCACGGGCTTATTTGATTGCACTATAGAAAAGGTTGTGTGTGGTTTGATGTCAGGAATAGAGTTCAAGACTACGTGTTACTCTAGTATTTTCGAGCAGACACTTATATTTTTGGGCCTTGGCTACGTGGTTTAGACACTTATATTTTTGGACCAGAAAACCTTGACTTTTTCAAACCATTTTTATGAAAAATATTTCTGAGCCGACTTTATCATGAAGCGGTGAACTTTTGACCCGGTATTTCAGCAGATCCTATTTTCTCCTACTGCCCAGTATTTTCGATTAACCCTAATCCCCGTCTATATATTATCTTCAGTTGTAGACGAGATTAGTACAGAAAGAAATATTTTTTTCTCCTCCGCCATTAAAATATTCTTATAGAAATTTTCGAGCAGTTATTTATTTCGAAAGTGCAAATCTGCACTGATTTGTTGTGCAAGCAAATCAGTTACTATTCTACGAGGTTGTTTTATCCTAGAGGCGGCGGCGAGAGTACAAACTGGTTTTGCACCACCGACCGGATCGCCGAATCGTCTTCAAGAGAGCGACCTGGTCCGCGACTCAGCCGTTGTCTCCCAACAATCTGTTAAAAATAAGTGAATCAATGTTTGGTCATCTGACAAGAATGCATATAGGTAATTTTTATTCTAATCCACGGTTTTAATAAGTTAATCCATTATTTTACTTTAATAAGTTAATTCACAACTATTTTGTATGTTAATCCACCAGTTGATTAACTTAAAGATTTCACCCTATTATATAGCTTACAATCGATTTTTTTGCTTTTTGTTTTACCATGACATTACAAAACGCCTCAGTCTACTGGACAATCGAACACAGCAAACATATACAAAAGAAAAAAACAGAAAATTGCAAATCAAATAGAACAGCCTGGATATGCACACAAAGTTGCATTACCAAGCTCCTGGTCTTTCGGCAGACCAAAATGAGTAGCATTTTTTATGTTGTGTTACCTAATTAGATTTACCACAAGATAGTTTGACCAAACATAAGGAATACACCAGTCATTTTACACAGCCTCAAAGAATCATTATCATCATTTTGAACCGAATCCGAATAATTTAGCAAAAATATTTTTGTTCTTCCCGCGAGTACTTTTTCATGTTTAACAAGAGCAGGTGCTACCTCTTTTTGTACTGAAATTGTTGATATAACCTCCTTGGGTTTAGCTGTTAAGACAAAAAATTGCATTCATCAAAAATTGTAATAAATATTTAAAACAGAAGTGCAGAAAGAATATTCGAATTTAGTGCATTCTGATCACTTTCCTTCATCATTGGTAATATCTACAGTACACTGAAAACTCAAATTTATTGAAATTTCATAGAACTCTAGTGAAAATTACTCAGATTTACTGAAAACTGACTACTAAGAAAATAATTGGTGTGATGTATAGGAGTAAACAGTTTTGGTGCAGCTTGCATTTAAGTTGACAAGATAATATAATTGTTATTACTTGGAATATTCCAAACCTCCTTTTTTAGGGGGGGGGGGGGGGGGGGTAAGGACCATTACTCCGAACAATTGTTTTATTTGCTACATTTTTTATTTTTTTCCAAAAAAACGAACATAAGTGCTACAACCAGAAACACTCATACCCCTGATTAAAACAAATGAATCGGCAAGAGCAAATACAATTACACAAATGCATTATCAGTTGTTTTATATATATGTTGTAAGTTTGCATGGCAATGTTAGGATTTCAGAAAGAAGAATACGACGCAAAACGAAAAGAAGAAGACCGAGAAGAAAAAAAATACGTACGTTTTTTAGGTGGATACACTAATTAAAATTAAAATTTTAGTGTAAGTCAACGATCCTATTAAATATGGTATATTAACTTAATAAAATCGTGGATTAGAATAAAAATAAGGTATAATATTATTTTCAAATTTTCAATAACACATGTACAACAACTTGTATTTGATCTTGAGTGTGGATGCTTTCATGGGTGCTGCTCCATATATGTACAGTTACTTTTCAGTTTATGGTTTACACACATCCATGCATCCACACACGCACGCATGCATATCACACACATATGTATTATATATATGAGATACACTCTACGACACCTCTATTTCCGAGCATTCCAATTATCCTGCATTTTTGCGCCATTCATTAATATTTAAATAAATTAGTTGGAGGAGGTAGTTACTGGTAAGAATGTGGAGGAGATCAAAAGAATAATATGTGTGATGTGCTATTATACACACATACACACAGTGGCGGAACCAGGACTGAAAAGACGAAGAGGCTAGAACTTTAGGGGGGGATATATAAAAAATTTAATGAAAATTGTCCACTTTTCTTTTAAAAAAATTCACTTTTCTTTAATTTCTCTTTTTTGAAAAGCTGGTTTTTGTCATAAAAAAAAATTGTTTGGGGGATTGTGGCCCCTACTGGCCCTAAAGTAGTTCCGCCACTATATACATACATACATACATACATACATACATACATACATACATATACATATATATATATATATATATATATATATATATAGGAGCGGCTATTTGAACACAAAATTAGATACAAAGATAGAGACACAAAGCCTCAACCGTTGGATCTTTTTGTTTTTATATGGAGAGGTGTAATTCATGGGGTGATCCAATGGTGCAAATCAATTGTGTCACCGTTTATGTCAAAATTTTGTGTCTTTATAGACTTTCCCTATATATATATATGTAAGTATGTGTGTGTATATATATATTGAAATTGGGTAACAATATATTAACTAACTAAAGCATTACATAACAACGGTTAGCATACTAACCGGATTACATAGAAATCACAAAGAAAATTATAAATTGAAAAAATCATCCACGAAATCTCCATCTCGCTGAGCATCATCCACCGTGAAAGTTATCTCCAGTAAATTGTTACCAAAGCATTTCAACCAAAAATCGACTTAAGATGGGAGTGAAGTCGAGATCATTACACAGAACAAACTAGTTCTCAGCTTCCACATCACATACAACAAACTCCAAAACAAAACCAAATCCGCCTCAACACCATAACAAAATCACATATAGAAACAAGATGCTACAAACCATTAACACAAAAAATTAGTGAATCTATTCACAAAATAACCCATAGACAAGGAAAGAAAAGAACATCAAGATCACCCGAGGATCGGTTAGGAGGCTGGAACTAAAGACAGACTTCAGTAAACGCCGGCAATGCCAGAACCCAGGATCCAAAAGGGTTGGTCCCCAAATTCAAACAAGAAGGCCTTTGATTTCTAAACTATCGAGCAGTTGGTGAAGATCAGATCTGCCAATGGGTGAAGCATAGATCTGGGTGAGATCTGTTATGGAGGTCTGATTTTGAACCGCAAGCGTTTTGACGAGAGTCAGAGGGTATAAGGAGGAAAGATAAAAGCCGATCTACCCAGAAATGGAGAAAGCTAGGTCTAGATTCGTGGGGAGAACGAAGATAGGGAGGTGAATTGTAGAAAGAAGATTACGAAGAGGGAAGGGCGGCGGAAATCGCTGGAGACCTAGTCTCCATTAATGAGGAAGAAGTCGGCACATATTATATATATACACACACATACACAGAGTGGCGTAGCCAGAAAGTGTACATGCGGGGGGGGGGGGGGGGGGCAAGATATGAAGGAAGGGAGTTCGGGGATGGTATCCCTTGAATTTTTTTCCTCTCCCAATGTTGATTATATGTAAAAGACATAATAAACTCCAACAAGCACTGACAATTCAAAATACTTGAGATAGTTCTATATACTAAGCTTAGATGCCTTACTTTTAAAACAGCTTCTCTATTTCCATGTGGTGCTCCTAACAATAAAGAAGTTCCAACATTAATATCAAACAATTAGTTATGCAATGTCTCTACTGAATCTGTGTAAATTGGACCCAAAGCAAGACTCAACCAATAAACCATCCAATCTAATAATCCCCAAATTTACACAAACAAAATATTAATTATACAACAAAAAGTTGAAGCAACAACTCATTTTCATGAAAAAAAAACTTTCAACAAATTGGTAATATTAAATCCCAATGAAAATTTTATAAATCAAATCAGTAAATCAAAATCACTCACCACCCATTTGTAAAGACGGAGTACTATTATCGCTAACCGCATGACCAGTGGTGGAGAAGAGAGCGAGTAGCATCAGTCCTACGGAGATCCAGAGGAGTAGAGACGACCTTGTGGAGTATCGGTTCGATGGATGAGAGACCGATTTTTTTTAAAGTCATACTTCAATTGAAATTAATGTCCAAAGGTATAGTGATAACATGAAACATCTACGATCCAAATAACATAGCAATACCATTATCAAGATACCTCATTTTCTTCTTTGGTTTGTTATATTTGCTTCAATTAATGATGAAAGATTTACAGATCGATGAACTGAGTATAGGTAAATGGTGAGATCTTACAACTAAGAAAAAAAGGAGCCATGATCATCGATTTATCTTTTCCGCCGCCTTCATCGTGAAAGAGATGACAAGGCGAGATCGATTAGATTTCCATTATTCTTTCCGCAAATAGGAGACATCGATCTCTTTTTCTATTTTTTTCTTTCTTGTCGTTGTTTGTAGTACTGGGAGCTATTTTGTTTTTTTAAATTGCTGGGGTGGGCACGTGCTAACTCCAAGCTCCATGTGGCTCTGCCAGTGTGTGTGTGTGTGTGTTAAAAGCATGCCCAAACAATGCAACACCCATGTAGTCCCCCTGATTTCCACCACACATCCCAATTTTTCTCTCCTCTCACGAACTCTCACTCCTCTTGCTAACTCATTTTACTATAAATAAGTGGTGAAAATTGAGGAGCTAAATGGATGCTTCATTTTTTGGATGTTGTTGAATGCTCCTATATATATACACACATACACACGGAACGACTAACCAAAGATTGTCTTTGGGAGTGTAGAGCAACCTAGTCTGCATTACTCAAAGTCCCTTTGGACCTCCACTACATAGGATCTAAATTAACCATAAAGGGGGGAGGGGTGAATTGGGTTTATTACAGTTTTTCACTGAGTAATAAATACTAGCAACACAGATAATATCAGAGTAAATACATAAAATTAAATAACACACGAATATACTCAACTTCGGCAAAACCTTGCCTACTGCTGCATTCCCTAAGGTTTCTAATAGGAATTAAAACAATCTCTATGCTTACAATCCCCTGTAAACTCGCGGCACCCGCTCTTAATTGTTCTAATCCTACGCACAAAACCCTGCACTGATCTCTATCACCGATATTAGTTTTCTCCGAATTACAAACCCGTAACTCGTAATCTACAAACTACAAACCCTATAGTTTGTAACCTAGTTAAACGAGAGTTCAAAATGAAAATTCAATTGGAAATTCTTAAAGACCTAATACTTTAAACCCTAGATTATCTATATGTAATAACACTTATACTAGAGTTTTCCCCTTTCAAAACTTGGTTGGCCTTTTGTTAAACTCATCGGCCCAACTATGTACTTCAACCCACTTCATTTATTTGGCCCGTTATGATCTCTTTTCTCTTTGGAAATTAACATTGGCGATTGAACTTAGGGTTTCAATTCACTTCGATTGGAAGACGTTGCTCTCTTCGTTGATGCTCTCTTATTTTTAGTGGCAATCTTCTTTACTTTAATTGAGATGAAGAACTTGATTCGATCCAATATTGTTTGTTACTCTCTGGTATGATTTTTCAATTCGAAATTTCTTTTTGTTTGTCGAACTTTGATGAACGCCAATGATGAATTGTGTGTGTTTAAATAGGATTTAAAATCCGAATTATTCTTTGATTTCATATTAAATCCGATCTTTGATATTTGTGAAAATATTGGGATTTTGAAATCCATGGCTTTAAATTTGTTGAGTTTGAAATATCCAAACTTTCTGGAATATATTGCTTGATGAGTTCCTAAATTTTTAATTTGTCTCTTTAGAAAATATCGATTTAGCAATTGCCATATATTTGTTTTTCTGGAAGAACTACCTTGGTGATTTTTGGAACTTCTTCTTGTCGGATCTATTTGATTACATAGAAATACATGTCAAAGATCCTTGCTTTGCCTTTTACTGCTATGAACATATGTTAAAAAAAATTAACTGATACTCCACTTTGAACATCTGAGTTTATATAGAACTTGGGATGGTTTTGTCGATCACAACTATATGCTTTACAGTTAGTTTGTGCAACTTTTTGTTGCTCCAGCATTTGTTGCTATTTCCCTACATGCTTTATTGATAATAACTGGTACTATAGTTGATCACTTTTATTAATCCTTGTACAATTTTGATTAGAGCATATACAACTTGTTCCTTGTGTATATTATCTTGGAAATTGTTACATGGCATTTACTGGTTTAAACTTGAAACTTTTGCACTTAAAAACTGGCTATTTCGACCTGCTGCTTCATTGTTGGCTATGACCATTCAGTTTTGTGCTTGTTACCATACACCACTGTCTGTTGTATACTTGTTCGGCTCTGTACACTTGTCATACTTGCATTTGTCAGGTTATGCATATCCATGCACTTGTGCATTGTGTATTTGTGTTACTTGCTTAATTTGTGCCTTGTTTTGAATCTTGCACCTGTTGGTTCTCTCAGAAGTAAAAACAGATAACTAGTTGCCTGCATTTAATCTTTTGCAATTTGCGTCCATTCTTGTACACAGTATTTGAGCTGGTTTCGTATGTTTGTTTGTGCCTGTATCTTGTTGAACCTTCCTCATGCATGTACCCAGTCTTCTTGACATTTTGTTGCCATTACTTGGACCAGTTGTGTAGTTCCTTGTCGTTGGTTGGACCTTAGCCATTTATGTGGGGTGAGCCAGTTTGCATGTGTGTTTCAATTTTTATGTTGCTTCACACATGAGACTTGTGTTGAGCTGTGGCTTTATATTCATGTTACTGAATTGTCCCATGCACATGTGAGTTACACCATCCTTTGTAATTGTTCGAACTGTACTTGTGTGCACCATTTTTCTTTGTGTCATTGGTCCTGTACATTTTAATTGTTGCTTCTCCTGTTTGCACATGCCTTACTTTAGAAAATGTACACTTGTACATTGTGGCTTGCATGTGTACTGCCATGTTACAAGTTGTTCACCTGTCACTTGTTCTGTCCATTTATGCTTAATGCATTTTTCTGCATATTATATATATATGTATATGTATATACACACAATTGTATGTGTATAAATGTATAATATATGTGAAACATTTATATTTGTGGGCTATTTGAATGACATACATGATTTTTTATTAGATGACCACAATATATGAGTTGTGACTATTCAGAATCGGCTAATTTTAAAGGCTGGTTCTGATCAACAAACCAGTGTAGGTGTGTCGAGCTGATCTGTGAGCACTAGAGATACAGTCTGCCTTGTAGTGTTTACAGTGTATCACTGTGAATATTACAAACAGTCTTGACTCAGATAAATTTATACGTTATCAAACCAAGTCTAGAAAAACGATGAGAAGAAAATAAAATTTAAAATAAATTTATATTTTCTTGTATTTAAATCTATTTTTGTTCCAATTTACTATGTGTGTTTCTATGACAGGTATATAGGTGACTGGACTGTATTGGAGCACAAGAAGACTGTGTGTCAGTATCTATAACTGAGTCTGTATGAACTGAGAGATTTTAGTTAATATAAAATCAAAAATATCTATAAAGTTAGAGGAAGAAGCATCATCATTCCACCTTTAATGTCCACAAGAATTTTATAAGGTCGAGTTACCGTTGGACATTTCATTCTTAGATTTATAAAAGCCAAATTCCATCAACACACCAATACAACAACAAAAAATTTCGGCTGCAACAATTTCTTGAAAGCTCAACCATAACAATAAAACAACCCCAAAAGCTGAAAACAAAATGCCAATCACAGGAGTTCCATGATTGGACCTTTTAGCAAAAAATTCAGGTAACATTCCCCTTTTGGCCATGCCTAAAAGCTGTTATGAGTCATTTGTAACACTTTTGAAATGCTATTGTAACGCTTCCTTCGAAAATAATCTATTTTGAAGTTTTTAATCTGCAAACTATTTTCTGAAAAAAATTGTAAAATCATTACAAATTATGAAAAGGTGTTTCGAATTGTAAAGTTTAAGTTTTGGCTAAGATAAATGATATTTTGATCAAAACAGTTATCTTAACTATTTTGATCAAAATATCATTTATCTTAGCCAAAACTTAAACTTTACAATTCGAAACACCTTTTCATAATTTGTAATGATTTTACAATTTTTTTCCATATTTTTAAAACATTAAAAAAAAATAGCTGTTTATAGTTATGGTCAACAATTGTTCTTACATCGATCTTTTCCAAAACGGTTTCAAACATAACTTGAAAATTATAACTCGAATCTAAAATATGCTTTCATTCATTTGAAAGTTCTTGTTAATATAAATCAAATGTTTTTCGTTTCATGGAAATTCGATTTAGATTGCAAAAGTTATAAGCGTTTAAAGTTTGCATCTAAAATACGTAAATTGTCGTTATGCGACAAGCTCTATTTTTACCATAATAACCATTATTCTACGATACTTCAAAATATCTTAGAAAATCATTATATCCTTATATAACCCTTTAAAAATCATTTAAATTTATTTTCCAAATTATTTTGGATCTAAAATTCAACTTTCATAAATTTCAATTCATTTCTTGAAGGAAAGAAAATAACTTTACTCTCAGCGGAAGATCAAAACACGGCGGAAGCTTCAATTCTATCGTGGACTCCAAATCTAAAAGCGCTCTAAATCCTGCTCCAGCGATCCATAACTGCAAAACTAAACTACTGGCTGCCCGTGCGACCCATATTTTTTTGACCGTTCAAATCGACAATAAACCACACATGTCGACCCAAACAAATCGCCAACACAGGCAGTTATTTGATAAAGAAGAAAAAGAAGAAAGGAGAGAAAAACAATAACAGAATCTCCCAGCGGAAGGACAACATATAATACACAATAGCAGTTTTAAAAGCAGTTGAAATATATATATATATACATTGACTATCAGAGTTACACATATACAGATGTACATAATAAGCAGCGGAAATAAATGCAGTGGTTAAACCATACTCATAATAGATATATATAGGCCAAACTTCATCTTCGTCCTCCAAGGCAAGGAAATCTTCGCTAACTGCAACATCTGCTGATCCGAGCGTATTGCATAAAAAGAAAACACAACAAACACTCGGATCAGCACTAAATCATACTCATATTAGTCAGATCAGAATACGAAATAACATCAGTGTTATGGGTGCAGTAACTCAAGAGATGTTACGGGATTTTTCCATCTCCCAAGGATCCGTTAAACTAATACATACATAATATAGTACGCTATTATGATAGTGTCTATCCAATAAAGTATAAATACTGAAAATAGCGTAAACGGGATTACCATATTACCCTTACGCTGTTTATAGGCATCAACAGTCTATACAATACCGTAAATTCACCGTACTGATGTTATCAGAGGGCACTCCATAGAAGGCAATGCTAAATCAAAATCATATGGGGCTCGATATGGATATATATGACAAGGCACTCGAGGCAATGCCCAGGGTAGGATTCTACCAATTGCACTCCCGGACCGGTGGTAACGCATAGCAGCCACTACCGCCCACCTCGGAACACACTTCTTTGATAATATTTCTATGACTGTGATGATGATGATTTGGGCTCATTTATGACTTTGGGATGGAGGGTTTGGTTAAGTTTATGGATTCAAAGTAGTTCGGCTTTATCTAACATGGGTCTCTTTGTTACCAAAATGAGCAGTGACTCATAACAGCTTTTAGGCATGGGTAAAAGGGGAATGTTACCTGAATTTTTTGCAACAATTTCTTGAAAGCTCAACCATAAAAATAAAACAACCCCAAAAGCTAAAAACAAAATGCCAATCACAGGAGTTCCATGAGTGGACCTTTTAGCAAAAAATTCAGGTAACATTCCCCTTTTAGCCATGCCTAAAAGCTGTTATGAGTCACTACTCATTTTGGTAACAAAGAGACCCATGTTAGATAAAGCCGAACTACTTTGAATCCATAAACTTAACCAAACCCTCCAATGATTTTTGCAATTTGTAAAAAATATCCATCAGTCCACAACTCTTTATCAAGTGGTGACTCATGACAGCTTTTAGGCATGGCCAAAAGGGGAATGTTACCTGAATTTTTTGCTAAAAGGTCCACTCATGGAACTCCTGTGATTGGCATTTTGTTTTCAGCTTTTGGGGTTGTTTTATTGTTAAGGTTGAGCTTTTAAGAAATTGTTGCAAAAAATTCAGGTAACATTCCCCTTTTAGCCATGCCTAAAAGCTGTTATGAGTCACTGCTCATTTTGGTAACAAAGAGACCCATGTTAGATAAAGCCAAACTACTTTGAATCCATAAACTTAACCAAACCCTCCAATGATTTTTGCAATTTGTGAAAAATATCCATCAGTCCACAACTCTTTATCAAGTGGTGACTCATAACAGCTTTTAGGCATGGCCAAAAGGGGAATGTTACCTGAATTTTTTGCTAAAAGGTCCACTCATGGAACTCCTGTGATTGGATTTTGTTTTCAGCTTTTGGGGTTGTTTTATTGTTATGGTTGAGCTTTCAAGAAATTGTTGCAAAAAATTCAGGTAACATTCCCCTTTTACCCATGCCTAAAAGCTGTTATGAGTCACTGCTCATTTTGGTAACAAAGAGACCCATGTTAGATAAAGCCGAACTACTTTGAATCCATAAACTTAACCAAACCCTCCAATGATTTTTGCAATTTGTGAAAAATATCCATCAGTCCACAACTCTTTATCAAGTGGAAAAGCTGTTGTGCATGTTACCAGAGGATATAGATAGCTAAATATGACTAGAATTAATGCATAGAGCAATGCTTTCGGTAGAGTTTTTCTTGGGTTTTCAACTTCTCCTACTATGGTGAAAAATCTTGCTTTCACCTTGGTCGTATTTCTGTTATTATTCGTTTTGCCATGCGTCAAGGTATGATATAGATGAATCCATTTTGCCATCTGATTTTGCACCAAAACCAGTAATGTCTGTAACTGCGTCTAATGATTGTATAATAGTACATAAAAGTAACATAAAAGCATGCTGATAGTACATTTTGAGCCATGACAATATTATGCATATTTTTTATGATATGAGTGTACACATTGGATGACTATTTATATCAAAAGTAGCTACATGGGGCAACTTAACAAAAAATGATTGGAAAGTGATAGTGTATTGGATTTGCAAGTAGGGAACTTGTTTCATGTGCATAAGCTTATAAAATTGCGCATATCTGGTTAACTTGTATTTGAAGTTTCGTACCCTGAGGGAGTACGAGAATTCGTACCCCCTACAAGGGGTATGGGGTCTCATACCCCACTGAGGGCACGAACATTTGTAATCCTACTCAGGGGTACAAGCTCCGATAATATCGGATGCGCCTCTCAGCTCTCCCTGA
This sequence comes from Allium sativum, assembly GCA_030737875.1. Lineage (NCBI taxonomy): Eukaryota > Viridiplantae > Streptophyta > Magnoliopsida > Asparagales > Amaryllidaceae > Allium > Allium sativum. The sequence continues at coordinate 277,127 of JASFAX010000073.1, forward strand.
AAATCTATCTTCCCTCGCCTCCTCCGCTTGAAGCTTGGCTCCTTGCCTCTCTATCCTATCCATCCATGTCCAAGCGAACCCCGCGTCGGACCCGAGTTCAGTTTGATACTCGAAAGTGGAGCTCGAGAGTGGAACCCGCCTCCACGCTCAAATCCGAGTCCCCATGCGAGTATCGAGATCAGACGCTCCTTGTCCTACCTGATTTCGAATAGAATGTTCAAGTGCGTTTAATTCTAGGGTTCGGAAACTCGAGTTCAATAGCGGCGAAAGCAAAAACAAGAAGGGAGAGAGTATAGAGGGAAAGGGGCCAAACCCCGACCCTTCGTGTTCCTTAGCAGAGCACAATTTCTCGTATCCCCGTTTGGGGTACGAAGTCCTCGTACCACAGACGGGGTACAGACTCGATACACACACACACTAATACTATAAAGAATGCACAAGAGAATGTATTTCTGCAAACATGTGTATGTTTACATGTATAACCACCTATGCGCGAATTTAATATAACGTGCGTATGTAAACATGACATTATACCAACGACGACTCGTTTATGATTACGACGTACACGAGCAACCACTAACATTTATTTTTGTAAGTTCACAAGAATATCGATGATTCAACAATTACTTCTACCAATACAAAGCATATCATGTCAAGACAAGATGTACTTTCGGAGGCAAATGTTAACCGGCCTTTTGTTCTGGTTCCTAAAAGTACGCAAGACACGCTCGGCTCAACATATTGCGTGATGTCAAATCCCACAGTGTCGCCAAGGAGTTAATTGTTAAACTATATATGTAAATATATATTTTTGTATTCATATTGATCAATCAGACTGTAATTATTTACCTAATTAGTATTCATATTGATCAATTAGGCTAGGCTTTAATTATTTGCCTAATATTGATCAATTAGGCTAGGCTTTAATTATTTGCCTAATATTGTTGTACTATCTTATAATTTGTACTATCCTTGTAGTACAATTATCTCCCTATTTAAGGGTTGGTGATTAATGAAAAGGGTACGGATCATAATCTTTCATGGTATCAGAGCTGTAACGATCCTCTCAAAAACTAACTGTATTCTATCTTCCTGCTTCCAAATCTTCATAATTTCTTCTTCCATGGCTGAAAAATTCCATCCTGCTCTTTCTATCACCAATGTCAAATCCTTGATTCCAATCACATTGGATAATGAGACCGGTCTTTATCATTCATAGGCTGCTCTATTCAAGGTACAAGCGAGAGTTCATAATCTCTTGCATCATATAATTCCTCCTACGGAGGAGAAAGCCAAGGCCAAATATGATGAACAAAAAGCGGCGGATCCCGAGCTTTGGGATCGTCTTGACGCAGTTGTACAGCAATGGATGTATGCCACCATTTCTCAAGACCTCCTCCATGCAGTTCTCTTCAAAGATGACTCGGCCGAGAAGGTGTGGAAACGGTTGGAGTCACAATTCCAAGACAACAAAGCCTCTCGTGCAACCCATCTCGAGGAGGAATTGGCTCATGCCGATTTTGATAATTTCGGGTCGATTGACGCTTATTGCAATCACATCAAGTCTCTTGCTGACCGTCTTGCGGACGTTGATGCTCCGGTGACAAATAGCCGCCTTGTTTTGAAGCTGACTGCAGGTTTACCTGAGTCCTATGCTGGCACGGTAGATTTCATACAAAATCAAGATCCATTACCTCCTTTTGAAAATTGTCGTTCACGGTTGAAACTAGCGGAGCGGACCATAAAAAACCGCCTCGCCAAGGAAGGAAACACCATAACTAAACCTACTGCTCTTCTCACAGCATCTTCCAATGACAGCAACCATGGAAATTCTGCAGATTACCCTCGCCAAAATCATAATAATAAAAACAATAGAGGCAAGGGAAATAGAAAGAACCCCGGTAGGGAAAGCTACGGCAGAGGACAGGCAACCAGCGGCAGCAATTTGCAACGACAGCAATGGGCAGTTCGTCCTCATACATCATGGATGCATGGTACTGTTGCACCTTGGGGAGGTTGGACACAGCAATGGAGAGGGCCATGGGGACTTCCACCTTGCCCGTACCCATCCACAAACATGCAGCAGCAAAGACCTCAACAAGCAAGTAGGCACTCAGGACTTTTGGGATCAAAACCCTCACAAGAACCCTCACAAACCTATACTGCCCACTCACATCATGATCCAATCGGCTACACACCAACTGACATCGAGGCCGCAATGCACGCCCTTTCCTTCTCTCAACCAGACGGAAATTTTTACATGGATACCGGTGCTACATCTCATATGACAGCGGATCAAGGTATACTCTCTTCTTATTTCAATTCAAGCAATAATAATCATAACATTGTTGTTGTTAGTGGTCATTTGATCCTCGTTGTTGGTCACGGTTGCACTAACTTGCCTCCACCATACCCTCCATTAACCTTAAACAATGTATTGCATGCTCCTCAACTCATTAAAAACCTTGTATCTGTTCAAAAATTTACCACCGATAATATGGTTTCAGTTGAATTTGATCCTTTTGGGTTTTCTGTCAATGATTTACAGACTGGGACCAAACTAATGAGATGTGACAACACTGGAGATCTCTATCCTATTTTCCAAAATAAACGAGACACATTCTCAGTCAATTCATCTGCTTTTACTGCCGCGTCATCTGATCTTTGGCATAGTCGTCTAGGACATCTTGGAGATGTTATTCTTAGCTCTCTTCGTAGTAAACACATGATTGGTTGTAATGATTCTCGTAAAATCTTTTGTTCTTCTTGTCCTCTTGGGAAACACTCTAAATTGCCTTTTTATAATTCTATGTCGCATACTCTTTTGCCATTTGATATTATTCATAGTGATTTGTGGACATCTCCTGTTATAAGTTCTTCTGGTCATTGTTATTATGTTTTATTTCTTGATGACTACAGCAAATTTCTTTGGACTTTTCCCATCTCCAACAAATCTCAGGTCAAACAATTATTCATTTCTTTTTATGCTTTAATCAAAACACAATTCGAACGTAACATCAAAACATTCCAATGTGACAATGGTACAGAATATATAAATGGCACTTTAAAACAGTTCTTTACCCAAAATGGGATGCAATTCCGTCTCTCATGTCCTCATACATCACCACAAAATGGCAAAGCTGAACGACATATTAAATCTATAAATAATATCATTAGGACCTTACTTGCTCATGCTTCTATGCCCCCTAGCTTCTGGCATCACGCTCTAGCAATGGCCACATACCTCTTAAACATTCTTCCAACAAAAGTTTTGGGATTCCAATCTCCCACTCAAATTCTATATCAAAGTACACCGCTTTATTCTGACTTGCGTGTCTTTGGTTGCTTATGTTTTCCCTTATTTCCCTCAACCTCCATTCACAAATTACAGGAACGGTCTACTCCATGTACTTATCTTGGTCCAGCCTCAAATCATAGAGGCTCTAAGTGTTACGACATGTCAAGCGGAAAAATTATTATTTGTCGCCATGTGCGTTTCATTGAAACTGAGTTTCCATTCTCAAAAATCCACAAGGACACAAATAACTTGTATGCTTTTCTTGATGAAAATGTTTCTCCATACTTGTTGCATCATTTGCGTGAAAAATCAATTGCACAAACCACAAATGACATTGCTCAAAACACAACCCAGCCCCCTATGCAAACTTGCCCACCGCAGTATCTATCTCCAACTGGACAACAGTCTCCCACGGGCCCAATTCTCCCTTCTCCTTCAAATCCTACTGATCAGCACCCCTCCTCTCAAACTAAGCTGTACTCACCCACAGGTTCAGTTCTTCACAATACTCCTACTGTCATATCAACCGTAAGACAACCCCACCCCATTGCTCAACCCACTCCAGTTTGTGAACAAAGCCCCTCATCACACTCACCCAACAGCTCCTCAAGGCCTAATAATCCCAAGCTACACTGTATGACAACCCGGGCAATAAATGGCATCTTTAAACCAAACCCCAAATATACTACCAATCTTCACACGACCACCACTACAACCATCTCTCCTATACCAAAGGACCCGGTTAGTGCTCTTCGTGATCAAAATTGGAAAACTGCAATGTTGGATGAATTTAATGCTTTAATTGATAATAAAACATGGGAGTTAGTGCCTAGGCCACCTAATGTGAATGTAATTCGATCTATGTGGATTTTTCGTCATAAACGTAAATCCGATGGTTCTTTTGAGCGGCATAAAGCCCGTCTTGTAGGTGATGGTAAAACTCAGCAACAGGGTGTTAATTGCGATGAAACTTTTAGTCCGGTGGTCAAACCTGCTACTATTCGCGCTGTTCTTAGCATTGCTCTCTCAAAATCTTGGTCAATCCATCAATTGGACGTCAAGAATGCTTTTCTACATGGTCATCTCAATGAAACAGTCTATATGCATCAACCTATGGGTTTTCGTGACAATAGTCGGCCTAATCATGTCTGTTTACTAAAGAAATCTCTATATGGCTTGAAACAGGCTCCTCGGGCATGGTATCAGTGCTTCGCTGATTTTGTTGCCTCAATTGGTTTCACCTACAGTAAATCTGATCATTCATTGTTTATATACAAACATGGATCTGATATTGCATATATTCTGCTTTATGTTGACGACATTATTCTTACAGCTTCTTCTGATATTCTATGTAAGCATTTCATGGCTCTTTTAGGTTCGGAGTTTGCAATGAAAGATCTTGGCCCTTTGAGTTTCTTTCTAGGTATCGCGGTTACTCGCCAGGCGAAAGGCTTATTCTTGTCTCAAAAACAATATGCTATAGAGATCATTGAGCGGGCAGGCATGTCTAATTGTAGCACTTGCCCCACTCCTGTTGACAGAAAATCTAAACTCAGTGCTACTAACGGTGATCCATATGAAGATCCCACCAAGTATCGTCGTCTTGCAGGTGCTCTTCAATATCTTACTTTTACAAGACCTGATATTTCTTATGCAGTGCAACAAGTGTGTCTCCACATGCATGATCCAAGGAATGAACACATGAATGCTCTCAAGCGCATTTTGCGCTACATTCAAGGTACTTTGTCTTATGGCCTCCATCTGTACAAGTCATCATTGGGCAAACTTATCTCATACACAGATGCTGATTGGGGTGGATGTCCAGATACCAGACGCTCCACGTCTAGTTATTGTGTCTTTTTTGGGGAAAATTTGATTTCTTGGTCCTCTAAACGTCCGCCTACCTTGTCTAGATCTAGTGCAGAAGCTGAATACAGAGGAGTTGCTAATGTTGTGTCTGATTCTTGTTGGATCAGGAATTTACTACTCGGACTACATTGTCCAATTGAAAAAGCTACTCTGGTCTACTGTGACAATGTGAGTGCTATTTATTTGTCAGGAAATCCAGTTCAACATCAACGCACTAAACATATTGAGATGGACATTCATTTTGTCCGTGAAAAGGTTGCTAGAGGCGAAGTTAGAGTGCTTCATGTTCCATGATATTTTTACAAAGGGCCTTCCACGTATATTATTCGAAGATTTTCGGGATAGTCTCAGCGTACGCGAGCCTCCCGCTGCGACTGCGGGGGTGTGTTAAACTATATATGTAAATATATATTTTTGTATTCATATTGATCAATCAGGCTATAATTATTTACCTAATTAGTATTCATATTGATCAATTAGGCTAGGCTTTAATTATTTGCCTAATATTGATCAATTAGGCTAGGCTTTAATTATTTGCCTAATATTGTTGTACTATCCTTGTACTATCTTATAATTTGTACTATCCTTGTAGTACAATTATCTCCCTATTTAAGGGTTGGTGATTAATGAAAAGGGCACGGATCATAATCTTTCATTAACGAAATGAGACGGGAAGGGGTCGCACAGACAGGACCCTCACCACTCCTCAAAACATTGCCAAACTAATGCCTCGAACTCTAAGAAGCCTCGATTCTCGCGAACCTCAACTCCTTCGGGCTCATTCCAGAATCCTTCGTACTCTATAAGGTACGAAATTCGTATCCCACTGAGGGGTATGAATTTCTAAGAAAAGACAAGGGGGTCCGAGCTTTTGATGGCCTGCACTATGGGATCCGAGATTTCATGATGTAGTCCTCTACTCCTACCTACTCCCACCTACTCCCACCTAACCACTCCACTATAAATAACTCCAAGATCTCACTTCAAAGGGGTTGGAAATTAGTTGATTTGACATCTCTTGAGAGCTCCAAGTGATCACTTTAATGACATTCATGCTTTGAGGAAAAAGAAGGGAAAAAGTGTCTTTTTCCAAATATTCACATATGACAACTATGACCGCTAATTAATTAGAAATGTATGTAAAGGGATGTCATGTAATTATCTCAAGCTTGTAACTCTTCGTTGTCAATAAAATATCAGCGGCACTTCCAAAGTGGACGTAGGCCCCTCACAGGACCGTACGACTATAAATCTCTTATGTAATTTGTTTCTTTCCGCACTTATATTTCCATGCGAAACTATAATTCTTATGTAACTAAGAATCTTGGGTGTTTACGATATGTTACAGTCAACATTCTGGTGCTTTCACTGAGAAAACTCGGATTCGCTTCTTTTTCACACATTACGATCTCGACTCTGACATGCTTTAGGTTCCTTCTCTAACCTGCCGCATAGTCCGCTTACGATGGAAAATCAACCAAAGAATGCAATGGTCGGCTCTTTTGCTACAGCCGAAGCAGGAACGTCTCAGCAACCTCAATCATCGGATATCTCGGCCGCAACCGAGACCCTTCCTCCTGTGGACCCCGAAGCTCCTACAACACAAGCGCAGATCCACGCGCTTAATGAGAAATATGAGAGCACATCTCTCAAGCTCAATCATGCATTAATAAATAATATCGACCTTATGCGCCAACTCCAAGAAAGTTAAGGCATCGTCGCGTGACTTCAACTCACTTAGAATAACGCCCAACCACGACGTACTATCTCGGAAACCTCCTCTTCTGAGTCAAGGGGCCCATATCAAAGAAGGAGGTTTAGCCTCATTCACAATGTCGCCGTCCGTTCCAATGCTCATCCCAACGGCAATGGCAATGACCACAACCATGACAATGGCAATGGAAATACGGATGGTGACCAAACTACTGTCACTTACAGTGAGGGGGCACAGTATCGTGACTGTTCCTTGCTAATTATAAATGACGAGTCGGGTCTGAGCAACCGAACCCCTCCTCGAAAAAACCCAACTGTCGCCGCTCAGAATCAGGGACCTACTCTCCCAACAGTCTAGCGGGCTCAAGTTCTTCCGGATCAAGAGGCATTCCAACCTATTTAGCCTCACCACCTATACCAAAATCAGACTATTGACATTGACGACATGGAAGAGGATGACCTGGATGTGCATCATAGAAGGCGACCGCGGAATAGGACTCTCGAAGTTCGTCGAAACCAATGGATTCCACCGGAAGACCCGCATCCGACCTATCAACCCAAAATGGTACGAAGGATCATAGGAGAAAAGTGAGGGAATGCCAACGACTCCTGGGAAAATTACATAAGGAGAAATTCCATCACTAGGATCTTGCACGAAGCTGAATGACCATGATGCTTCAAAATGCCACAGATGGAACTCTATGACGAGACGACCGACCTCTGCGCCTTCCCAAACCATTATGAATTGAAAATGGACTCTAGTAGGGACACCGACTCCGTCAAATGCAAGTGCTTCCCAGTCTTCTTGTCAGGCACAACTTTACTCTGGTTCACTCGCCTTCTGCTCCACTCTGTCAACAACTTCAGCCAATTGGCCACAAAATTGGTTAAGCAATTCGGAATGCATGTCCTAACTCTGAAGAACGCCCTCACTCTGTCCAGTCTTTACCAAGGACCCGTCGAGTCACTTAAGAGCTACCTCTCGCAGTTTAATACAACCTTTGCCAAGGTCGATGACCCAGAGCCTCGTGCCGTGCTTTTCCAACTTGCACAAGGCGCCTCCCCACTTTCAAATTCGAGGCCTGGATCAATGGAAAACAACCTAAGAGTCTCAATGCTTTTTACGAAAAGGCCGGGCAGTTCGTGTGTCAAGAAGAAGCGAGACATAACCGAATTTCCCGGACCAACCATTCCAACAACCCACATGTCGACACCACCGACGATAGCATCAAAGGGAAACAGATCGGAGAACCCTCCGACAAAAATAAAGGAGCAGCTCCTTATAAACCAAGACCAAACGGTGGAAGGCAGGGCGACCGCAACAACAACCAAAGTCCAGTGGATCCCAAGAATCTCGGCCGCTACCAGGCTTACAAGACCTATACTCTACTGAATGAAGACTTGGAGACGATCTACTTAGAGACGTGTAACACGCTCCAGTATAAGAAACCAAATTCTAGGGAGTGCACTGACGCAAGAAGAACTTCGGCAGGTACTATTGATACCACGACATGTATGAGCATAATACCACTGATTGTCATCAACTCAAGGATGCAATTGAAAAGCCTATCCACGAGAAGCGCCTTGAGCAATTCGTTTAAGACCCTCTTCCTCTCGTGGTAACCTTAGGCCCTCCTACACCCACGCCTTCGGTACCTGTCAAGGCAGCTCCTGGTCTGTCTAACCAAAGGCAGGGTATTGTGATGAACACTATCTGTGGATGGCCTTATCCCACACACGAAAGCTTACGAAAAATGGAGGAGTACGTGAGCTCTATAAAGAACGCCACCTATGAAGCTTGCTCCACTATGGACGAATCCATCCCCGCCAAGCTCCAGAAAACAATGTGTGACGACATCGTCATCCGCGAAAGAGAGTCTACGAGAATTGAGATCTCAACCACAGACCCTCTCGTGATCACAACTCAGATCGGTTCTGCTTTCGTCCGAAGGGTATTGATCGACTCGGGAAGTTTAGTCAGCATCATCTTCAAAGCTGCCTATGATCAGATGAGGTTTGAAACCAAAGGCTTGAAACCCTACTATGCCATGATCCACGGCTTCAAAGGTTCTTCCAATCACCTAGTTGGCATGATCGACCTACCTGTTGAACTTGGTGATGGGGATCGAAGCCAGGTCTGAGTCCTCACTTTATTAGTTATTGACATTATCTCTCCCTATAGTGTCTTCTTTGAACGTCCCTTCCTTATGGAATTCCGGGTCTGCATGTCACCATGGTCTCTCCTAATGAAGTTCCCGAAAGAGAATGGGATCGGTACGGTCAAAGGTGACCAAGCAACCATTAGAGATTGTACACAATAGATTGGAAGAACACGCGCAACAAGGATAAAGCCAAGACCGTGCCTCTGCCTTCTTGCACCAAGACCATTTCCGCATAGCAATTAAAGGCTTTTAAGCCATGGCTCAGGCGCCACTGCCGTATTTCCGACGATCTCGATCCGAGGGAGGACGAAGAGCCCGACTACGAGAGGGTTAATCCAGTCGAACCTACTATAGATGTTCCGATCAGCCCCGATGACTTGTCAAAGGTCTTGAAAATCAAATTGCAACTTCACCCCACAATAAAACAAGATCTTGTGGATTTCTTGAGGGCCAATCTTGACGTGTTCGCTTGGACCCACTCGGACATGTGGGGCATCAACCCCGCAATCGTTTGCCACCAGTTAAATTTCGACCCCTTATTACCTCCAGTCAAACAAAAACACCGCTTCTTAGGACCCAAAAGATCTAATGCACTCAAGGAGCAGGTAGACATGTTACTCGAAAACAACTTCATCCGCGAAGTGGATTACCCCGAATGGGTTTCCAACCTGGTTCTAGTCAAAAAAGATAACGACAAGTGGCGAACGAGCGCCGACTTCTCCGACTTAAACAAGGAATGCCCCAAAGACAGCTTCCCACTTCTGAAGATCGACCAACTCGTTGACTAGACCGCCAGATACCAACTCTTATCCTTCATGTATGCTTATTCAGGCTACAATCAAATTCCGATATATCTCCCTAACTAGGATCAAACCTCTTTCATAACCGATCTTGGGCTCTATTACTACCGTGCCATGCCTTTCGGTCTCAAGAATGCAAGACCACTTACCAATGAATGGTTAACCACCTCTTTAAGGACTATATTGGAAAATCCATGGAGGTATACGTGGATGATATGCTCGTAAAATCTAATATATCATATGACCACGTCCATGACCTCTCCAAAATGTTCGATGTCCTCTGTCAGTGCGACATGAAACTCATTCCCCTGAAATGCTCCTTTGGAGTTGCCTTAGGAAAATTCTTGGGCTTCATTGTCAATTCCTGAGGCATTGAAGTCAATCCAAAAAAGATAAAAGCTATTCGAGATATTCAAGACCCTCGGAACATCAAGGATGTTTAAAGTTTAAATGGGAAGGTTGCCATTTTAAGTCGATTCATTTCCAAAGCCACTGACAAATGCATTCTCTTTCTCGATTTGCTTTAGAAAGGGAAGCGCAACTTCGACTGGACCCCGGAATGCATCGCCGCATTCGAGGATCTTTTGAATCACTTAGAGCGACCACCTGTCTTGTCCAAACTTGTGGATTATAAGGACCTATATGTTTATTTGGCTGTTTCCATGTAAGCAGTTAGCTTGGCACCGGTACGCATTGAAGACCATGTCCAGTAACCTGTTTACTACATTAGAAAAAGATTGATAGGGGTAGAAAAGAACTACCCAAAGCATGAGAAGCTAGCCTACTGCTTGTTGATCTCCTCCCGGAAACTACGACCGTACTTTTAGTCTCACCCTATAAAGGTCTATACCGACCAGCCATTACAAAATGTCCCACAATGATCTGAGGCATCCGGACAACTACTAAAGTGGAATATAGAGCTGAGTCAGTTCGAGATAACATCCATCCCCCATCGAGCCATCCTCGGACATGCTCTCGTTGATTTCATAGTGGAATTCACCGCCCCCGAGGATTCTCCTCCAGAAAGCATCGAAGTTCCAGACATCCAATGGAAACTATTTGTAGATTGGTCTTCCAATAATAAATGCTCTGGCGCTGGGGTCGTGCTCATCACTCCAGAGGAGCACCTGATTTGCTACGCTTTAAAGCTCAACTTCCCTGCTACCAACAATTATGGAGAATATGAGGCCTTAATAGCCGAACATAGAATCATAATCGAACTCAACATTAAGGACATCCTAATCTTCTCTCACACGCAACTCATCGTGCATAAGGTATAGGGGGAATACCAAGTCAAGGGGGCACGACTTGCTCCCTATCTCTCCCAGGTTCGAGAACTGCTCACCAATTTTGACCACTTTGTCATCACACATATCTTCCGAGAACAAAAATGAAACTCATTGGCCAAGTTGGCAAGCTCCGAGGATGCACAGCTCGTGGGACATGCCCCAGTCGAAGTACTCGATCCACCAAACATTAGCCGTATGTAGATCAATTGAGTAATGAACCCCGAAGCCGAACCTGAGTCTTGGATGACCCTGATCAAGAAGTACTTGCAACACGTAACGCTCCCGAGACATTATAAGGAAAGATGAGCTCTCACTTGCTAATCATCTTGCTACATCATTTTGGATGGAGTGATCTACCGCAAAGGTTTCTCTGTCCCGCTACTTCGATTTGTAGCCACGAAGACGCCAACCGTGTGCCGACAATGTGCATGAAGGCGAGTGTGGTGACCACACCGGAGGGGAAACCTTAGCAAGAAAGATCATCAAGCATGGTTGCTTCTGGACCACACTCAATCAAGACGCCGCGAACTATGCCTGCAAGTGCAACAAATGCCAGCACTTCTCAAAAATCCAAGGGCACCGCCTACCGAGTTGACACAAATGGTCAGTCCTTGGCCGTTTTCCATGTGTGGAGTAGCCATTATCGGGACTCCCACAGTGGCCAGAGGCAAGGCACGTTATGTCATCGTCGAAGTTGATTATTTTACCAAATGGGCAGAAGTCGAAGCTATTGCCACAATCACCACCAAGAAGGTAATCAATTTCGTCGTCTGCAATATCATTACCCGTTACGGGGTCCCCATGGCCATCTTCTAAGACAATGGAACCCAATTTGAGAGCACAGAATTCAATATTTTCTGTCAGCGGCACGACATCAAAAAGATAATCTCGGCGGTGGCTCACCCTCAAGCCAATGGATAGGTCGAGGTTGTCAATAAAGTGATTAAATCCATCATCAAGGAGTGTTTGGAGAAAGCTGGGGGTTTGTGGGTAGACGAACTCCATCTGGCACTATGAGCCTACTGGACCACCCATTAGTCGGCAACCAGACACACTCCATTCGCCTTTTCCTATGGATCCGAAATCATCATCCCCATTGAGCTAAATCTTTAATCTCATTGAGTTACCTACTCTAACCCGAAACCAACCAAGATTTGCCTCTGGAATCATTCGATTTGCTCGAAGAGAAAAGGAACGAGGTTGAGATCAGGGCCGCCATCTAGTGTCAACGAGTAGCCCAATACTTCAATTCTAGGGTTCGCCACACAGATCTCAATATCGACAACCTTGTCCAGAAATGGGTTTTTCCTCACCGACTGGATCTGGAAGGCCCGTACGTCATATAGCGGAAGCTCAGAAAAGGAACTTTTAAGTTAACAACCGTGGACGGAGACGAGCTCCCAAAGGCATGGAACTACGAACACATCCGCACAGAAAAGGAACTTTTAAGTTAGTAACCGTCGAGCTAGCATTGCTAGTTGAATCAGATGTGTGCAACGAGGGTAAAGAAGTCTTAGCTTCCGAAGTCTGCTCTGTCATAGATCTTGTCTTCATTGCTAACTATACTTTTAAGACACTAGCGTTAGACATCATAGTTGAGTAACATGTACCCCTCGTGTTGGTGCAAACTAACATGTGTGTGCAGTGCGGTACAATGTCAGAATAATATGGTTTATGAGGTAAAGACTCAAGACACGATGACTACCACAAGTCCCTAGGACTACAATCGCCGTCACAGTCAACCAATTCTCCTAGGTTCACATCAAATTGCGACTACATTATGATTGGAATCGATAAGTAGGGCCAACAGTTCTATAAGTTCAATGATAGTCCAAGTGTATATGCTCTAGGTCCTATGTGATGGGTTGAGTCACAGATTCCACTATGACTAAGCGTGAATTCCTACCCAATCGCTCGAAGTCACAAAGGCAATGTGGACCCAAAGGCAAGACATCCGAAAATCAAACCCCGAGTGGGAAAGGCAAAGTGAAATCAAAGAGGAATCAAAAAGCTTAAGCCCTCAGAAATCTCATACCCCTTAGGAGGTATGAAAACTCGTATCCCCAACAGGGGATACGAGAATTCGTACCCCCATGAGGGGTACAAAATTCGTATCCTAGAGGGAGTGCTAGCATTCATACCCCAGTTGGGGAGTACTAAAACTCGTAAACCTCTAAGGGGTACAAATTTTCATACCCCGAGGGAGTACGAGAATTCATGCCCCTACAAGGGGTATGAGGTCTCGTGCCCCCACTAAGGGGTACGAACGTTCATACTCCCGCTCCAGGGTACGAGCTCCGACAATATCGGTCATGCCTCTCAGTTCTCCCCGAAAATCCATCTTTCCTGGCCTCCTTCGCTTGAAGCTTGACTCCCTGCCTCTCTCTCTTATCCATCCATGTCCAAAAGAACCCCGCGCCGAACCCGAGTTCAGTTTAAAACCCGAAAGTAGAGCTTGAGAGTGGAAACCGCCTCCACACTCGAACCCGAGTCCCCATGCGAGCATCGGGATTAGACGTTCCTCGTCCTACCAGATTTCGAATAGAGTGTTTTAGTGTGTTGAAGTCTAGGGTTCGGAATCTCGAGTTCAAAGGCATCGAAAGAAAAAACAAGAAGAAGGGAGAGAGTAAGGGTGGGAGATCTTATTTATAGAAGGAAAGGGGCTACCCTTTGAGTTCCTTAATGGAGCACGCTTTCTCGTACCCCTGCGGGGTACGAAATCTCATATCGTCATTTGGGGTACGAAGTCCTCGTACCCCAAGCGGGGTACAGATTCGAAAAAAATAAAATATATGTACTAATAATATAATGAATGCATAAGAGTATGTATTTCTGCATACATGCGTATGCATACATGTATAACTACCTATGCACGAATTTAATATAACGTGCGTATGTAAACATAGTGTAACGACCCGCATTCTACGCATCGAAGGATCGTAGAATATTTATTTCTTTCACATACGAAGTCGTATGGACATGTAACTTTGGGAGACAACTATTGGGTCATTTCCCATGTCCAAGATTTTTTTGCCGATTTTTAAATGATCGTTTTGCCCCTAGCAGATACTGTTTTGGCCATAACTTTTGATTGGAAAGGAGTTTTGACCTGAAACCACTTCCATTGGCTCTGGATGATGGTTTACAATTCCGTAGAGTGGTCACATTAGCCAAACAGACTTAGCGTTTGGGAGATATGGCTGAAACAAGTTTCAGATAGTGAAAAACAACTTAATTGGGCTTAACCGGGTGATTAACAGCTAGGCCCAATGGGGGATTTCGGGATTAGAGGTATTTAAGGGCTGCTTGGGTGATTTTCCAGCCGCCACAAACCCTCTCTTCAACCTAATAATGGCCTCCAACATCTAAATACACCTCTAATCACTTTTTTATCAAGTTTTGGCTTAAACTACATCAAATTAAGGAGTAGCACCAAAGCAAGGTTAGAGCAGCTATTAGACATCATTATTCGTGCCAAACAGAGATTTATTTTGGATCTGAGTTTTATTCGTGGCCAAGGTGAGTGATTAGCATTGTTTTGACACTAATTACAGTTAATTAGGGTGATTAGTGATAATTAGCGAATTTATACATTAATAAATTCTGGAAAAATATTTATAAATTCTGAAATATTGTTTTATACCTCTGTTAGAAATTTGGGTTGATTTGGTTAAGTTTTGTTAATCCTATGATTAGTTTTTCTTAAACATGCTTAAGGGAAAATATGAGACTTTGGCTATGTTTGATCCATTATACATGCTATAGTTGTTGTTTTGGTGTTTATGATTGATTGTACATGTTGCTATGACTGTGTGGTATGATTTATGATTGTCTAGAAGTGTTAGATTGGTCGAAAACGCCGTCAAATGGCGTAAAACAGTCGCTGGAAAGAAGTGCAGGAAATTGCCCGAGCCAGATCGGATCAAAGGAGGGGAAGCACGAATCGACCCGCTCGCCTGGAAGCTCCACGATCCGACCCGCTGGTGAGAAGGAGCTCCGATCCGAACTGATGCCACTCACGAACTACTTCAGGAGCTAAGGAACCAATGGCCAAGGAGGATCACGAACCGATGCTGGGCCACGACCTGAAGTCCTCCGATCCGAACTGCCTTCCACGTGAGCTGCTCACACCACCCGATCCGATCCGCCCTCATGAGCATGAAGCTACCCCGACCCGAACCACTCTAAGGGGGCGCGATCCGAGCCGTTTAGTGGACACCGAACCGATGGCGTTGCATCACGAGTAGGACCTGACGATGAGTCACGAGCTTGAGGAGCACGACCCGACCCGTATGGGGTATTCCGATTCGAACCGAGGAGATGATGACCACGAGCTGAAGCAAAGCAAAGTGAAGAAATGAAGACCGATCCGGGAAAGAAGGAGGAGACCAAAACCAGAGATGCAAAGGTAGTCCAAATAGGAAGTTTGTACTCGGAATCCAGTTGGGAACCAACGAGTCGACTTCATGAGTTGGGCTTTGCTGCGGGACGTGTGCTAAGGAGTTGTCGATGTCTATAACTTTGGATCACTATGTGTAGGGGGTACATGAACGGATTCAGGGCCACCGTGGCCTAGGTACGACTAAAGAGCTACAGACCAATGAAGTGGGGTCATTTGTAAAGGTTTGGTCATGATTCCATGGGGTGAGCTTGGTAGTAGCAGTAGTTGTACAAGTTGAACTCCGTCACTACTTCGATGGGTCTAGTGATCGAAGTGGTAGATATCGTATGCTTTACGCACTGAGTGAGAGATGTGAGGATGGTTGCTATATTTGACTTGTTTGCCATCATTATGACATGCATACCCCCACCTCCGTTATCTTTACACCATCTGTTCAGTGGCACCTTAGAGTATTGTACGGTATGTAGTGTTAACTCTTTGGTTGCTGGTCCAGGTTCAGGTATGGTTTAGTATACCTGTTATTGTTCTATTTAGCTTCTTATCACTCATACCAGACTTTTTGTCTGACCCAGAGTTTTATGTCTCTTCTTATAACTCTGGGTGATTTCACGAGCAGACTAGAGACAGGTTAGCTGGTGATGCACGAGTAGCTGTACCGGAGACGAGCAGGAGGCTTCCATGTATGATATATAGATATTCTCCCTATGTCGATGCTGGTCACTACTTTGGGCATTAGTAGTGCACCTTTTCTTTCTTTTGTTTAGAGACAGTAATTTGGAAAGTTGTAATAAGCTGTATTTGGATTTCCGCTACTCTGATGATGATGTTGGTTTTAGTTGTCAGCTTATGCACTGTCTCGCCTGTTTTATGTCAAGTATATTATTATTATATTTTGTTCCATGCGCTGTGAGACACTCTACAGGTTTTCGATTAGTTTATTCTCTTCTTTCCTTTCTCTGGCATCCCTTCCGTGCTAGTCGGGCATGTGTACAGCGCACTTTTGGAGGAAATGCCGGCTAGTGCGGAGCGGGCCGTCACACTTGGTATCAGAGCTCTGGGTTGCGTAGTTGACCTAGGGAAGTCATCAGGGAGAGATATTATATGTATATGAGAGCACATATTTGTGATTACTTTGGTTTCCAAAAGCTATATATATACTATTAGTATAGCTAAGGATGAAGTCGCACTGCACTAGCACCACTATGGAGATGGTTAATCGTTTTCTCTTTACAAATTGAATGATGAGCCAATACGCAAGAGGTGCCGGTAGAGGAGCCAATAATGGGAATGCTGCTGACATGAAGACGATGTTTACTGACCTCATGAGGGAGATGCTTAGGGATGTGCAGAGGGCAGCTCCCAATGCTGGTAATGGTGGTGGTCCAATAGTGCAGGCGCCTAGGGCTGATTTCGCCAAGCTGAACAAGGATTATACTAGTCTTGGTGGGAAGCCATTCCACGGAACGGATCGGCTACTAATGTTCAGGATTGGTTGGATAGCTGCAAGCGTATCTTCGAAGATTTGGGTATCGAGGATGCGATGAAGAGAAGGCTAGCATCCCGTCAGCTGCAAGGACGGGCAATGAATTGGTGGAATGCTATAAAGGCAGCTACTCCCGAAGATCAGATTACTTGGGATCAGTTTAAGGTTCGCTTTAGCGATAAGTTCATTTCAGCTGCTCAGAAGTCAGTGTTGTTTAAGAAGTTCTTGGAGCTTAAGCAAAATGGCAGAGCTGTCTCAAAGTATATTGCTGAGTTCGATACCTTATCGAAATATGGGTTATCTCTTATTGATACTGCCGAGAAGAAGAATGAGAAGTTCATAACTGGCTTGGATGGATACTTAGGGGACAGGCTTATTAACCACATCGATGAGACATTTGAATTGATTGTGGGGAAGGCTTTAAGATCGGAAAGTCTTTACCCTAAGTCGAAGACGGAGGTTGCATCTACAGAGGAGCCAAAGCCGCAAGCAAGTGGTGGAGGCAAGAGTGGTTCTCAAAATAAGAGGAAGCAAAACCAGAATAAGGATGGCCAAAAGAAGAAGAAAGATGTTGAGTGCTTTAGTTCTGGTAAGAAGGGCCATTATGCTAGTAATTGTCGGGCCAAGCCAGCGGATAGGAAGTGCTTCAACTGTGGCCAAGTGGGATATCACAAGGACAAGTGTCCACAACCCCTAAAGAAAAGAAGATGGTGAAAGCATATGCCCTTAATGCTATTCCTTCTTCGTTGAATGCCCCAACTGCGGCGGAGAAGGGAAAGAATGTTGTTATTCAAGGTATGTTTTCTGTTTATGATGTTCCTGTTTGAGTATTGTTTGATACCGGAGCTTCCAGTTCCTTCATATCTAGTGACCTGGTAGATAGGTTGGGATTGGAGCCCAAAATTGTCAATATACCTTTAGTAGTGACGAACCCGATTGGTGGTTCGACTAACCTTAACATGATTTGTCGCAATGTGGTCTTATCGAGTTATGGATGCATGTTTGTTTGTGATTGCTTTATTTTGGGCTTTACTGGGTTTGGCATTGTTTTGGGAGTCGATTGGCTCCAAAGATACGAGGTGGTGGTAGACTGTGAGGGCTTTTTGGTGACAGCTAGAGCGAATGATGGGCAGAGGGTAGTGTTTGGTGGTCTACCTAGTGATGGGGTAATGGCTAGTTTTCTAAATTCCCTCGACATCCCGCATAGTGAGTTGTCAGGTTTGCCTGTGGTTGGCCAGTTTCCGGACGTCTTCGAGGAAGTGACCGGGCTTCCACCATACCGAGAGATTGAGTTCCATATTGATTTAGTGAAAGATGCCAGACCTATAGTGATTCCACTTCGTCGTATGGCACCAAGGGAGCAGCGAGAGCTCGGGGTGCAAGTCAGCGATCTTTTGAAGAAGGGATTTATCAGAAGAAGTGTTTATGAATGGGGAGCACCAGTTGTGTTTGCTACCAAGGCGGATGGTTCCCTTCATTTGTGTGTAGACTACCGCGAATTGAATAAAGTGACGAGGAAGAACAAAGTATCCTCTACCGCAAATAGATGATTCGTTTGATCAGTTGAGTGGCGCGAGAGTGTTCTCCCAGTTGAATCTCGCGACAAGTTTTCATCAGCTTAGAGTGGAAGTTGAGAGTATAGCTAAAACGGCATTTCGGACGCCGTCTGGATTTTATGAATGGTTGGTCATGCCATTTGGGTTGACCAATGCACCAGCATATTTTGTGGATCTTATGAATAGGGTATTCAGAGATCAGTTGAATAAGTTTGTTCTTGTGTTCGTGGATGATATACTTGTTTGTTCGAGGACAGAGGAAGAATACAAGGAACATTTGAAGATAGTGATGAAGGTGTTGAGAAAACACCAATTGAAAGCAAAGTTTTCTAAGTGTCACTTCTGGAGAAGGGAAGTGAGATTCTTGGGCCATGTTGTTTCAGAAAATGGTATCGTCGTGGACCCTGCGAAGGTGGCTATGGTACAAGATTGGTCTACGCCCAAGAATGCGACAGACATAAGAAGTTTCTTGGGATTAGCTGGATATTATCGTAAGTTTATCCAAGACTTTTCCAAGATAGCAGCACCGTTGACTCAGTTGACCAAGAAGAATCAAGCTTTCGTCTGGGACGAAAAGTGCGAGAATGCATTCAAGAGTCTAAAGGAAAAGTTGACATGTGCACCAGTGTTAGTCATTCCTAAGGGGAATGAAGAGATGACGGTATATACGGATGCAGGTGGTACCAAACTAGGTGCTGTATTGATGCAAGGAGGTAGGGTTGTAGCTTATGCAAGCCGATAACTGAAACCGCATGAGAAAAGATACCCTACCCATGATTTGGAATTGGCAGCGATCGTGTTTGCATTAAAGATGTGGGGACATTATCTCTTGTTAGAAAGATTCGAGTTGTTTACCGATCATAATTCGTTAAAGTATCTTTTCACTCAAAAGGATCTAAATCTACGACAATAAAGGTGGTTAGACTTCTTGGCTTCTTATGATTTCGACATCGCATATACACCAGGAAAGGGCAATGCGGTGGCTGATGCATTGAGTAGGAGACATGCCAGTTTAGGGGCTATGTTTCTTGAATGGAAGCAACTGGAGTACATAATTGGGTATGATTTCAGACCAAAATGCGAATTGGATCCAGAAACGTTAGCAAGTTTGACGATCAGACCCACTTTGATGGAGCGGATTGGTTCCAGTCAGAGGAACGATCCTAACCTATTGGAAATCATCTCAAAGTTAGAGATGGGAATCGACGGAAAGATGAACAAGTATGGGCTTGATCGAGATGGATGGCTTAGAAAGAATGGAAGACTAGTTGTACCCAATGTCAATGGATTGAGAGATGAAGTGCTTAGAGAATGTCTTCACTCAAAACTGACTATACACCCCAGTGGTAACAAGATGTACCGAGACATGAAGCAAACCTACTACTGGGAAGGGATGAAAAGAGACGTTGAGAAATTTATATCCAAATGCATGAATTGCCAGCTAGTTAAAGCTGAGCAAAAGAAGCCTAGTGGTTTGTTGCAACAATTAGAAATTCCAGAATGGAAATGGGAACAAGTGTCAATGGATTTCATTGATGGGTTACCAAGGACTAGATCAGTGTAACAACCCGAATTTTATAACATGTTAAAACAAGAAATCAGGGCAGAATTAAATTCTAAAATAAGAATCAAGCGAAACGGGTTGCGCCGTTGCGTTCATCTCGGAATTCTGGTTGGAAACGAGTCCGAAATTTCGTAAATCGGAGTCCGTATGACCAAGATATGGCCCATAGAAGATTTCAGAAAATTCAAAATTCAGCCCGAAATTCAAATTCGGCCAGAAGCAGATTGGGCAGGAAAATTTCCCACCCAGCCCCAGGTCGACTGGGGGGTCGACTGGGGAGTCGACCTACCCCCCCCCCCCCCCAACACCAGGTCGACTGGGGAGTCGACCTGGGGGTCGACCTCCCTGGTCGGGCCAGGTTAGCCTGGTGCACCTGCTTGCTTGTGTGGTCTGGTTGGTTGGCCTGTGACGATTTTCAGTGGTTCAGATCTAAACTAGGGTTAATCTAAGGGCCTAAACTAGTCCTAACTCCTATAAAAACACCCTAATACCTAGCCTAATTCACTAAAAACCATCCTAACAACAAAGTGCTGCCCAAATCTCTCTTGATCATGGCCTCCATCTCCAACTTCAAGGGCTTGAGCATTCAACTAGATCCATGTCAAAGGAGCAAGCTTTCTACATCAAATCAAGGAAGTAGAGCATCATTCCTACACCGTTCTACGACAAATGCTTGCTCATAAATCTCTAGCCACGCTATGTAAGTTCTAGCTACTTTTAGATCTAAACGGTAGTTCTAATGTTGACATGGGATAAAATGAGATGAAACCTAAGTATGCTAGCCTATGTGAATCTAATCTTGCCTCTCTCTTGAACCTATGACTTTGGGCTATTTCTTAGTGATCAAATCATGCCACTCATGTTGTGTTTGACTTAGTTTATCATGCAAGATTGAATTTTTACTTATGGAATGTTGGCATGAACCCTTAGAACCATTTGGCTTGTGGAACATTCATATGAACTTGACTTGGGGCTTATGCATGTAAAAGAACCTAAACCTCTCATGACCGTTTTCATGCCTATGATGATGAACCTATTGTTATGCTATTATGCATGTTCGAGGCCAATCCCTTTATGCTATTATGCATGCTATCATACATGATTTGAGGCCAATATGTTGTCATATTATTCCTACTATGTTGACTCGCTTTCATTTGCGTTGGGAATACGCCTTGGGTAGTTTAGGAAAACGTGAGATGGGCTATGAAATTTAACGTGAATTAAGTAAAGGGGAAAATGGGCATAAGTGGAAAACGTGGGCTTTGTCGTAGCCCAAATTTGATATGAACATGATAAGTAGAAAAACATGAAAGTGGCCAACTCGAGGTTGGGTTGAGTTTGTAGCATAAATCTGCCCGGAACCGCCCGGCAAATCCAGTAGCTACAGACAATAGGACCCAATGTGAGAAGTTGGTCATATCACGCTTGAAACCCGAGGTTAGACTAGGTTGTGGTGTAAAGCTGCCCGGACCCGCCCGGCATATCCAGTAACCACAACAAAGTCTAATGTGAGAGGTTGGGGTGCATTAATTTACTTAATGCCACATGATAAGGTTAAGTAACTTGATTAGACTAATAACACTTAACCAATATGACATGGACGGGTGGGTTAAGTAACTTGATTAGACTAATAACACTTAACCAATATGACATGGACGGGTGGGTTAAGTAACTTGATTAGACTAATGACACTTAACCAATATAACATGGACGGGTGGGTTAAGTAACTTGATTAGACTAATGACACTTAACCAATATGACATGGACGGGTGGGTTAAGTAACTTGATTAGACTAATGACACTTAACCAATATGACATGGACGGGTGGGTTAAGTAACTTGATTAGACTAATAACACTTAACCAATATGACATGGACGGGTGGGTTAAGTAACTTGATTAGACTAATGACACTTAACCAATATAACATGGACGGGTGGGTTAAGTAACTTGATTAGACTAATGACACTTAACTAATATGACATGGACGGGTGGGTTAAGTAATTTGATTAGACTAATGACACTTAACCAATATAACATGGACGGGTGGGTTAAGTAACTTGATTAGACTAATGACACTTAACCAATATAACGTGGATGGGTGGGTTAAGTAAAACCGGACTTGATTTCTTGATGACACTTAACCATATAACACGATTAAAGGATGGGTTAGTTTAACTTGAATGGGTCGATAACACCCGACTAGTATAACGCGATGCATGGTAAGGTTAAGTAAACTCACGGGGGTTAAGTCATGAATCGCTTGAATATACTTAACCAATCTAACATGATAACTTGATGGGGGTAAGTCATGAATCGCTTGAATATACTTAATCAATCTAACATGATAACTTGATGGGGTTAAGTCATGAATCGCTTGAATATACTTAACCAATCTAATACGGTAATTTGATGGGGTTGAGCTTAAATATACTTAACCAATTTGACACGATGATTTGGATAGGGTTAAGTCATGAACCGCTGGAATACGCTTAACGAACTTGACACGTGATTCGTAGGGCTAAGTCATGAACTTGAATGACAACACTTAGCCAACTTGACATGACATGTAGACGGGTTAAGTCACGAACGGGAATGACCACACTTAACCAACTTGACATGCTAGACTGATAGGGGTTAAGTCTTGAATTTAGACGACAACACTTAACCTGCTAGACGGAAACCCTAGTTACGCGGTCCTTTTCAGCAGCAACCCTCTTGGATGTATCACGATACCCTAGGGACTAGGCTAGGGTGGGGCACGATTACTGGGCTGATTGTAAGCGACCAAAACGACGGCTGAGTTTGGTGCGCCATCGTAGGTTCAGGCGGGCTATGGTTGTGCACGTAGTCCGGAGTTGAAAAAGCAGGCGTGGGCACCAGTAGTTGTACACTGTGCGTGCTTGGAATGGTGTCAGTGGTTGACACCCTAGGGCTTGATACACCCTAAGGTGGACCTAGCACAGAGTAGCTACATTCGTGATTGGGCCGTATGACACCGACACACGACGAGCTAGGAATTGTAGGGAGCCGATCGATTAGATCGTTACGTGGAAAAAGGGCGTTGTTCGATAGGTAGCATAATACCTAGTGGTCCTGGGTGGCATAAACCCTGGTCGAATATAGAAAACGTCCAATAGGTAGCATAATCCCTAGTGGTCCTAGGTGGCGTAAATCCTAGATGAACACGCGATAATTCATGACAAGAAAATACAGCTAGATCAAGGGTGACAGTCCAAACGATTTCAAGGATAATGGAACTACGTTGAAGTAGTATAGAACTACGTGAGGAAGCCCGTAGGATTTACGGCAAAGGACTAAACATATACATGGGAAGAAACCTGCGAGTTGGGAAAATCTACATTAGGTTGACATGGACCATTTCATGACATCGGGCAAGGGACATTTAGTAGCTAACACATGACACGGGTTGGGATACTAGTACGAAAGGTGCAGGACAAATATACTTGATAGAACCTTGGGTGTATTACTCGATAGAACCTTGGGATGTTATACTCGATAGAACCTTGGGATGTTATACTCGATAGAACCTTGGGATGTTATACTCGATAAAACCTTGGGATGTTATACTTGATGCATAGTGACCGTAGTTTATCTCTATACAGTAGTTCATCCTGTTACCTTAGTTTAGCTTGTCTTCTTGTCATCATCTTTATGTTTACTTTAAGTTTATGCATGTCACATTACCTTTACCTGTTTTTATGCTGGAAGTAGATAGGACTTACCAGTCTTTATGACTGACCGCGTTTCTTTTGCCTCTTTGTCTTCCGTTCCACCCCCCCCAGGGTTTCAGGGAGGAAATACTGTTATTTAGCTCGGACTTCTTCTGCTTCAAGGTCATCATGTATGGCTTGGATCTTTTCTTGGCTATGGCTATTTTACTGTTTTACTTAGGGAATAATTTATGACTATGGTTTTATGCTTCTTTATTATTGCAAGACAAGTTTCGATGTAAGTAATTTAATGGCACTTTGATGTAAAAGGTTTTAGACCTTACTAATTTTATAAAGTAATAAAATCATGTTTTCTTCCGCTATTTTATATGTTCTGTCTTGTAATATTTCTGTGCATGTTTACCTAGATAATACTCCCCCAAAGCTAGTGCATTCCCTTTGTGAGTGACCCTAGCAGATGTAGGGTGTTACATTTGGTATCAGAGCAGAAAGTTACCAAACTGGGCAAAAGTTTAAAACCTTCTGAAAACTATTTGAAAACCGTTTACAAAGAAGCATTTTTCAAGGAAAGTTTTATTTTTAAAGGCTATTCCCCAAAGGCCATTAGCATTATCCTTTGTTTCCTTGATTGAATCTCTTTTCCTTTCTTTCCTCCACCTGTAGTCACAGTGGTTTGAACTACGACTAATCCTTTTCTAACTACGTCAGTGTTTTCGGTACGATGGAGGCAATTCTCGAGAGACCTGTTACCGCGTTATAAGAAAGGATAGTAAGAACAAGGATAAAGGATACAAGCTTAAGGACAAGCAACTTGTTGGTATGACTTAATTCAAAAAGGAGGAAAAAGGTGGATGATAAAACCAATGACAAGAGAGAGTATCTCTAGTAGGGTAAAAAGGGGAAGATAGTCAAGTATTAGGAGACGAGGACAAGATCATTGAGAGGGCAATTGTATGCTCTCACTGTTAGCGTACCTAAGAAGGATGGTAACGTTTCTGTGAAAGGTTTAGCTTTTCTTCTCTATCATCCCGCCAGGACTTTGCTTTGATCACCGCATCATTTAAGTCTGCTTCGATAGTTGAGTCTCTGCACCTTCGTACTAGCATAGTGGAGGATCCCATTTTTATCTCAAATCTTGTTGAGGAATCGGTCCATTTGTTCATGACTTGTTTGGATTTGAGGACGTCTATGACTTTTGGGAATAATGCTTATGCTTTTAAGCTATGGGTTGAATTCTAGGAATGGAGTGTTTATCCAGTAAGGGTGCTATTCTCGGGTCTGAAAGGAGGGTAGTTAGGCTCTTGACTTGCCTCGGTAATACCCTCGAAGTCTCGTGTAACCTTTAGGGTTCTGTCATGATTGGTTACCTAGAAGCTCTTGATGCATTTGTTGGTAATCCGTTCGAGTAGAGTTCGCCACTAAGGCGAATGGTTCATTTCGCTTGTGCATGAGTTATGGAAATCATTCTAGTAAGTACACTTGGTAACATGGTTGGCATCTGTTTGTTTCAAGAGATAAGTTCTTCTGCGTGGAATGTCGTAGAGCGAGTAAACGAGATCCATGATTCACTAGTGAATTTTGGAGAGCTTACATGAAACCATGAGTGCACGGATATGGTTGAGCCAAGTATACTAGAGGGAGAATAAGTAAAAGTGGAACGAGAGGCGACAATGAAGTGAGTTTCAGCTCATATTTGGAAATAGGAGTTAAGAGGCCACGAAATCATGAAGTTAAAGATGGTTAAAGCACAATGGAATTAAGCTCAAGGAAATGCGACTTAGAAGATTGAAGACAAGATATGCACATCATATCTCTTTTTAAGAGTATATTCTTGATCCATGTTTTCCTGTAGAGCTTACCCGCATGCTATCTTTTATGCTTATCCTCTCGGTCCTATTCTCGATCTTATTTCTGTTGCAAACTCCATAGGGGGTATGACTCATCGGTTAATAATACATGTCAGGGTTTGAAGGTGTCCGTTAGGTTGACTAAACCTTTTGGGCTTTATAGGATATGAGTTGGGTTTAGAAGGGGATTTCTGGTAAACCGAAAAGGAGTTTATCTTGCTTATCCTCTCGATCCTTTCTTGAGGACCTTAGGTAGAACCCTATGGATGCAAACATGTATTTGAAACATGTTATGATTGATGTTTGCGAAATGGTTGCAAGTGGTTGCTCGTGGATGCATGAATACACATTAGGCACTAGATCGGCTCAGACACATTTTCATGTTACATATGCATGAGTGTTTATACTTGTTTATGGATGAAATTGAATGTGTTATCATGTGGATATTGCATATGGATGAATGTTTGTGCACAAATATAGTGTTTATGTGACTAGGACTATTTGCATACATGTGGATTCATGGCACTAAACATATTTTGCATTTAGAAGATCAATCAGGCCTGATCATTTGCATTAGATAAGGAACATATACACACACTTTCTGCATATGTTCATATGGCATTAGAAATCTTTTAAGGACAATGGTTGCTTGTGGATGATGTTTTGAGTAGATGGATGATGGATGGTAGGATACGTTCTTCCTAACTTAGAGATTTCGGGGACGAAATCCTTTAAGGTGGGGAGAATGTAACAACCCGAATTTTATAACATGTTAAAACAAGAAATCAGGGCAGAATTAAATTCTAAAATAAGAATCAAGCGAAACAGGTTGCGCCGTTGCGTTCGTCTCGGAATTCTAGTTGGAAACGAGTCCGAAATTTTGTAAATCGGAGTCCGTATGACCAAGATATGGCCCATAGAAGATTTCAGAAAATTCAAAATTCAGCCCGAAATTCAAATTCAGCCAGAAGCAGATTGGGCGGGAAAATTTCCCGCCCAGCCCCAGGTCGACTGGGGAGTCGACCTACTCCCCCCCCCCCAAGTCGACTGGGGAGTCGACCTGGGTGTCGACCTAGGGTCGACCTCCCTGGTCGGGCCAGGTTAGCCCGGTGCACCTGCTTGCTTGTGTGGTCTGGTTGGTTGGCCTGTGACGATTTTCAGTGGTTCAGATCTAAACTAGTGTTAATCTAAGGGCCTAAACTAGTCCTAACTCCTATAAAAACACCCTAAGACCTAGCCTAATTCACTAAAAACCATCCTAACAACAAAGTGCTGCCCAAATCTCTCTGGATCATGGCCTCCATCTCCAACTTCAAGGGCTTGAGCATTCAACTAGATCCATGTCAAAGGAGCAAGCTTTCTACATCAAATCAAGGAAGTAGAGCATCATTCCTACACCGTTCTACGAAAATGCTTGCTCATAAATCTCTAGCCACACTATGTAAGTTCTAGCTACTTTTAGATCTAAACGGTAGTTCTAATGTTGACATGGGATAAAATGAGATGAAACCTAAGTATGCTAGCCTATGCGAATCTAGTCTTGCCTCTCTCTTGAACCTATGACTTTGGGCTATTTCTTAGTGATTAAATCATGCCACTCATGTTGTGTTTGACTTAGTTTATCCTGCAAGATTGAATTTTTACTTATGGAATGTTGGCATGAACCCTTCGAACCATTTGGCTTGTGGAACATTCATATGAACTTGACTTGGGGCTTATGCATGTAAAAGAACCAAAATCTCTCATGACCGTTTACATGCCTATGATGATGAACCTATTGTTATGCTATTATGCATGTTCGAGGCCAATCCCTTTATGCTATTATGCATGTTTGAGGCCAATCCCTTTATGCTATCATACATGATTTGAGGCCAATATGTTGTCATATTATTCCTACTATGTTGCCTCGCTTTCATTTGCGTTGGGAATACGCCTTGGGTAGTTTAGGCAAACATGAGATGGGCTATGAAATTTAACGTGAATTAAGTAAAGGGGAAAATGGGCATAAGTGGAAAACGTGGGCTTTGTCGTAGCCCAAATTTGATATGAACATGATAAGTAGAAAAACATGAAAGTGGCCAACTTGAGGTTGGGTTGAGTTTGTAGCATAAATCTGCCCGGAACCGCCCGGCAAATCCAGTAGCTACAGACAATAGGACCCAATGAGAGAAGTTGGTCATATCGCGCTTGAAACCCGAGGTTAGACTAGGTTGAGGTGTAAAGCTGCCCGGACCCGCCCGGCATATCCAGTAACCACAACAAAGTCTAATGTGAGAGGTTGGGGTGCATTAATTTACTTAATGCCACATGATAAGGTTAAGTAACTGGATTAGACTAATAACACTTAACCAATATGACATGGACGGGTGGGTTAAGTAACTTGATTAGACTAATAACACTTAACCAATATGACATGGACGGGTGGGTTAAGTAACTTGATTAGACTAATGACACTTAACCAATATAACATGGACGGGTGGGTTAAGTAACTTGATTAGACTAATGACACTTAACCAATATGACATGGACGGGTGGGTTAAGTAACTTGATTAGACTAATGACACTTAACCAATATGACATGGACGGGTGGGTTAAGTAACTTGATTAGACTAATAACACTTAACCAATATGACATGGACGGGTGGGTTAAGTAACTTGATTAGACTAATGACACTTAACCAATATAACATGGACGGGTGGGTTAAGTAACTTGATTAGACTAATGACACTTAACCAATATGGCATGGACGGGTGGGTTAAGTAACTTGATTAGACTAATGACACTTAACCAATATAACATGGACGGGTGGGTTAAGTAACTTGATTAGACTAATGACACTTAACCAATATAATGTGGATGGGTGGGTTAAGTAAAACCGGACTTGATTTCTTGATGACACTTAACCATATAACACGATTAGAGGATGGGTTAGTTTAACCTGAATGGGTCGATAACACCCGACTAGTATAACGCGATGCATGGTAAGGTTAAGTAAACTCACGGGGGTTAAGTCATGAATTGCTTGAATATACTTAACCAATCTAACATGATAACTTGATGGGGTTAAGTCATGAATCGCTTGAATATACTTAACCAATCTAACATGATAACTTGATGGGGTTAAGTCATGAATCGCTTGAATATACTTAACCAATCTAATACTGTAATTTGATGGGGTTAAGCTTAAATATACTTAACCAATTTGACACGATGATTTGGATAGGGTTAAGTCATGAACCGCTGGAATACGCTTAACTAACTTGACACGTGATTCGTAGGGCTAAGTCATGAACTTGAATGACAACACTTAGCCAACTTGACATGACATGTAGACGGGTTAAGTCACGAACGGGAATGACCACACTTAACCAACTTGACATGCTAGACTGATAGGGGTTAAGTCTTGAATTTAGATGACAACACTTAACCTGCTAGACGGAAACCCTAGTTACGCGGTCCTTTTCAGCAGTAACCCTCTTGGATGTATCACGATACCCTAGGGACTAGGCTAGGGTAGGGCATGATTACTGGGCTGATTGTAAGCGACCAAAACGACGGCTGAGTTTGGTGCGCCATCGTAGGTTCAAGCGAGCTATGGTCGTGCACGTAGTCCGGAGTTGAAAAAGCAGGCGTGGGCACCAGTAGTTGTACACTGTGCATGCCTGGAATGGTGTCAGTGGTTGACACCCTAGGGCTTGATACACCCTAGGGTGGACCTAACACAGAGTAGCTACATTCGTGATTGGGCCGTATGATACCGACACACGACGAGCTAGGACTTGTAGGGAGTCGATCGATTAGATCGTTACGTGGAAAAAGGGCGTTGTTCGATAGGTAGCATAATCCCTAGTGGTCCTAGGTGGCATAAACCCTGGTCGAATCTAGAAAACGTCCAATAGGTAGCATAATCCCTAGTGGTCCTAGGTGGCGTAAATCCTAGATGAACACGCGATAATTGATGATAAGAAAATACAGCTAGATCAAGGGTGACAGTCCAAACGATTTTAAGGATAATGGAACTACGTTGAAGTAGTATAGAACTACGTGAGGAAGCCCGTAGGATTTACGGCAAAGGACTAAACATATACATGGGAAGAAACATGCAAGTTGGGAAAATCAACATTAGGTTGACATGGACCATTTCATGACATTGGGCAAGGGACATTTAGTAGCTAACACATGACACGGGTTGGGATACTAGTACGAAAGGTGCAGGACAAATATACTTGATAGAACCTTGGGTGTATTACTCGATAGAACCTTGGGATGTTATACTCGATAGAACCTTAGGATGTTATACTCGATAGAACCTTGGGATGTTATACTTGATGCATAGTGACCATAGTTTATCTCCTTGGGATGTTATACTTGATGCATAGTGACCGTAGTTTATCTCTATACAGTAGTTCATCCTGTTACCTTAGTTTAGCTTGTCTATCTTGTCATCATCCTTATGTTTACTTTCAGTTTATGCATGTCACGTTACCTTTACCTGTTTTTATGCTGGAAGTAGATAGGACTTACCAATCTTTATGACTGACCCCGTTTCTTTCGCCCTTTGTCTTCCGTTCCCCCCCCCCCTCCAGGTTTTCAGGGAGGAAATACTGTTATTTAGCTCGGACTTCTTCTGCTTCAAGGTCATCATGTATGGCTTGGATCTTTTCTTAGCTATGTCTATTTTACTGTTTTACTTAGGGAATAATTTATGACTATGGTTTTATGCTTCTTTATTATTGCAAGACAGGTTTCGATGTAAGTAATTTAATGGCACTTTGATGTAAAAGGTTTTAGACCTTACTACTTTTATAAAGTAATAAAATCATGTTTTCTTCCGCTGTTTTATATGTTCTGTTTTGTAATATTTCTGTGCATGTTTACCTAGATAATACTTCACCAAAGCTAGTGCATTCCCTTTGTGAGTGACCCTAGCAGAGGTGGGGTGTTACAATCAGGCCATGATAACATTTGGGTGATTGTGGACCGATTGACTAAGAGTGCAAGGTTTATACCCGTCAAGTCAAACAGGATGGTAGCTAAATTAGCGGAACTATATATAAAGTGGTAGTGAGATTTCATGGAATACCCAAAGGCATTGTGAGTGACCGAGATCCGTTGTTCACTAGTGGATTTTGGAAGAGCTTACAAGAGGCGTTGGGATCAGAACTACATCTCAGTACCGCATATCATCCTCAAACCGACGGACAGACAGAGAGGGTGAATCGAGTGTTAGAAGATCTCTTAAGAGCCTGTGTATTGGATTTCAGTGGATAATGGGATGACCATTTGCATCTAGTAGAGTTTGCATACAATAATAGTTATCAATCCAGTATCGGTATGGCTCCGTTTGAAGCTTTGTACGGAAGACCGTGCAACTCACCGTCATGTTGGGTAGAAGGTGAGAAGTTTGTGCTTGGACCCGATGTGATAAGAGAAACTTCAGCTAAGATTAAGATTATCCAACAGCGAATGAAGGCTGCCCAAGATAGGCAGAAGAGTTATGCTGATAAGAGGAGAAGAGAATTAAAGTTCTCCATTGACGACTTGGTTTTTGTCAAGATTTCTCCGTTAAAGAGCGTAATACAATTTGGCAAGAGAGGCAAGTTAGCACCAAGATTTGTTGGTCCATTCCCACTTCTTGAGAAAATTGGGAATTTGGCATACAAAGTTGAATTACCAGAGAAGATGGCAGGAGTTCACAGCGTATTTCATGTTTTCCAGTTAAGGAAGTTCGTACACGACCCGGATGTGACTATTCCACCTGATCAGTTGGATGATATCGAGGTTGAACCCGAGGCGTTTGGGAATCGCAAGCCTATGCGTATTGTTGGGAACGATATGAAGCAACTTCGAAGGAAAGCGGTGAATCTAGTCAAAGTCCAGTGGGGCGAGAATGAAAATGACTGTACTTGGGAGACAGAGGAGAGCATTAGGAATGAAAATGACTGTACTTGGGATTTCGGGATTAGAGGTATTTAAGGGCTGCTAGGGTTAGAATTTTGGGTTTTCACTCATTTTCCATCCGCCACAAACCCTCTCTTCAACCTAATAATGGCCTCCAACATCTAAATACACCTCTAATCACTTCTTAATCAAGTTTTGGCTTAAACTACATCAAATTAAGGAGGAATAGCACCAAAGAAAGGTTAGAGCTGCTGTTAGACATCAGTATTCGTGCCAAATAGAGATTTATTTAAGATCTGAGTTTTATTTTTGGCCAAGGTGAGTGATTAGCATTGTTTTGACACTAATTACAGTTAATTAGGGTGATTAGTGATAATTACCGAATTTATACATTAATAAATTCTGGAAAAATATTTATAAATTCCGAAATATTGTTTTATACCTCTGTTAGAAATTTGGGTTGATTTGATTAAGTTTTGTTAATTCTATGATTAGTTTTGCTTAAACATGCTTAAGGGAAAATATGGGATTTTGGCTATGTTTGATCCATTTTACATGCAATAATTGTTGTTTTAGTGTTTATGATTGATTGTACATGTTTCTATGACTGAATGGTATGATTTGCGATTTTCTAGAAGTGTTAGATTGGTCGAAAACGCCGTCGAATAGCGTAAAACAGTCGCTGGAAAGAAGTGCAGGAAATTGCCCGAACCAGATCGGATCGAAGGGGGGCAAGCACGAACCGACCCACTCGCTTGGAAGCTCCACGATCCGACCCGCTGCTGAGAAGGAGCTCCGATCCGAACCGATGCCACTCACGAACTACTTTAGGAGCTAAGGAACCAATGGCCAAGGAGGATCACGAACCGATGTTGGGCCACGACCTGAAGTCCTCCGATCCGAATCGCCTTCCACGTGAGCTGCTCACACCACCCGACCCGATCCGCCCTCGTGAGCATGAAGCTATCCCGACCCGAACCACTCTAGGGGGCGCGATCCGAGCCATTTAGTGGACACCGAACCGATGGCGTTGCATCACGAGTAGGACCTGACGATGAGCCACGAGCTGGAGGAGCACGACCCGACCCATATGGGGTATTCCGATCTGAACCGAGGAGCTGATGACCACGACCTGAAGCAAAGTGAAGTGAAGAAATGAAGACCGATCTGGGGAAGAAGGAGGAGACCAAAACCCGAGATGCAAAGGTAGTCCAAATAGGAAGTTTGTACTCAGAATCCAGTTGGGACCAACGAGTCGACTTCATGAGTTGGGCTTTGCTGCGGGACATGTGCTAAGGAGTTGTCGATGTCTATAACTTTGGATCACTATGTGTAGGGGGTACGTGAATGGATTCAGGGCCACCGTGGCCTAGGTACAACTAAAGAGCTACAGACCAATGAAGTGGGGTCATTTGTAAAGGTTTGGTCATGACTCCATGGGGTGAGCTTGGTAGTAGCAGTAGTTGTACAAGTTGAACTCTGTCACTACTTCGATGGGTCTAGTGATCGAAGCGGTAGATATCATATGCTTTACGCACTGAGTGAGAGATGCGAGGATGTTTGCTATGTTTGATTTGTTTGCCATCATTATGACATGCACACCCCCACCCCCGTTATCATTACACCATCTGTTCAGTGGCACATTAGAGTATTGTACGGTATGTAGTGCTAACTCTTTAGTTGCAAGTCCAAGTTCAGATATGGTTTAGTATACCTGTTATTGTTCTGTTTAGCTGCTTATCGCTCATACCAGACTTTTTGTCTGACCCAGAGTTTTATGTCTCTTCTTATTACTCTGGGTGCTCTCACGAGCAGACTAGAGACAGGTAAGCTGATGATGCACGAGTAGCTGTACCGGAGACGAGCAGGAGGCTTCCGCGTATGATATATAGATATTCTCCCTGTGTCGATGCTGGTCACTACTTTGGGCATTAGTAGTGCACCTTTTCTTTCTTTTGTTTGCAGACAGTAATTTGGAAAGTGGTAATAAGCTATATTTGGATTTCCGCTACTCTGATGATGATGTTGATGTTGGTTTTAGTTGTCAGCTTATGCACTGTCTCGCCTGTTTTATGTCAAGTATATTATTATTATATTTTGTCCATGCGATGTGAGACACTCTACAAGTTTTCGATTAGTTTATTGTCTTCTTTCCTTTCTCTGGCGACCGTTCCGTGCTAGTCTGGCATGTGTACAACGCACTTTTTGAGGAAATGTCGGCTAGTGCGGAGCGGGCCGTCACACATAGCGTCATACCAGCGATGACTCATTTATGATTACAATGTACACGAGCTCAACCAATAACATTTATTTTTGTAACTTCACTGTAAAATCGAAGATTCAACAATTACTACCAATACAAAGCATATTATGTCAAGACAAGACGTACTTTGGAGGGAAAATGTTAACCAGCCTTTTGTTATGGTTCCCAAAAGTACGCAAGACACGCTCGACTCAACATATCGCATGATGTTAAAGCCCGGAGTGTCGCTAAGGAGTTAAGGAAACGATTCGGGAAGGGCTTGCATGGACAGGAACCTCACCACTCCTCTAAACATTGCCAAACCAATGCCTCGAACTCTAAGAAGCCCCGAGTCTCGCTAACCTTGACTCATCCAGACTCATTCCAGAATCCTTCATACCCTTCGGGGTACGAAATTCGTACCATACTGAGGGGTAAAAGTTTCTAAGAAAAGACAAAGGGGTCCGAAATTTTGATGGCCTTCACTATGGGATCCGAGATTTCTTGATGTGGTCCCATACTCCTACCTACTCCCACTTAACCACTCCACTATAAATACCCCCAAGCTCACACTTCAAAGGGATTGGAAATTAGTTGATTTGACATCTCTTGAGATCTCCAAGTGACCACTTTAATGACATCCATGCTTTGAGGAAGAAGAAGGGCAAAAGTGTTTTTTCCTAATATTCTCATATGATAACTATGACCGCTAATTACTTAGAAATGTATGTAAAGAGATTTCATGTCATAGTCTCGAGTTTGTAACTCTTCATTGTTAATAAAATGTCAATGACTCTTCCAAAGTGGACAAAGGCCCCTCACGGGACCGAACCACTATAAATCCCTTGTGTTATTTACTGCTTTCCGCACTATATTTCCACGCGAAACTGTAATTCTTAAGTAACTAAGAATCTTGGGTATTTAAGACATATGTTGTCGTCAACAGTCATCCTTCGGTAGAGTTCCCAAAATATATGCATTTCACACATTTCAGCGAGTCCCATCCATATTCAATTTTTTGTCTAATGCTTTCACCGTCTTGCATGATGATATATGCCTCGTCTTATAGATCTGAATTTGCCTAAATTTCAAGAAGAATCCCCATGTAACTATGTCTTGACTCAGTCGTTGTTGTCTCGTCCAGCTTAAGAGGAACTACTACGACACTAGCTATGGCAGTAAAGGCCTTTATGCCCTAAAGCTTTGGGTTTAATTCATACAACCTGGTCCAAATGGAAATGTTTGATAATAAATCTCTATCAAAACTCATTCTTTTTGTCCAGTTTTTAAGGATTACAAGATTTCCATTGATGAAATAGGGACTGCAATTTATAACCTTGTTGGAGCCATTAAAATTGTAGAATCTAGTAATAAAAAACTCCATTGTCTCAAGTGTAAATCTCGAAATTGGCTATAGAGTTCCAGGTATTCATGACAAACGCCCTTAAGTGATGAAAATAAGTCATTGGACCAAAGATGTGAGTAAAAACAGAATTATTCCACTTTTCCTCTATTCTTTCTGCAATAGCTTCATTAATTTTTTGAAAAGCTGCAACAACTTCATTAATAGTAATAATCTTCTTTGTTATCTGATTTAATAGGAGCAATACAATCTAGATCAAAATAAGAAGATTGCATTCCCCCATTTTTTTAAAAAGATCCACATAAGTTGACAACGGATGTTTGTTAGAATTCAAATTAGACCTCTGCCCATTCGATCTGGGAGTTTTCGATTGAATATTCCCTCGTCTTGGAATGGAAGGGCTCAGATTATCGTTCTTTTAATTAAGAAAAGACTCTTTAGATGGAGGAGCCTTAGGAATTTGTGCAGATTTTTGCATTTTTGCTATTTGAAATTGTTTGCGATTTCGAACAGTTTAAAAGTCATCCTTGTCAATATCATGAGGTTTCTCCCTAAAGGTAGAAGATGAGGGAAGATTAGAGTAGAAATGAAAAGGCTTAAGAAGACTAGTGGAAGCTATAGATTTTTCTAGAGCGAGATATCAATTCCATTTTTAGGTACATAAGGTGATGTTTGGATCTCATATTTTGATAGAACATGTTCCAATTATTGTTCATAATTTTTGGTAAACACGATACACGCTTCTCATACACAAGATTACATTGTATGTATTTTATCTTCGTCTTTCTTAATCAAAACATCGAACCAAAACTATGAAAAAATTTCAGACTAAAGAACTCCTAGGATCAACATATTTTTTCCATGTCAAATTCATCTAATTGATAAGGATTGACATAATCTAAGTTAATCTCTACATATATGGTATCCCATAATATGAGAAAATAGAATAAATACCATTAATGATAGTATTCCATAACTGGAGCATTATGTATAAATAGTATGCCATAATATGAGAAATAAAATAAATATCATTAATGATATTATTCCACAAATATCATTAGTGATATTATTCCATAATTGTTGCAGTGCGTATGATGGAATGTATTTTGTAACTTTATATATATTTGTGATTTATGAATGGAAAAGTATCCTTCTCTTCGACTCTTATCATGGTATCAGAGCCTTGATCCAAAACAGTTTAACTTCCTCTTCTTCAATGGCTCTGATTAACCAAACTTCATCCTATCAAATTCTTAATGGCAGTGATCCCACAAAGCCCTACACTTTTCTAGGAAAATGTCAGTGGCACCCAGAATAAGAACATGTGATTGCTTATTGTCCTCTATTTATGCAAAAGTTTCCTAATGCCATTCCTCCTTCAAATTCTCTACCTCTGTCAAACCTATTCACACCAAAACCTCAAGCAAACATCGTAAATCCCTCTGCCTCTTCATCCTCTTCAACATGGCTTCTCGATAGTAGTGCTTTCCACCATGTCACGACAGATCTAAACAATCTATCTCCTTATGATAGAACCGAAGAGTTGATCGTCGGTGATGGAAAATGCCTTAAAATCACTCACGTCGGTTCTTGTTCTTTATCATCACTCAAACTAAATAATGTCTTAGTTGTTCCTGCCATGTCTAAAAATATAATTTTTATTTCTCAACTTTGTCATGATAACAATATTTCAATTGTCTTTTATTTTACCCTTTTTCATATTAAGGATATCAAAACGGGGGAATCTCTATTCTAGGCGCTGGTTGCAACGAGCATTTATCAGCTCAAATCCACAACCCCTACAGTCTATGCAAGCACAACTAGTTCACTTGATTGGCATCATCGTTTAGGGCATCCATCTCGTAATGTTTTTAGGCAGATTGTTTCCAAAAATAAACTTCATGTTCCTATTATCTCCACTTTAGATTGTAATTCATGTACTTGAAATAAAAGTCCTGAACTTCCTTTTTCTACTTCCTCTATTGTGTCTACTACCCCACTTGAGTATGTTTATTCTGATCTTTGGACATCACCAATTTACTCCCATGATGGCTTTAAATATTATCTTTTTTTTGTTGATCATTCTTGTAAAAACATTTGGTTGTATAATTTGAAACGAATATCAGATGCAAAACATATATTCATTCGCTATAAAGCTCTAGTTGAAAAATACTTTTAACTTCCTCTTAGAACTCTCTACTCGGACAACGGTGGTGAGTATGAAAGCCTACGTAACTACCTGTCCATCGATGGAATTTCGCATCTCACAACTCCACCCCACAGCCCTCAATGCAATGGCTATTCGGAGCAATGACATAGACACATTGTTGAGACATTTCTATCTTTCTTAACTCATGCTAAAATGCCCCTTGAATATTGGATAAATGCTTGTTCAACAGCTATTTACTTGATTAATCGACTTCCCATGCCAACTCTAAACAATGTGTCACCTACTTTAAATTATCCGGCCAAAATCCTAATTATTCCAAGATTCGAAGCTTTGGATGTCTTTACTACCCATGGATTAAACCCTGCAATTCTCACAAACTTGAACTCAAATTTCAACCATGTATTTTTGTTGGTTATTCACCTACTCAAAGTGCATATTACTATCTCGAATTAAACACTAATCGTGTTTATGTTTCTCGTCATGTTCACTTCAAAGAGAACATTTTTCCTTTTTCTAAACTTAAAAATTCAACTGCCTCCTTGTCTGACCTAGTGGAACAATGGGCACCTCTCAAATTATTTATATTATCAAATACTCAATCTTCCTCCTCTCATTCATTGCAAACTAACTCACCTT
Organism: Allium sativum; assembly: GCA_030737875.1. NCBI lineage: Eukaryota > Viridiplantae > Streptophyta > Magnoliopsida > Asparagales > Amaryllidaceae > Allium > Allium sativum. The sequence continues at coordinate 315,116 of JASFAX010000073.1, forward strand.
CCAGCACACCTCCTACCTCATTCCCCACTTCACCCCTTTCATCTCCTATGTCCGCAACAAACTCATCTCAACCTTCTAATACCACTGCTGAGCTTTCGTCTACTTCATCTCAGTCAAACCTCGATATATCCACATCTACAAAATCAATACCCAACAATCCTATACATTGGTAGGTTTAACTTTATTAATAAACATGTTTGTAAATTGGCATTCCCTATAAATGTTATTCTTTGAACAACCCCTTCCCCCCAAACAAGCACCTGCCCAGATGTATATACATGTATCGATTAAGTTATTCGTTTTATTTAATTACATCTTGTTTTTCCAACATGTTCTACTTAATTATTTAATTATGTTCATCTTAACATCTTTTGCATATTATCCCCAATTTTTACAGTCATTGGATTTCATGTTCAATGTGCCTAACTTCTCCTTTTTACATTCGATTAAGTTATTCCAATTATTATCGCAATTACGCAATTCCATCGTAAATAACCTAGGCATTAGATAGATTAGATATTAACGTAAGATAAAAGGAAAAGGAGAAAAAACATAGATTTGATTTAGAAATAGATAATTAAAATAAAATAGGCATAAGGCTGTAAGCAAACCTACGGAAAAGGGATAAATAAAATATACATGTAATATATAACAACTGAAAACTGAATAGGTATAAAACAGTAAAATAACAATATATGAACATGTATAATCTCAGATTCAGATTTATTTACTGTCCAAATTACTGTTTAATTATCAAATCTAAAAATAACTCAACTCACAGTGGTTGGATTAAGGTACAAAAAAAATATCTCTATTATATGTTTATGTTTGAAGAAAGTCCCCTTTTTAGGTTTGTTGTTGAAGAATAAGAATTGTCCTTTCTAATCCAGACTTAGGAAGAATCTCACTATCTTCATGTTTTTATTAAGAATATAAGCTTAGAGGAAGAAGAAATGAAGAATAGTTTGTGTGTAGAAAACAATGAGAGTGCTAGCTTTTATATAGATTACTTAGGATAATTCCGTACCATTAAATTTTTAGGTTTCCAAATCCAACCATACAACTTAGCCAATGAACCTTATATATAAAAAAAGTCCAGTTTCCGAACTCAGAATTCGTCCTGCAAGTAGATGGGTCGACCCACCACCTACTGGGTCGACCCAAGGTTTGACCCCCTCAAACATGGGTCGACCCAGGTATGGGCGGGGTCGGCCCAGACTGTTGCTTCCAACGTTAATTTTTCTATTTGAATTTTAAAATGTTGTTTAAAATTTGAAAGCTCATATATTCTTCATATATTCTCCGAGTTATGCAAACTCGGGGTCTATCTAAATCAGAATTCTGAGACGAATGCAATAGTGAAGTCAGTTTTACTTAATTCTGAATATTAAATTATATAATGTTCATTTTATGGTTTCTAGAGTATAACTATGGTGTATTAAATTATGGGATGTTACACACAGTGTCTCCCTCCCTTGTATACATGGAGGTGTAGCTCGGCAGTCGCTTGATCTTAAGGGCTTAGAACAAACTCAACTATTTTAAGGGTGATTGGTTCTTCGTTCGTTGCTCGCCAGGATTTGCGAGGACGTGGCTTGCCGGTAGTAAGTACCAGAAAATTTACCTTGTTACCTAAGTTGATTGAGTCGTAGGGACACTTATGTTTTGATGTCAAAATCATGTTTTTTTAATTGTAATGTTGCATTACCCTATATTCGTAAGTATCTTGTATTATTAATTAATGAAAAAAGAATCTGTGTATAAACATTACTTGTTTTTTTAAACTAAAACGGAACATATATATAAAACCATAATGGAAATAATAACCAATCTCCTGTGGCTAACAAAAACGATCTGGAAAAGAACTAGAAACCATAAAATCAAAGGCAAAAACAACAACAAACAAAAAACAATAAACACCCATCTCCACTTGAGAATATAACAAAGCACAACTCATACTACCAATGCAGAAAAAAGCCAACATAACCACGAGGATCCCAAGAATGATAAGACCACCACGTAAGTCAAGGGGAAAGAAAGCAGCCAGCCACCAACCAATTACTACCATGAAAGAGCTACAATGCCAAGGAAAAGGAAACAACCAGTAGGACCAGACCCAAACAAGTAGCAAATGAAGCATCGACGTCGAGAAGAGTCCACCACCTCAAACCAAAGATGCACTGAAGACCCAATCCCAAATGAAAGCAAACTGGAGCCTGCACACTAAACCAAATATCAGATGAGGGCAGAGAGAGGAGGGAAGCACAATCTAGACAACCACCAATAGTAATAAAAAACATACAAATCAACCTACACTAGCATGGGGAAAGAACCACCTAAGACATCAAAAATACGAGCCAAATGCCGAGAGCGAGCTCGAAAGACACCTCAGAACGGTATTCCATGAAAACAACATTCCTCACCTATCTCACAATGGAAGCCGAGTTCATCGTAACCTCATCGAGCACTGCCTTATTCCGCATGCACAAAATATGTAAGCAAATAAGATAAGGAACCAAGCAAAAAAGGATAGCCTTAAGGGAATTTCCATAAATTATTACCTGCCAGAGTCGTAGTAGGTTAAGAAATGACGAGGCATTACGTTAGAGATCTACCAGATTCCCGAAGTAAGACCAGATATCACAAGCATAGAAACCTTTGAAGAAAATATAATTAGAAGATTCCACCTCTCCCCGACACCTACAATGAGAAACAGTTGGGACACCGATCCTCCTCAAATTCTGATCTAATGGAAAACCATTGTGAAGCATTTTCCATATCAAATCGAAACCCTAGGGGGATGCAGGAGTCCCAAATGTAACCGAAAGATGGAGTCGAGGGGCCACAGGATCTCGTAGAGTTCTATGTAGCCTTAAAGGTGAAAGGAACGCCACACCAACCAAAACCTTCTCCGTGATAATCGGAGAAGGTTTTTACAGACTACATCTGTTTCCACGTCTCACTAGCATAAGACGGGGTTCTAGAGAAGTCAACAGGAAGAAGATGGTAGTATTTGGAATGAAAAAAGGACGCCCAGAAGGAGTCATTTGAATGAAACCAAACCTAGAGCTTTCATCTATACGCATGCAAACATATGAAGGGTTCCGAAGACTAAGGCCATCCTCTCGCTTGGGATGAAAAATAACTTCCTAAGAAACATAATGGTGACTATTAGCATTGTCCCTTTTCCCCAAGAAAAAGGATGAGGCCAAGGAATAGAAAGAACGAAAGAAGGAAGAAGTTGGAGTTATGGCAGCGAAGACATGATATCCAATAGATTCAAGCACCGACTTAATGAGCACAAGACGACCATCGTAGGAAAGGAGAGCAATGTTTCAACGAATATTTTTTCCCCCTTTCTTTACCAGTAAAGGGATCAAAAATCACGTTGATATTTTGCCCTTGGTAGAGGATGACACCAAGGTAAGGCGGGGAGGGAAGCAGTCTGAAAATCGAAAACCGATTCAATCCAAAAAACCCTTACAGGAGGGCATGGTCTTGGAAGGAACAAAACAGCTTTTTGACGAGGAAGCCTGAACACCTCTCGTACTGATAAATGAAGCAGAGAAGATAATGAACAGATCGTTGGTTTTCGTCAGTAAAAATAATGATATCGTTGCAAATGAAAAGAAGAACTAACAGATAGCCTGAATGGATGCCAAAACGATGGACTTGGCCCACAATAAAGGGAGAATGAATGCCACGAACGAAAGCCTCAACTGCAATAGCAAAAAGGGTAGCCGAAATGGGATCTTCTTACCAAAACCCCCTTCCCGAATTGAAAAAATCGGTAGTAGATCCATTGATAAGAATGAAAAACAAACATTTCGAAATGAGCCTCCAGACAAGGTCTATGAGAGGCTCAAGGAAACCAAAGGCCCGGAGAACCCTAATGATGAAAAACCAAGATAGAAGATCATAATCCTTAGCCATGTCTAACTTGATTACGACATTAGAGCCCCTGATTTTGCGAACAATGTGAGAAATAAGCTCATGGGCGAGGAGGACGTTGTCCGTAATCAGATGCCCTCAAATGAAACCAGCGTGGGTAAAAGAGATAATATGATCAAGATAAGGAGGTAACCGAGAAGCGAGCACCTTAGAGATAACCTTGTTGGAAAAATTGCACAAGCTAGTATGACATAAATCCAAGAACGATCTTGGGCTGTCTGATTTCGGAATCAATACCAAGTTGGTGGAAGTTTGGTTCTTAGAGAGTTCACAACCAGAGAAGAAGGATTGGATAGCTAGGCAGAAATCCATGTGAATGATCGGTCATACGCTACGGTAGAAAACGCCATTGAATCCGTCTAGACCACTCGCACCGTCCTTGCTCAGTGAGAAAACATAGGACTGAATTTCCTCACTAGTGTAGGGATAACAAGATCATCACTCTCACTGGGAAGGACCAAGTTAGGGATAAAGGACTCCAAGATCGGGTCAGGGAAAAATATAGAAGGTGAACCCAAGAAGCTATGAAAGTGGGAGAGAATAATCTCTTTGACTTCCACAACTGTGCAGGCAAAAGAGGAATCTGGACGGCGAATCTGATGAATAAACAAAAGTTTATTATTTTTCATAATAGAGGAATGAAAGAATTTAGAGTTCGAGTCTCCATCAACAATTCACTTCATCCTAGCTTTTTGGCGAAGAAAATCATTCTCGGCAAGAATTCAAAAGAAAAGGCGATTTGGGCTAGAGCCCATGCCTCCTTGTTAGCGGGGGAGGGGTCTTCATCAAAAGAAGACTCCGCTAGAATAAAGATCTCTTCAACCAGTCGGGCCCGGTCAAAGATATTCTTGAAAACCTAAACATTCCAATCCTTGAGGTAAGCCTTCTAAGCTTGCACGAGAAGATAGCACACTGGAGACCCGTAACAGGAGAAGACCAAGTCTCGTATACAGTCTGATGGAAAGAGTGATGGGAGCTCCATGTGGACTGAAAACGAAAAGAAGATGCACCCGAAGAAGAAAAGGGAGAGCATCTTAGTGCCATCAAAGCGTGATAATAGGTAGTACGATAAAGATGAGAAACAGAGAAGGTGAAAGGAAGGGTAAACCAATCCTTCGAGCCAAACACAAGATCAAGGCATGAAAGAATCCGACTTTGCCCTTCTTGGTTATTACACCAAATAATGGTGGGGCCAACTAAGGACACCTCTAACAACCCAGAATCTATGAAGAAGGAGTTGAAGTCCCCTACCGTAGCGTAGTTAATGGAAGAACCTCCATGCTTCCCAGCCTGGCACGAAACAATGTTGGAATCTCCAATGACGATGGAGGCCATAAATCCTAGGTTCCTAAGAGCCAGGATATCGGACCAAAGGGCCTATCTTTCGGTCTGACTGCATTTCACATAAATAAATGAAAAAAGAAAAGATGAAGAGAAGGAGGAAATCGAGAAGACAACATACAAAAGTTGAGCTGAATCGAAAATTGGGCGGACAGAAATATTTTTAGGCCAAAAATCCAAATTTTATTGGATTTATTGGCTATGCCACCCACAAAACAAAGGGAAAGGACCAAGCTGGATAACATCTTCGAGCACATGAGAGGCTCAAGAAGTGCCACCAGAGGGATAGAATGTTTCCGAACAATGCGTTTAAGCCTCGCAAAGAAGGCTTCATTGTTGATACCGCAAACGTTGCAAAACAAAAAGCATGTCATGAAACCGATATAAGTAGAGCAGAAAAAGCCAAGCAATGGCAAACTAAACTCAGATAACATACTGGGTGCGCCGAGTAGATCTAACAATGTGCTCGGTCGTCGCTATAGAGCGAGTGCGAATGGTGCAAGGGGTACGAGGCCCGGGCCTCGACTTTCCGTGCGAAGGGTGGAAGGAAGGATTAGTAGAACCAGGACGAGAAGTCCCGATGGAGGGAAGCAAAATATCCAATGAAGGGGACAAAAACAGAAGACATAGAGCAACATGAAGGAACAAAGGACAACTTAAAATTCCTAAAAAGGCGAGCTAGTTGATCATTAGTGATCAAAATCTCCTCCTTATTAAGAAGGGGAATAGAATGAACAAAAGGGGACGAAGAAGACTGAATTGGAGAGGAGGAGGACATGGTAAGGAGTGTAGAAACGAGACAAAAGTGTGTCTCACCTTGATATAAGGGTCCTCTAAGTCGAGTTATCATTAAATTGGATATGCGACAAGGAAGAAAGAAACCTGAACCGACAGGGAAACACACACCGAACGCAAGCCAATATAGTGCTGGAATCCTGAAATAAAAAACAGACCATCGGTGGGGGCACCCGTTATCCCCATATAGCTACCAACACATGTGGTCTCTATATGACAATAACGCACTCCAAGCCACAACCGATACCCAACATGAGGGAAAACCAAGCAAACAACCCACCAAAACCAAACTGATCCCTACGCAACCTAAACCAACAGGAAGAAACAAAGGCTGGATAAACACGGCAAGCCGAAAGCACAAAAATGGCCAAGCCCTAAAAATTGCTGACCAATCGAAAGGGGCACAAAAATAAAACCAGCCAAAGTACCAAGAAGTCGACCCCTAATTCCTAGAAACAAGGAAATAACAGTGAAAGAAACTACTAACACTACACCAAACAAGTGGATTCCCAACAAGTATATATGTTACAAATAATTTTTGTAACACTTTTAAGTGTCACCAACGGCCTGTGAGGAATTTCCTGTAACACTTATAAGTGTTACAAACAAAGTAACTGCTAACACTTCTAAGTGTTACAAACATATTCATTGCTAACACTTATAAGTGTTACACGAAATTCATTGCTAACACTTATAAATGTTGGAACTATAAGATATGGTAATACTTATAAGTGTTATAGGAAATTCACTGCTAACACTTATAAATGTTGGAACTATAAGATATGGTAACACTTATAAGAGTTACAAACATATTCATTGCTAACACTTATAAGTGTTGGAACCAAAATATATGGTAACACTTATAATAGTTGCAAACATATTCATTGCTAACATTTATATTTGCATATTAGACGGCATAAGCTCTATTTAATATGCATTCAACTATGAAATTATCTCGACATAACAACGTGTAACGAAATCCATAAGAAAAAAAATCCATATTTGTGACACAACAAAGTTCAAACTAACAAAAAATAATAATACATAAAGATACTAAATTCAACACATATACAATATCCAATTCCATAGTAAAAACAATACATAATTAACAAAATGCAAGATGTTTTTCATATTTGAAGTCTACAAGTACCAAATGCGAAACTCCAGCCATATAACGAACCTTACATCCAAAAATTTGCATAGCTTGTACCACCAAAATTTATCTTTTTCTCCGTTTCACTGCTTCCTGCGTGCATTTAATTAAATAGCATCATTTAAGTTTCAAATAGTGGTAAATGTTATAAGTTCAAAATCATAGCTTCTTAATTTTGACACATCTTTCGTCTATTGAACTCGATGAAATATTGCAATTTAAGCTCCTTTTTAAGCAATCTGTCTTCTTCAAGAACCTCCAACGCAAATCCCACACCATGATCACATAATGGTTCATCAATCCAATGGATGAATCCACAGTCTCTAAGAGGTCTAGTGTTTGCATAAATAAAATATCGATGTCCAACATTTTTATTCAACTAGGATGTTCTGAATATTGGTTCAATGTTGCAACGACATAACAACCTTCGAGATTGTACTTGTCCAACATTGAATGTTAGCAGGGATGATAATCTTGTTGGTGTTGTCGATCTGGTAGGCGATGCCATATCATTCTGAACACTTAATAATACCAGATCTCTTTGTAAGCTCGGCTCTATTCTCTCGTAGACGCTAATGGAGTTGTCGATCGAGATTCGGCTGAACAAACAATTTGAGAAGGGTCGTTTGAATCGTCTGAATACACTAGGAAGTAATCACGATAATTAGTTGAAGGTCTTGAGTATGAAGACATCTACAGAAAATAAATAAACAACAACAGTATCAAGATGTTAAAATCTTAATTTAGATCCATATAAATTGAATATCATTTCAAATTTATGCTATAGAAGGGTATTTATTTTCTGTCTCATGTCTCATTAATAGCTATTAGTGATAGGTGTAGTACACACATTGTAAGTGTTAAAAATAGTACCTTGCCAATGTAACGACAACAACTCTTCAATAAGAACAAGAACATTTTGATAGTTCAAATTGATAACAACTCTTCAATAATCTAGAAAACAATCCTGAAAGCAAGAACAAACAATAGGGGTTGCATTATTACACAAACAACAAATGTAATGACATGAATACAAAAGTCAGTACCGACATGCAAGCATATATAACATATGAATTAAAACAATTACCACATTTTTAGTTTCTTAGTTTTCCCCGTGTATACAATTTGTTGGTGCTTCCATAATCATATCATTAACTTTTTACTGCCGTTTAAATCTCATAAAGGATGATATATGTCGCATACCAATTTGTTGGATATGCAAGCCAGTAACCAACTACTAAGCCTACAGGTGTGGAAAGAAGCATTTAAGAGCTCTGAGCATGTTACATTAAAAAAAAAAACAGAGGACAACATCAAACGTTGGAGCAAACAAATTTTCCAGAAAAAAGAACTTGGATGCTAAACAATATTTAAATCTAAAACTTTCTGCCCTTATTACATATTAAATCAAAATATAAGCTAGCATTCATCTAAGCAGAAGTTTTGTAAAGCTCCTGTGTAAATAATCCAAGATGCGATGCTTGGCAATCCAAAAATTGAAACAGCAAAGCCGCTCAGTTTGCGCATGATTTGTATGAACCCAAACTTTAATGTTAACTCATTTATATAGTTAATGAAGCGGGTATACAGTTATGAAACAACACTCATTTATATAGTTATTGAAGCGGATTTGTATGAAATAGCAAAGCCGCTCAGTTTCTTCATTTTTAACAAAATAGTTATGTATACAGTTATGTGTAAACCGTTTAGAAATTTTGAATAGCCAAAGCAAATTTGCCCTGAGTGGCTCAGTTTTATGAAGGTCAAAAAATATTTTTTTTCCTTTTTGAAGGTCAAAAAATAAAAAGAAATAAATATCCATCCTAGATAAATATATTTATGATTATAAGAAGGCAAACTAAAGAAATTTCTTCTGTTCAGAGAAGATTTAATTGTCAATTAAGGATGCAATTACAGGGAATTTTCAACTTCAAAGCTTTACAGCCAGTTTCAAGTTTGTTATTGTATTGAAACTACATGTAGAACCTATACCCTTGGAGGTTTGAAAGGATATTCGGAAGGAAAACAGATGGTGGTTAGGAAGACACCGCCGGCATACGAACTATCATCTGGCCTCATGGTGGTTGCTTGCCAGTGGAAGTCATTTGGTGAGATAGGACCTGTAGTCAAATTCATATTTGAATCATCACTCATGTCTGCATCTATACACATACATGCACTGACATCATGGAAAACAACCCATATGAACTCTATACATACTGACATGAAGGAAAAAAGCATCCACAATGACAATGCGTAGCACCTATGTCAGGTTGACTAATCAAATCCTGTAATTTATTTAATCCACAATCTAAATGTACCAATGCACGATAAATAGAACTACAAAGCATGTAGGCCTACAGGTGAATCGACAATTGGAAGGAGGAAATCAGAAAATGCAAAAATAAGGAAAACAAAATTTAGCAAACTTATTGAATCCAGTCCTTCGAGTTCCATGCCTGCAGCTGAACTGGTATGAACCCATATGAACTCTGCTGCAAATACAATTTATATTTAAGAAGAACCATATTCTATGGGTTGGGTTTTTCCCTGAAATTGGTTGTTAGCAATCAGTTTAGTAATGAAGACGTCGAAATGTTTCTAGGATTCACTGATATGCGGCGCAGGGAATAAATAACCATAACAGGAATAAAATATATGGAAAAATGAGACAAAAAAGAAAAAAAAATCGGTTGAATAAATTAGCGTCAAAACTAATTCAAGCATGATCTTCCCTTCATTAAGTAAACATCTACTGCCTTCATTAAGCAAACATATTGGTTTTAAATACTGCAAAAGCACAAATATATGTATAAAGTCATATAAGCAAAGGCCCTTAGACAAAATGATACTCATATGTAAGTTTTTCTTCTAAAGCCAGGACTTGCTACATGGTACAAATAATTTTTTTCATTAAAATATAACACGTATGGTTGCATATTTAACATACAGGAAAATATTTACAAGGACAAAAGTGAAGGCCTTTTTATCCATAGGGACAGCCCACTAAAATTTTATTCAGAAGGACAATACACTGTTTCTCTTCTTCTTTACGTGCGCTTATTTCTTCTTCCTTCGCTCCCGATTCACGTCCGCTCCATCTTTAAAACAAACGAACCCAAAAAATCACAAAAATTCGAATCCATAACAATTCATAAATCACGAAAATCAAAAGGACATCAGAATTGAAATTGCAATCGAACCCAAAAATTCGAATCCATAAATCGCTCGAAACAGAAACCCTCGAAAACAGAAAAAATTGTCCAACAACAAAAATCCATTGGAAATCACAATTGAATGGAATAAAAATAATTTTCAAACAATGGAAAACGCAATTGAAGAAGTCAAAACTGTTGAAACAATTTTTTCGTGATTGGATTTTTTTTTTCGTTACTAGTATAGCAGTTCGTAGGTATCATTTTGCTATTTTTTTAGGTATCATTTTTTCCTATTTTAACTTTAAAACATAGCAGCAGTTTTTAGGAATCATTTTGCTATTTTTGTAGGTATCGTTTTTACTGTAGCTTATGTGTTATGTTAAACATCACAACAGTTTTAAGGTATCATTTTTATATTTTTTAAGGTATCATTTTTAGTGTAATTTCTCTGTTATGTTAAACATTACTGCAGTTTGAAGGTATCGTTTTTATATTTTTTAAGGTATCATTTTTACTGTAATTTATGTGTTTTGTTAAACATCACAGCAGTTTTAAGGTATCATTTTTATATTTTTAAGGTATCATTTTACTGTAGTTTATGTGTTATGTTAAACATCACAGCAGTTTTAAGGTATCATTTTTATATTTTTTAAGGTATCATTTTTAGTGTAATTTATGTGTTATGTTTATATACGTCTTTATTTTATGTGGTAATTTTTATGATGATGTACTGTTACAAAATTATGTTGATATCAGTTTTGATTATGTATGAAATACTTGCAGATATTGCATGCTGCTGGAATTTACTTGAATTCAAGACTGGATTGAGTACAAGTAAAAATAAATGCATTAATTCATGCCTGAAATTGATACTCATACACTATAGGAAAAAAAACAGAATACTGATACTTACCATGGCCTAAAACTGGTGCCTAAACACTGTTAACAAATGAAATAATTAAAACTAATACCTTCTGCGGCATAAAACTGATACCTATAAACTGCACAGAAAATAATTAAAAAAAATGATACTTAGAATGATTTAAAACTGATGCCCAGTTCCTGTTACAATACAATTTTAGTTTTAAATGAAAGTAGTTGATATTGTTTTGCATTTGTGTAATGACTGGATTGATGTGATAAACACAAATCTTGCTTTATGTTTTGAAGATAAAATAATGAAAAAAAATATATATCACAGTTTGATTGATTAAAATGAAATAAGTTCGACTTAGTTTCAAAGCTGATACAACAATATAACTTCAAAATTAACACATCAACAAAATCTCATGAAAAAAACATATAACATAGTTAAAACTGTAAAAATGATACCTAAAAAAATAGCAAACTGATACCTAAAAACTGCCGCTATGTTTTAAAGTTAAAACATGAAAAATGATACCTAGAGAAATAGAAAAATGATACCTAAAAACTGCTGCTATGTTTTACAGTTAAAATAGGAAAAATGATACCTAAAAATATAGCAAAATGATACCCACGAACTGCTATACTAGTAACGAAAAAAAAAACATTTCCAACCTAAAAAAATTGTTTCTACAATTTCGAATTCTTCAATTGTGCTTTCAATAGTTTGATTTTTTTTTTTCATTCAATTGTGATTTCCAATGGATTTTTGTTGTTCGACCTATTTTTTTGTTTTCTAGGGTTTCTGTTCCGACTGATTTTTGGTCATGATTTTGATTTCGTGATGTTTGTCTTCGATTGTAAATTTCGATTCTAATATCTTATGATATTTGTGATTTCAACGATTTATGATTTCGTGATAAACGATGAAATCGAGATACGCGACAGAGGGAGAAGATGGAAGCATCGGCCGAAATTTAATTTCAGTGTATTGTCCTTATGGATAAAATATAAAGTGTTTGTCTTTATGGATAAATTTTAGTGGGCCTTTATCCTTGTTGTTAATTGTCCCTTTAGCATATATAGATTTTGGCAAGGGTGGCAATTCTGACCATAGATATTAACCTAATCAAAATACTACATATATGGAAATAGAGTAAAACCAGGAAAATCAATTACTAAACAATGCATAATAGAAAGAAAAAAAACATTACATATGCATGCAGTATGCGGATAAAAGGTAAGTTAAAAAGGAAAGTTAAACCTGCATGTTTCAAAAATATTTAGGCAGGCCTCTAACTGAAACTATGTGCAAAATCAAATATATCCAAATATTATTATGCTTGGTATATATATATATATACATACATATACATATATATATATATATATATATATATATATGTGTGTGTGTGTGTGTGTGTGTGTGTGTGTGTGTGTGTGTGTGTGTATGTGTGTATATATATATATGCAATATAAAAATCATCATATCCAAAGATTGTACATACAATATATTTACAAGATTTTTGTTTTGTTTTTAAATTCTCTTTATTTAGACCACTTCAACAGTTTTACATGTTTAATACCAAACTTCAGTTAGCATTATCAAAACATCTAACACTTCCACATTTATCATTTCCAGTTACTACTACAGGTGCTTAAATTATTTTGGCCACTATGTTTGCATTTCTAAAATCAAGATTCTTGATCAAAAAATTGTTCAACTTGATTTTTTCAGTTAACCTTGATGGATTTTCTCTGCAGTTTAGTGTGGTGCATATAGGATGACCATGTTTCCATTCCTAATTTACTTACATTCTGTAAGCTTCTTATTAAACTGTCTTGAGTGCCATCTTCACTTATAAGCCATCTGGATCCAAATTAATAATTCAACCTCTTGCAATTAACTAAACTATAACAATGTTTCATTATAAAAAATATATTATAATTAGTTTAAGAATAAATTAACTATTTATGTAGTCCATTATATATATAATATTTGTACAACTTATTATAATTTAATTTACATTGTTATACTGCCTGCTATCTAAATTATCAAACGTATAAAAAAAAATTGTTTGTACTCCATTTGGTACCCTAACTCTCAGTTAATGACAACACAAAAAAAATGCACTAAATGTCAGGTGTCAGACCATCTCTTAGGACAATAAACAAGTCGTGATATGCAAGAAAGCTGAATTCACCACTCTAAAAATGATGAGATGGTTGCCAAAGCTGCTAGACACAGCGGCATGGAAATCATAATTCTTTATGAACCGTGTGTACAAATGAAGCTGCAGCAGTAGACCTTCTGACATGACAAAGAAGAATACTTATTAAACCGCACAATGCATCACTACTTTCAAGCATTAATATATAGAAAAATGAGCTAAATCCGTCAGTTGTAAACCACAGATGACAAAGTGAAGTCGATTTTTTTACCTATTATCATGATTTCTAGAAGCCATGAGTGAAGTAGCCACAATTCGAAGTCGGTGATTGAGAAATGGGTGGAGAGAGGATTTAAGAGACTAATTCGAAGTCGTGAGTCCCAATTCAAAGTCGTGAGTGAAGTCACCCCAATTCGAAGTCCATTTTTATTTTTAATTGCTTACGAAGTGGCCTTCAGAGGAATAAGAATTGAGGGAGAGAGATTGGGGTAGCGATTAGGGTTACGTTTGATAACTTACCTTTTTGCCCTTAGAAAAGAAGAGTTGACCAGGCATAACAACACATAGAAGTGTTGGCACATTTTTGGTGACACTTTTTTGCTACCGCAACACATATTAGTGTCACTAGTCTACAACACATATAAGTATTGGTAGTTGAAAAAAATAAGAGTAGCCAAATGACCATTATGGTGTAGTGTAACCGACACCAATGAAAAACAATCGGGCAACCAAAAGAACAAAGAGGACGAAGTTTCCACAACCATATAACCCACACACGTAAACACAGGAGAAAGCACACACAGAGTAACCGAAACAGGTACACGAGAAAGGGTAACCGATGTGTTAGAGAGCACAGACCAAAGGCTGACATGGCTCAGAACATAAAAAACGACACCATCTAATGAAAAGGAAGAGATGGAACTTGCACAGTCAAAAGCAACAGAAAAACGAAATAAGGATAAGGCCAAACCTGCAAGCTTTCCAACCTAGCCAACCAAGAGGCGATGTCCAAGCTATCCGAAGCCACCAATGGCTTATTCTTAGCTACCATGCCAACACCCTTACGGTCTGGCTGCAAACTAAGACTGCCCATGTTCCATCTAACCGAAGACAACGCCGCACTAGCACCACTCCTTCTCTATTTAAAACCGCCCTAAAACACAGTTGGCTTGGTAGGTATAGAAATGGGGGAAACCCCATCCACATCCACACCCAACCCGTCCAAAAGAACAACAAACAATTAGAAGTAAACAACGCAGGGGAGCCTGCACACCAGCTGCCAGCAAAGAGCTCTCACTATCAGTTTGCTCATTACAAACCGAAGGTAAAGAAGATGAAGTAGCCTTAATAACCCTCTTCGAGAAACGAGAGGAACGTCGACGTCGTTGAGAGAGAATAGGCTTTCCATGCTCCCCTTTATTTGGTTTCGTATTGGGAGGAAAAGTCAACAAAGGCAATGTTCTAGGAAGGAATCAGATTGTGCGGACCAAATCCCCATCTTTCCAACTCTCTCCAAAGAAGGCACAACACAAACGTATTTTTTTGTGTATGAGAAGGGTAGAGAGATTTTTTTGCATGCCATGTTCATTTAAATATTTTCTTACCGTGCTCAGTTAAAAACCTCCTTATCTTTGCAATAAAATATTTTTTTTCCCCCTCGATTTTCACAAGGGTATTCAGCCTTACCAAAATAAAAATAAAAAATACACATGTTATCCTTAGCCAAGTGCGAAGAAAGTAGGTTTGGATACTAGCAAACATACGGGAGAATACATAAGATTATATATTTACAATTCATGCCATTTGGTTATAATCGGTATTGACCATACTCATTCGGAAGTACGTGATGGAAATAGTAATAATCATCGACCTTAATCAAGGTAAAACACTGATAATGTCAATTATTTCGAAAGAACAAGGTCAAAAATAATATGATTCCCATAACTTTTTTATTGTGTTTTCTTCCCGGGTTATAGGGTTGTGATTAATATATATTTACTGTCCATTACATTTTTGATCCATTTGAAAAGAGCATAAAAGAGCGCATAAAGTAAGCTTGAATTTCCATATTCCATATTCATTTTCATCTTTTGGCACTTTTAGAAATTTTCAAAACTTTGTTTTTTTAGAAGGGGGGGAGGGGGGGGGGGGGAGGGGTTGTTTTTGAAGAGATAAGAAAGAAGGAAAAAGGAATGGGAAATGCTCATTGTCCCACATCATGAAATAAATAAAGACTTGCCTCTATATATGTAAAAGCTTGATGTATCATATTAAAAGAAAGAAGATAATGGAGAGATAAGTCAATATTATGAACATGACATGGATATTAATATTTAAAAGGCCAAAAGATGGGCCTTAGGCCTTATGGCTGTTGGGGTCTCGTGATTAGTTAGACCTCAGAATGCTGATGGGCTCGTTGCGCTATGGGCCGTTGTATTTTTGAATTAGGCGCGTAGATTTGTAACGCTTTGAAACGTTGCAAGACTAAAAGGGTGCATCTGTTCGAATTCGAAAAGAAACGACTGTTGCAAATAACAATCGTGCCGCTTGGATGAATGGTCGCTTCCCTCTTCATATATAAATAAGCACGGTCAGAACCATGAGTAATCAATCCAAAATTCTTCTTCTTCCTCAATGATTATGCATCCTCATTAAACTGTTGCAAAACAGTTTTGTCCGAAACACTTTTAAAGTGTTGCAGAATTGATATCTTCTTATTACTCTTCGTTTCTATCTAGAGTGTTCTTGATCAGATCAAAGCCGTACAAACTTTAAATCCGATTTCGTTGTTCCAAGGCTTTATTGAATCATGAAAGTCGATAGTTTGATAAACCGTTTGTACATGGTGGGTTAAACTATTGTCTGAAAGAATCTATACAATAAATCCTTAATGTCTGAATTACAGCATTCAACATCATCCAATATTCTCCAACCACAAAATCTCCAACAAATTTTCAGACAATATCTTCAATCATGGAAGGTTTGAGCGCACTACAAATGATAAATCAACATTTAACGAAATTGGAGCGTTTTGATGGTGAAAACTTAACCCATAGGCAAAAGACCATGAAGTTCCTCTTGGTCACTGTGAAATTGTTCTACATCTTGGAATAAGAATTAGAACTTATACCAGAGGAAACCGCTGGCAAGGATGCCACCCTGAAGGCAAAACGAGCAAAGCACAAAGAGGATGATTTTCTGTGCAAAGGGAATATTCTAAATGCATTGTCTACTTCGGTCTACAACACTCATAAGACCTTGGAAACTACAAAGAACCTCTGGACTGCATTAGAGAGCAAGTATCGCATTTCCGAGGCAAGTAATAAAAAATTCATTGTTTGTAATTTTATGGATTTTAAAATGGTCGCCAACAAGTTCATAGTTGGACAAGTAAGTGAAATACCACTGTTGGTGAATCAACTTAAAGATGTCGGTATTGATCTCCCTGAATCTTTTGTTGTCGGAGTTATTATTTCAAGAATCCTAAATTATTGGAATGATTATAAAAAAAATTGAAACATGCGGAAATGGATTATAATTTAGACAGTTTACAGCTTCATCTTCGTATTGAAGAGGATTCTCGTAAACGCGAACTAGATGATAATCCGCAAACTGTGTCTCAAGCTAAGGCAAATAATGTTGAAATTACTAATAAATTGAATTCTAAGAATGAGACATAGTTTAAGAAGAATAATAATTCCAAGAACAAAACGAAGGGTGCCTATTACATTTGTAAAAACCCGGCCACTATGCCTGAAACTGTCGTCTTTAGAAGAAACAACGAAAAGCGGATGTGGTCGAAGAAAAGCTTATGGCTGTTTTACAAGAGGCGAACTCCGTTAGTGGCATTGATAATGATTGGTGGCTCGATACTGGAGCAACCATTCATGTTTGCAAAGATCATAATATTTTCAAGACTTACGAAGAAAATAATGGAGAATCCAGCAAAGTTACTGGCGCAAACAAAGTTGCAAGCAAAGTTCTGGGAAAAGGCACAATTGAACTTAGATTCACCTCTGGGAAAGTTCTTACATTAGTCAATGTATTTTATGTACCCGATATGTGTAAGAATTTGGTTTCTAGATACCTTCTTAACAAAGGAGGATTCAAGATGGTATATGAGTTTGATAAATTAATGTTGTCCAAGAACAACAAATTTATTGGACAGGGATATTCTTGTAACGGCATGATTAAGTTGAATCTAGTAAAGAAATCTTCTGCTTATATTATTGATTCTATTAATTTATGGCATGGTAGATTAGGACATGTTAATTATAAATCTCTTAGAAATATACATAAATTAGGATTAATTTCTAATGGTGATTTCGATTCTATCTCTAAATGTGAAATTTGTATTCAAGCAAACTACGCTGGAAATCCTTTAAATTCGTAGAAAGGACAACTGGTTTGCTTGATTTAATATATAGTGATGTGGGTGACTAAAAAAGCCATATCACCTATGGTGTTAAACAATACTATATAACATTTATCGATGATTATACTAGATATGCATATGTATATCTAATGAAATCGAAAGATGGGGCCTTTGATAAATTCAAAATGTACAAAGCGGAAGCCGAAACACAATTAGGAGTTAAAATTAAAATGTTACATTCAGATCGTAACGGTGAATATGTTTCAAATGAGTTTACTTTGTTTTTCAAACAAAATGGTATAGTTTACCAATGTACCCCCTATACACCACAACAAAATGGTGTTGTTGAAAGGAAATATAGAGCTTTAGTAGAAATGGTTAACGCCATGCTCATAAGTTCTAATTTACCTTATAACCTATGAGATGATGTTATGTTATCTGCATGTTAAATTTTAAATAGAGTACCACTTAGAAAGAATTATATTTCCTTTTATGAATTATGGTTTGATAGAAAACCTAGACTTACTAGACTTAAAGTTTGGGGTTCCTTAGCATAAGTTAGAAAACCTGATCCCAAACGACCAAAGTTAGGAAATAGGGTATTTAAATGTGTTTTTATAGGATATTCTCTTAATAGTATAACTTATAGGTTCCTTATTCTTGACACCTTAGAAGTTATAGAATATGTAGACGTATAATTCTTTGAAAACCAAACTATAGAGAATCCATTGAGATCATCTAGTCCGGAACCAACTGTGACAAATGATATCGATGATGATGAATATGCTCCTGCTCAAAACAACAAGGAAGTGTCAGTACTAGATAATAGTTCTAAACACAGGAGAAGTAAAAGAGCGAGAATAGAGAAGGACCATGGTCCTGACTTCATAACATATCTCGTCAAAGGCAATAAGGACGAAGTATTGAATGTGACAAGATATGTAATGAACGTCGATGATGATCCTAAAACTTATTCTGAGGCTATGATTACAGAGATTCTAATTTCTGGAAAGAAGCTATCAATGATGAAATGAATTCCAAAATATTAAACCAAACTTGGGTTTTATCTGATTTGCCTCCCGGTGCTAAACCTATAGGATGCAAACGGATATTCAAGAAGAAGTTGAACACAAATGGATCCATTGATAAGTTTAAAGCCAAATTAGTTGACAAGAGATATAAGCAAAGACAAGGAGTAGATTATTTTGATAAATATGCTCCAGTTGCTTGCATATCTTCCATACGTTGTTTAATAGCACTTGCATCAATTCATAATTTGGTCATACATCAAATGGATGCAAAGGCAGCTTTTCTAAATGGAGATTTAGAAGAAGAGATATACATGAAACAACCTGAAGGTTTCATAACCCCAGGCTAAGAAAAGAAAGTTTGTAAATTAGTCAAATCTCATTATGGCTTGAAGCAAGCTCCCATGCAATGACATGAGAAGCTTGACAAAGTTGTATTGTCATTTGGATTCATTGTTAACGACGCAGATAAATGTATTTATAGCAAATCGGATAACAACGGTTAAACTGTAATATGTTTATACGTTGATGATATGATAATATTTAGTTCCAATATATCATGTGTGAATGAAACTAAAAAGTTTCTATCTTCTAAATTTGATATGAAAGATCTAGGAGAGGCTAATGTAATTCTAGGAATTAAAATCACTAGGAAAGCGGGGGAGTTATTACTAACTCAATCTCATTATATTAAGAAGTTCCTAAAGAAGTATGGTCATTATGACGACAAATCAGCACCAACTCCATTAGATCCAAGTATAAAATTAGAAAAGAACACTGGACGTACTATTTCTCAACTAGAGTATTCTAGTGTTATTGGGAGTCTTATGTATGCTATGCATTGCACTAGCCCCGACATTGCACATGCTATAAGTGTATTATGTCGATTTACGAGTAACCCAGGTTTCGAACACTGGAAAGATACTTCTAGAGTTTTAGCTTATATGAAAGGAACCATTAACTATGATTTATCTTATAACGAATATCCTGTTGTAATAGAAGGATATAGCAATGCAACCTGGAACAATGTAGAATCCAAATCCAAGTCTACGACTGGATGGATATTTACATTAGGAGGCGCTGTTGTATCTTGGGCTTCCAAGAAGCATACATGTATATCTGATTCAACTATGTTGCCAGAATTGATTGCATTTGCAGATGCATGTAAGGAAGAGGAATGACTTAGGAATTTGTTAATGGAAATCTCATTGTGGAAGAAGCCATCTCCAGCAGTCTTGATTGACAGTGATAATCAAGCAACGATTTATATGTCTCTAATAAGACATATAATGGAAAGTTTAGACATGTGAGTCTAAGACATAAGATGGTAAGATAGTTACTCAAAAGTGGAGTTATAACAGTTGACTACATAGAAATGAAGAAAAACTTGGCTGACCCACTTACTAAAGGTCTTCCAAAGGCTATGGTTTCTATAAAGTCAAAAGATACGGGACTAAGGTCTGTGAATGAAGATTGATCATCCTTAACAGAAACCCAACTTGTGTCTTGAAAAGGATAGACAAAGTTCAATGGGTACCAACAAGTTAAGAGAATGATTATGGAACACTAAATCAATAATCCCATAATATTTAGTGTTGGATTCTGCATGAACAAAGGATGGATAATATCCTTAATAAGTCTAGAAACCTTAAAAGTTGTAGCGCAGAAACACCTTTAGAGACTTACCTATATGAGTATGGATAATAGTTAGTGCTGATTCAAAGACAATGAAGTTATGGTACATCGCGAAGCAGACTCACTTGAAACACCAGACTTAAGTCGAGATATAATATATTCGATGCACGAAGAATCACATGTTAAAGTAATTAATTGGTCGGTCGCTTGGATGACCAAACTCTTCTTCGGACATTCTGAGAAGCTCTTGGAACACTCTTAAACAAAAATAAGCAAGTGGAACCATGAATTGTTTTCGATCGTTAGAATAGACGTATATATGTCCCTTTTCAACAATCATGTGACCTTAATTATCCAAGTGAGCCTCATACTTTACATGATTTTTCTTTTCGCTCCTGAAAAGGTTGATTTTTGCAGGGTTTTCACCATGTCTAGGAGCCTCTTAGAATTAATCATACTCATAAAGTTCGTGGAGGAGACTAAGGAATAAGGAGGAAGGGGTAAATAAATTATCAGATTATTTGTTTTGTTTTTCTGAAGTTGATGAAGTCAGCTATATTTATATGTAAGAGGTTTTTTTTTGGAAAGAGAGGGTACTTATATTACATAGAAAAGATACAAAGATAGGCTCAAGTTGGATAAATACAACATACGCCTAACAAACGAATACTATACATCTAACAATCCAGCTCGAACCCGAAAACATAACGAGGCAAAATAAACAGATATACATAAAGACATAAGCCTGACACAATAGAAAACATAGACCAGAAGCAAAACAAAAGCTTTAAAGCCCCTAAAGAAACCCCATTCAGACCAATAGCAACAACTCTTTGATAAATCCATGCAAGAACACCACTACAAGAGTTGAACCACTACCAGCAAGAAAAGAAACGCAAACTTCAGGATAGAAAATTCCAGAAACCACAGATATCAACTATATGACCCGAGATCATTTCTTAGTTACACCTCCATTAGTTACTCCATCTTTATTTTTTCCTCCTCCTTTTGTTTTTCTTGTTTTGGATCGGGACTGAATTTCTTGCATAAGTTTAGTCCATTACGGGTTTACCTCTACCAGTGGTTCATCATACACAAGTTTATTCACCTCTTTGTATTTGTTGGGTTTAAAATTTGTTCTCCTCTTTTTGAAGCTAGTTGTAGAACTGTAAGAGCTATAGAACTATCAGAGCCATACATAAGAGCATCGTTATTTACAACTTCCTCGTCATTTTGTTTCTTCATGGATGGATCCGAAATTAGATCCTTTTCTCTATTAAGTATTTGACAGACTTCCTGTAATTCTGAATTCTGCTCACTAATTACTCTATCTGTATTTGCAGTATCTTCTCTAATTTGCATTCTTTTATAACCCTCTTTCATTTCAATACAAACAACCTTATCTTGCATGTTAACTTCCTCTGTATTTTTCTGAATCTCATTACACTGAACCGCCTCCTTATCTTTTCCATCTCTATTGTTTAAATTACTTTCTTCATAACCATCCAATATACTGAAAGGATTATCATTTAAACATGTATTAACTATGGCATCTACAAAACCTATTTTAAGAACCTTTTCTCTGCCTTTCTTAGTTGTAAAATTCAAACTATCCTCATGCTTGTTTTCCTTCCACTAGTTATCTGACTTTTCATCTATATCCATACTATTATTTGAATTTTTATTCTCCTTAGGAACCCAGACCTTTAAAGATTTACACATTTCAATTGAGTGTCCAAAAACTTTACATGCAGGGCATATAGATGGCTTCCATTCATACTCCACCCTTTGCCATATTATTTCCCCATTGAAACACTTGATAGGAATACTATTAGAAAAATTAAAATCATGATTCACTTCTACCAGTATCCTAGCATATGAAATACGAACTAATTCCTCAGTGATACTATCAAGTTTTATTGGGTTTCCAATTATAGAAGCAATTCTACTTAGAGCTTCTACTATCCAAAAATCCAGATTCAAATTGGGCAATCGAATCCATATTGGAATTGAGTGGACAGAATCTCTGGTCAAATTCATGCCTGGCATCCATTTCCTCATAAAGATTAAACGTTTGTTATAGAAATAGGGGCCAACAGCAAGGATCTTATCACAATCTTCCAACTTATCACATTTAATTAAAAAGAAACCATTATCTTTAGTGAACAATTGATATCCTCTAGTTATTCCCCGATTCCTACTGATATAATTTTTGAGAAATTTATAATACGGCCTACCTCCAAAGATATAAAAAGCGATGCAATTATTCCACTTTTATCTTCCTTTCATAGTTAAATCTTCATCTATTACTGCTGGCTTCATATTATTTTCAGTGGTTGGCTCAAAATAATTAAGCTGAAAGGAGTTGAGATGCGATCTATTCTCAATCACTATATTAATCCAAGCCCTTGATTGAACAGAACTAGCCCTATCTATATTGACTTGAGATTCTACAACTAGATCTGGAAAATAAGATTTTGATTTAAGATCTGGAACTTGTAATTTACCTTGGTTAGGAGGATTCTTAATCTCTGCGTGTCGCTGAATTAATTCCTGATCTGGTGGGATAGCAGATCTAAAATCAGAATCTCGATTTGAAGCGAATTTAGGTTGAAAATTATGACGAGGAAATGTTGAAGTCGCCATTGCTCTAGAAAGTGCTTTTGAAAAAGAAGAGCAGAGAAACAATATGTAAGAGTTATGGGAAAGGATGCACGATATTCAGTGTTCCAAGGGTAACAATACTATGTGCTGGTATGTATTTGTTTGCGTAACAAGTTGCATGTGACATCGTATGATTCATATTAGCATTGTTATTCGGTGAACTGGGAGGATATTCTTTTCGCTATATCGTATTAAGACAAGTAGGGCACTTATCAAAACCTTAAAATAAATACATGAATTATTAGTTAGTTGTCGGATAAGAAGCTTTTATTTTATTTTAAAAAAAGGGAGATGAACACAGTTAGTTACTATCTGATATAAATGAATGATCTGGTCGTTAGACAAGATTGCAGGCATAATATTATTTTCAATTTTTCAATAATACTGCACTTACAACAACTTGTATTTGGATTAGGCACATGAGCGTGGATGCTTTCAAGTGTGCTCGTCGACATCAGGCCCATCCCAAGGGGGGAAGTCGAGCGAGACTCCCACCTAGGGCAACATACCAACCATCTCGAAGAGGGGGCAAAAAACTTCTGGTCAATTTCGAAAAAATACTAGTTATTAAATTCTGTGGATAAAAAACAATTAAAAGATGCAAATAACGTAGTGGTTTAACCTTTGCTGCAACGGGTGGGTGAAAGATGGGTCCGGCTATTTCCACCTCATTATTTGCTCTTCACCCCCAATTAAAATTTTAAAATTATAATTCCAATTTTACCCTTTAAAAATTAATTAGATATATAAATGCACATTGTTTTTTGATGTCATTACAATTCAAATAACCTAGTAGTCAAAGCTAGTGTCAGAGATTTTATGTAAACAAAACCTAAGTCCCCTAAAATAGTTCAAACAACTCGCAATCAACGATAAAAAAAATTAAAACAACGGCA
This sequence comes from Allium sativum, assembly GCA_030737875.1. Classification (NCBI taxonomy): domain Eukaryota; kingdom Viridiplantae; phylum Streptophyta; class Magnoliopsida; order Asparagales; family Amaryllidaceae; genus Allium; species Allium sativum. Next base: position 339,147 of record JASFAX010000073.1, read on the forward strand.
TAATTGTTAGACATAATAATAAAATATGTTTTCTTTTATTTGGATTGCATTAATTATGAGTTATATTAGGATTGTATTAATTTGGTATATATTTAGTATAGACTCAAATATGCTCTAGAATATTCTATTCTAGATTATTCCTTTCTTATCTATAAGTAGAGCCAATGTTTAGCATTGTAATAAGCATCCTTTGTAATATCAATTAGTAAAGAAATAAAGATGTAGCCTTCTATTGTTTATTGTTGTATCTCTCTCCTCTCTGGATCTAAATTCTAACATGGTATCAGAACGGGTTGATATCTGCTGTCGCGGATCCGTAATTTTCTTCTTCTTCTTACTTCTATCATTTCTTCTTTGTTAATTTTGAGATCTGTTATTTGTTGTGGTGGACAAGCATTGTTGGTAATTTTGAGATCTGTAATTTGTTGTTGGTTAAAAAAAAGGAAAGAAAAAAGGAAAGAAAGAAAAAAACTATGTTGAATTGTGTTATGGATTGTTGTATGTGATGATGATGGAGTTTGTTTGGTTATGGAGATGGAAATGGATGGTGTTGAATTGTGTGTGGATTGTGTTAAGTTGTGTTGAATTGTAGTTCTTCTTCTTCTTGGAATTTCTTGTTGATTTCTGTTTCTTGTTAATCTTATGGGTTTCCTCCTCCTACAATTTTTTCAATAATGCTTCTTCCTCCCTGGATTCTATAAGTGCTTCTTCCCCTTGCAATTTCTCCTTTGTCTCCCCTTCTTGCAATTTCTTCTGCATCTACGGTGCTTATAGTTTATTCACTTCTATTTGGCAAACTTCTACTTCGCAGCTTCTATTTGGAAAACTTCTATTTCCCAGCTTCTATTTGGCAAACTTCTATTTGACAGCTTCTCTTTGGCAGTTTCTCCGCAGCTTCTATTTGGCAAACTTCTATTTAGCAGTTTCTTCGCAGCTCATATTTGGCAAACCTCTATTTTGGCAAACTTCTATTTGGCAGCTTCTATTTGGCAGTTTCTTCGCAGCTTCTATTTGGCAAACCTCTATTTTGGCAAACTTCTATTTGGCAGCTTTTTTTTGGCAAACTTCTATTTGGCAGTTTTTTTGCAGCTTCCATTTGGCAAACTCACGATTCTCCGCATCGTGAGTTTGAGGGGGATGTTAGAGATAATAATACAATATGTTTCCTTTTATTTGGATTGCATTAGTTATGGGTTATATTAGGATTGTATTAATTTGGTCTATATTTGGTATAGACTCAAATATGCTCTAGAATATTTTATTCTAGATTATTCCTTTCTTATCTATAAGTAAAGCCAATGTTTAGCATTGTAATAAGCATCTTTTGTAATATCAATTAGTAAAGCAATAAAGATGTTGTCTTCTAATTGTTTATTGTTGTATCTCTATCTTCTCTCTAGATCTAAATTCTAACAATAATTAAGCGTAGAAATTTGTAAATTCAAGTCTGTTCTGAAACTATATTTTGCATAAAGTTAGTATAACGAAAATACATCAGTATTTACATAATAACGCTTTCAACCAACAGTATTACATAACAGAGTTTTGATTTTTTTTAGAGATGGGTAGCAGAAATAAAATGCAGATTGAAAAAAGAAAAAAAAAGTTTGATTAAATGGAAGGGCACATTTGGAAATAAACGGGGGTGGAAAAAGAAAAATGTGGGGTGTGTACATATTTTCTTTTCAAATAGGTGGGGTGTGAAGAGTAAATCTAGGGGTGGCATTAGCCGAAGCCAACAAAGCCGTGAAAGATAGTGTCTAACCGTTGCTTCACTCTGGACGACACTATTCAGGTGATGTGAATCTTTACTGATGAATTGTTGCAACTAGTGAAGTGTTAAGGAATTAAATATTGATCGTTTTGCACAACACAGTGGATGAAATCAGATGATGTTGATCTTGTTCGTTAGAGCAAGATCTCTACAGTATCCCAAGTGATGATACTCAAACTGATGGGGAATTAACTACTACAATCCAATTGGCTCCGATACCAAGTTAAGAATCTGTAATTCTTGTAATTGTTTGTAATATTGATGCAAGAAGTGTTTCCAGAGAAACAAGTGGATTTGTATTAATGAAAGACATTGAAATAATGTACAGGCAACCATCGTCACATATTTATACAAATGTATGTGGGCTTGTTATAACGGTTTTGGTCCAAAATGATGTAGGGTGTGTTTGGAACAAGCGGAGAATTTGAGCGGAGAATGTTAGCGAAGAATTGCAATTAGCGAAGAATGTGTTTGACGCGTTAAGCAGAAAATTTGAGCAGAGTATTTTATTTTTTGTAATTTAACTAATTAATGAGTAAACAAAACAGTATCATTAAAGTTGAATAATACAGTAAACCAAACATAATAGTTCATTACACAAAAACAATACAGAAAGTGATAATAATGAGAGATTGTGCTACCTGACCATTGAAATCTTTCAGCCACTTATCTATTCAAATTAGATGTGGTTATAGTGTATAAGAATATATCAACCGCTTCTCGAACACTAACGTTTTCCGATGCAGCCAAACCACAACTCCCCAGCTTATCGCATAAAGAAATAAAACATAACTGATTCATACGAAACTGCCTTTGACATCGTTCCTGATGACCGTTCAATATGTTGTCTATCCACATTAAACCTGTAAACTTCGACGTGTGCATCCGACGGCCTCTTTTGTTATGTCTTTCACGTAAATACACTCTAATTAGTGCGATATATTCTATATCTTCCAAATCAGAATCACCTTCGTTTGGAAACGGTGTTGTCATTGCATGTACTTGAAGGTTGAAAACGAGAGAAGTGGAAGATGATAGCGAAGAGATGTGGATTGGAGAAGGGGTTGAAGAAGTGGATTTAAGGGAAGAAGAATAGGTAAGGGAGCTCGACGGCTCAAATTGGAGCCGTTGATCTTCGACACGTCGGACGCGACGAAGCTCAACGGCTTCAATTTGAGTCGTTGAGCTACCGGTCCATAATGGACCGTTATCAGGAGGACGTGTCCGATGCGTCGGACGTATCCTTCTGCCAGACACTCCATTATGGACCACCGAACACACCCGTAATTTGTAACTCGTTATGTAACCAAGATATACAACGATTCAACCACACTTTTCACAATCTAATATTGGTATTGACCACACTCTTTCGGAGGTACCCGATGGAAACAGTAATAATCATCGACCTTAATCAAGGTAAAACACTGATAATGTCAATTATTTCAAAATGACGAGGTCTAAAATAATATGATTTCCATACGTTTTTTATTCTGTTTTCTTCCTGGGTTGCAGATTGTGATTAATGTATATTTATTGTCCATTGCAGTTTTGATCCCTTTGAAAAGAGCATAAAAGAGTGCAAAAAGTAAGCCTGGATTTCTATGAGAAATTCTATTTCAACCCATAAATATGCCGAGTAGCTCCCGTTTTAACAAAAAAATACGAGAACGAAAATACCCTTTCTATATTATATTTTTTTTTTCCTGTTTTCTGAACATTTCGTAGTCCCCTTACGTTGTTCATCAGTGTACCTCGTAGTTGCACTACGTGGTCTTTGAAAGAACCACGGAGAACTGCTACGAGGTACACTGATGAACCACGTAGGGCTGTTACGAGGTACACTGATAAACCACGCATTCTCCCTACGTGTAAGGGTATTTTCGAACCTTTTTTAAATTAGTGGAGGCTACTCAGCAAAATTGAAGGTATATCGGTTTTTTCATGTTTTGGGGGGCTACTCAGCATATTGCTTGGTTGGAATACAATTCCCATATTCATTTTCACCTTTTGAAACCATGACTATTTTTAACATAGCGTTACATAGATCAATAAAGGAAACAATTTTGGGTTCCACAAATATTTATAATAAATTTACAATTCTTCAATCAATAATTAACTAGTTATTTGATTTGTTATGTTTTTATTTCATTATTTTCTTTTCGTCTTATGAAGTTTTAGTAGACAAAACTGCAACTACCTTCATGTGGACATTACAAATGACTTGTGACATCAGCACAACTTTCACTGCAAAATAAACATAACGTACAATTTGTTGATTCCACTTTGACTAATCAAGCTTCTCCTCCCTCTAATCAAAATTATACGCAAGGACCCTTAAAAAAAAAAAAAAAAAAAAAAAAAAAAAAAAAACCTAAGATATCTATGTATGGTAATCAGTCTAGAAGAAAATGCTGAAATTAGAAACTTTGCTATTAATAATTCACCATACCAATATTTGCATCATGCTGCTACATTATAATCATGCATTTTTTTTTTTTTTTGCAATGATCAGTATAAATATGGCTATCTGTATACAAACTCCATTTTTTTTCTCTAACCACATATCAGAACTATACCAAAATTCTAAGTAGAGATTCTTGAAGTCATAGACATCTGCTGATTCAAAGACAATGAAGCCATGGTACATCGTGAAGCAGACTCACTTGAAACACCAGACTTAAGTCGAGATATAATATATTCCATGCACGAAGAATCACATGGCAAAGTAATTGGTCCGTCGCTTGGATGACCAAACTCTTCTTCGGACATTGTGAGAAGCTCTTGGAACACTTCAAAACTAAAATAAGCAAGTGGAACCATGAATCGTTTTCGATCACAGGAATAGACGTATATATGTCCCTTTTCAGCAATCAAGTAACCGTGTTTATCAGAGTGAGCCTCGCTATTGCTTCTACTTAACATGATTCTTCTTTTTGTTCCTGAAAAGGTTGATTTTTGCAGGGTTTTCACCATGTCTAGGAGCCTCTTAGAGTTCATCATACTCATAAAGTTTGTGTAGGAGACTAAGGAATAAGGAGGAATGGGTAATAAATTATATATCGGATTATTTGTTTTGTTTTGCTGTAGTTGATGAAGTCGACTGTATTTATATGTATAGTTATAGGAAGGGATGCATGATATTCAGTGTTCCATGAGCAACAATACTATGTGCTGGTGTGCTGGTATGTATTTGTTTGCCTAACAAGTATCATGTGACATCTTATGATTCATATCAGTATTGTTATTCAGTGAACTGGGAGGATATTGTTTTCACTGTATCTTATTCAGACAAGTAGGACACTTGTTAAAACCTTAAATTAGATATATGAATTAGTAGTTAGTTGTCTGGTAAAATCCCTTTATTTAGATGTTTTTTTTTTTTTTTTGTTAAACACACACTTAGAACAGCCCAACGTGGTGGGTTGCTTTAGTTCGATGCATCGCGGATCAACTGAAAGCAACCCCACCGGAAAACAAAAACAAATTTACTTTAACCGACTTATTTTAAGCTGACTATATACTCAAACCCGAAACCTACTTTCTCTTTCTACCTCCATCTTCCACCTCCTTTAGGTATATATATAAAAAAAAGATCTATAAAAAAAAAATAAGCTAAAAGAAAAAAAAAAATTGTAAAAAAAATAAAAATGAGATGAGCATGAAAGATACTTCATAGAAGTGGGAGTAGGAGCGCTCGTAATGTTAATCCAAATGAGGAGAACACACCAATAGAAGAAAACGTACCGACCGACGATACCGGAGGACGTCGTACAACGATTGTCAGGAGTAGACGCGTCGCTAGAGGCAGTGACCATGCAGTTCTGGATCCTCAAAGGAACCCGAATTTGAGACCGGACAAACAGTTGACTAATTTTCGTGAACTGCCTAAAGATGAAGAGCACGTCAGCATTTCGTTTGACGCACCTGTAAGTTTTATTTAACTTCTTTTTTAAGAGTTAATTATCATACAAAAATTGAATAATTCCCCTATTAATATTAGGCTCGACGTAATCGTACACGTGACTCTTGAGTTAGTATTGTCCGTGTATATAATATGATTCATACTTACGACACTAAGACCATTATTCATGGATATCTTCGTGATATAAGATTTGAAGACTTTTTTAGTACATTTTTTCATGCATACCTACATATTAATTTGTGTACTCATTTTATTTGTTATTAATAGTTTATAGTTGTTCAAATAGGTGTAAAAAACCATTTAAATAACGATGTTCAATTATGCGCACTACAACAAAAAAACTATATTACAACTGTTACAAAATGACAGTTGTAATAAAGTCCTTTTACAACTATTTTTCTAATCGTTGTAATAAATAATCATATTTAAAACCTTTTTGTTTTTTAGCGCTGGTAATATATTATTTACAACGTTGGACCTCCAAATTTTTAATTCCTGCCTTCGTTTACAACGTTGGACCTCCAAATTTTTAATTCCCGCCTTCATTCCCTCAAAATTTTCCATCCCGCAACATATCTTTAACCACTGCATCCTTATCTTTTGCTACCCATCCCTTCAATTTTCTTCCTTCACGCGCCTCATTCCCCCCCCCCCCCCCCCTTCTTCCCTCCAAAAATAAATAAATTTTTTCTCTCTTTATTTTTCCCCCCATCTCAACTCCATGGTATGTGGCAACAAACAGAGCCCCCCACCCCAACACTCCCACAACTCAAATTCATCGCAAGCCAGCCGAAATCCATGTTGCACCCGAACTTCTCACCATCATCGACCAGCGTAAATCCCCGATGCATACTTTCAGATCCCTGCCTTCCTCTTATAGTCGATTTTTCGAAAAAAATGGGGACAAGCGGTACAGCTTGTGGGAATTTCAGCTGCGGAGAAAGGATATTGTAGCTTTGTTAAACGCCGTTGGCTAGCGCTTGGGGTACAGTTTAAATACTTACTTCAGGTACAAACCATCAGTTTCATCCATGTATACAAGGTGTTTGGTGGATTGCTTGACATAACCTTTAACAAATTTCTTTCAATATGCGCTTCATGTTTGTGGTAATTTAAAAAATACTCAAATAGATAATGTTGTTGTCATCTTGAATCTTGGAGGTTGAATTTGAAGGATTTGGATTCTTACAGGTTGCATGTTGCATTAGTGTGTTTCTTTCATGAAAAAAAAACAAGATCCGGATATAAAATATTGAAAGTGTTGTTGCACTTATGGGATGAGGAGCAGGTTGCATGTCCTATTGATGTTAACATCCTTATTAAGCCTGATGTTGCTCATGTGCACTAGCTAATTGAGCAAGAAACAAAGCCAGGTTCTATAATAATGGATGACGATTTCTGATTCTTTTTTCTTTCTTTTGTTGTGGACATTTCAATATTTTGTATGTGTAATAGAACACTTATTATCTCTTTGCGTATGATTGTCCTTGTTATTTTTGTTTAGTCCACTATAGAGGTTTTGTTTGCAACATAACTGAAAAGAAGTTTCATGAATACTGGTGAGAAGAGATAATATCTTGGAGACTGAGGGAGCTTGATTTAATTAAAATCTTATATTTAATTAATCTAAATTTGGTATCTTATATATTGAAGAAATCATTAGTCCGATGAAGTTGAGCATATTATTGTTTTGCCAGCAAGTTTCGTACAATGTATTAACGGTGCTCTCCGTTTTCTACTTTGCATTACATGGTTCTAATCGGTTTGAACTTTGAACTGTGGCATTATTTATCGTTTCTACTTCTATGCAATTCATTTGTTTTATTCTTTACTTCGTAAGAAACCGTACGCCATCCGCAAGACCTACAGCAATAAACCATACAGCAAGAAACCATACAGCAAGTGTTGAGCATGAAGACTATCAAGTGTTAAAAATAAAGACAATTACAAGACCTGCAGCATTGCGACCAAATCTCAATTTCATTATGTTTGTATTACTCCTAGTGATGTATATTTATGAAAGATGACTTGAAGTCATTTGGATTTGGAGTCTTGAATAATAGACTTTATAGTTGCTTTATGTACTTGAGCTATCTGTATAGTTTATAAATTCAGCATATTATATAAAAAAATGATGAGAGTTTGAAAATCTAATATATTGTTTTTGTTCATGTTTTAAGTTTGTTTGATATCTTCAGTTTTGTTGATAATATGTTCTAGAATGAATTCTTTTATTAGTAATATGTATATAATTTGTGCATATATTACAACTGTAAAATAACAATTGTAATAAAATATATCACAACATTTATAAAAATTATAACAACGGAGCATAATAGTTGTAATAAAGTTTATTACAACGGTGAAAAATAGTTGTAAAATATACATGTTACAATGGTGCTGCAAAGGTGCAAAAAAGTTGTAAAAGACTTTAGTCTATTACAACTTCTTAACAGACAACAGTTGAGTCACCGTTGTAAAAAGTAATTTACAATGGTTTTCCACCATATGGTCAATTTGTTGCAGTGGGGGTGCATTGGCCGCTTGTTGGTGGAAAACAGCTCACACATTCCACTTTAGTTTTGGAGAGCCAAGTTTCACCCCATTAGACTTTACTATGCTTACCGGTATAACCATCGGTAAACGTGGAACCTTATCAAATGATGAGCAGCATCGGGACTTTGACCTTCTGCTCAATTTACTTCTACGTCATGACTTACAAGGTGGCATCACTTCTTGTTTCCATATTAGATGTTCATACATCAAACAAGCAATACAAGAATTAGTACATGTACATCCTACGGATAACTATTTAGAGATTATTAGACTTTTAGTTTTATATATTGTAACAACTCGCCCGGAATGGGCCTAAATTTTGTCAATTGTTCATCTTCATAAAATTCCAAAAGAAGCACAACAATAATAGCTAATAATATCATAATAACTTCATCTCCTCCATCACCTTCAATCATGACTTCATTAAACCCCATCTACTGACCTATTTGCATGTTAAGGAGAGGGGGTCAAAACATAAAGTTCAGTGTGACTGGAATATAGTATTACTTAATGTCCATACCCTATATTTTTAGCAGGTTACATATGTTAAGGTATGTCTACGAAGCACACAAGGATTCACACAAACATAGTATCTAACCAATGGGGTGGATATCCAAGTTAATCGCCCATTAGTGATTTTAGGGTAAAGACCCAACAAGGTGGCATTCTTGGTCACTTATGGCCCTATTAAAGGTGGATTCTTACAATCTCTTATAACCCTGAGGTAGATCCCTATCCCTTTAAGAACCCCGTCCTAGTATATTCATGTTCTTAAGTCTATTCTCTCACTTGTAATATGAGTAGTAGTATTGTGAACGTTACTACTAAATTGATATTACCCGGTAGGACACCTATGTCACTTAAGACTTCCCTTAGATAGTTGGTGAGCATACAATGGTCACATATCCATCAATTACTAACCCGTCCCCAGTTAAGCCCTTAAAAGATTCTATAGGAAGTGCACATCCCCCATGAACTACCCTACTCGGTTAACCGTTTTTGTGCCTAACCACTTTTAAAGAAGGAGGACCCAAAGACTTACCTTACTACTAATAAGGGTGGGTCGCATGTCTTGGGTTCCTCTCCAAGGAATAAACCTTCAGAGGGACCCCTGGTCCTAACCACTTAAGATTCGAATTAGATAAAGAGGTGAGTCAGCCACTTAAGACCCTCTTAAGGCGTAGTAAACCTATTTGTTTTCACACATCAACTTATATATATATATATATATAGTTATATATATACACACACACCAGACCTCTCACATTAACCCATATACTTGTAGATATTGGATATGCCGACTGGTTCCGGGCAGGCTTTTACTACAAGTAGGTTTAACCTCGTGTCTTGTGTACTAAGTCTATGAATGGCCCATGGAACCTAGACATCTCACATTAGTTGGGCCCACTTGTGGTTGCTGGATATGCCGGTCGGTTTTCGGCAGGCTTCTATCACAAATGGCAGCTAACCGCGTATCTATGCGTCATTTATTTATATATATTTAAGTTATTCTATATGTACACACACACAACCAAACAAATATATATATATATATATATATTGGTTAAGGGGACTTTTCGAATTCAAACTTTAACCTAATCGCATTTATTACGCTAATATAACATTAATTACGTTAAATAATTAATATAATAATAACGCTTAATTAAAGTAACATTCGTATAAATGGGAAACGTTCTAATCTGGATGGCAATTGTCATTTATCAAATTAAGGCATACAAGTTTAGATCTTTCCATATTTTACCGCTACAACATAACATGATGGCATAATGAACATATAGCAAATAGCAATAATGCAGAACATACACATGCATAACAACTACAACTTGTATCCTAGGCATGTGGGAAAAGGTTTCAATATTAAATTAAAAGTAAAGTTTTTCATACATTCAAATTATATTTCACCCAATCCACCCTTTTTGTGGTGTTATACACCCAAAAATGTTTGCATTTGACTTATTCCAGTTTATGAATGCATTTACACCCAAACTAGGATCCAAACCCAATTCGATAATGGAACAATTCAAATCCCAACCTTTTTAGGCCAAATCAAATGATAATAATGGTAAATTGCATAAAATATAGATAATAATACAATACTCATATTTACCTTTAATTCAATACAAAAACCACAATTCTACAAAGCCAATATGACAATTCCTACGTGATTACAAGGTAGAAGATTTGGGGATTTTTCATGTTAAACTATCGTATAACCAAATCTTCATAGGCATAACAATTCATATAGAAAACTGATAATAATATGAATATGCCTTTAAGCAAAAATAGATTCCAATCACAAATTAAGTAGAGATGTGATAGAAATATCAAGATCTACGGCGGTTCTCAACGTTCAAGTGAGCTCTGATTGATCTCCTAACAATATAAATATAAGAAATATATAATTAGATTCTTATATATATTGCTTGTGCTAAATTTCGACTTCCCAAATTTATATAAACTGAAATAGACAGATATAGAATGGAGGTAGAAAAGTAGAAGAATCTTCACCCTTTTTCTCTTTATTTTCTAATGGAATTCAGCAGCATGGAGGAAGAGGTTTAGATTAATTAGGGTATCTGGTGTGGAGTTTAAGGGGTTACTTATACTTACTCGTGTGAGCAGGAGCCGTGGACTTATAAAATTTAATCCGAACCATCCATACAAAACATAACCTCTTTAGAAAACCCTAATCACATAGCCTTATTGGGTTGTTCCAACCGTCAGGGGTCGACCACTAGCAGTTGACCGCCTGTTGACACCCCTTAGATGGGGGCGATCGACCTCCTTCAGGCTGGAACACCGAATTTGGCTCATTGGCTGAGTTGTTAATTTTTATTAATATGTTCTTAATTTGGTTTATTGTTTTCCATATATTCAATATACGTTGTCCCCTAATCCTTATCTCCAATTTCAAATTTGAATTTCCCTCCTTTTAGTTTAAATTATTATAAATACTTATGAATTTAACGGGGTGTTACATTCTCCCCCCCCCCTATAATAAATTTCGTCCCGAAATCTGTTTAAGAGGAGAAAAATACAACTCGCACAAAACATCCATGTTGTACATCCATGTTATTTATAATTCATCCATAAGAATCCATGACTTGCAGTGATTATAAACTTTAGACCCACTAATGTGAGCTCTACCCTAGCATGTAGGTAAAATAAGTGATGTAGCATGTATGCAAACAACCTAAATATGCATATATTTCTATATGAGTGCTTAGTGCGATGGTGTTGCATCCATTTCCTAACGTCCAATCTGGCAATCATGATGCATCCATAAACAGAAATTTTGCAGAAAATTTTACCCGTTAAAAGCTCTGGGTGAGTCTTTCTCATCTTATCCTCGGTCTGCCATGTGCTTTGCGCAGGGTCATTCCCCCATTGTACTCGAACGAGGCGAACGGTTTTGTTTCAGAGTCTCTAGATTCTGTGCTCTACAATCTTCTCAGTTGCACGGGGCACCCTGGACTCCGACTCAAGTTTCTCTATGTCCCCAATTTCATTAAGCTCAAGTCTGATAGCAGAATCATGAAGGCATTTACTTAGATGAGATATTTGAAAAACATTATGGATTCCCGATAGACGCTATGCGAGATCCACTCGATAAGCCAAAGATCCTATCTCCTCGATGATCCTAAAAGGCCCAATAAATATGGAAGCCAACTTCCTAGTCTTTCCAAACCGAACAATTTTCTTAAGTGGGTATACTTTTACAAACACCAAGTCTCCAACATTAAATTCTAGTTCCCTCCTTCGCTTATCGGCATACGATTTCTGATGGTCTTGGGCTGCCTTCGCTCACTGCCTAATCAAAGATATATTCTCTGTGGATTCACGGACAAAGTCTGGTCGAAGTATAACCTTGTCGGTAGTTTCCTACCAACAATTTGGCGATTTGCATGGCCTCCCATATAGCGCTTCGTAAAGGGCCATACCAGTCGCCGCTTGAAAACTATTATACGTGAAATCTACAAGTGGTAAGTGTTGCTCCCACTCTCCTGCAATGTCGATGATACAAGCTCTGAGTAGGTTTCTAAGATTTTGTTTACTCTCTCTGTTTGTCCATCGGTCTGTGGATGATAAGTTGTGCTTAAGTTAAGGGTCGTTCCCAATGCTGCATGTAGGCTTCTCCAAAATTCGCTTGTGAATAAGGGATCTTTATTGCTTACGATACTTGATGGAATACCATGGAGTCTAACTATCTCTTTAACATATAATTGGCTAACGAAGTTGCAGTTCTTATCTTCTTGACTGGTATGAAATGGGTGCTTTTGGTTAAATGATCTACCACCAGCCATATGACCTCATTCCCTTTTTGGCTTCTAGGAAGTCCATCTATGAAGTCCATGGAAATATGCTCCCGCTTCCATGTGGGAATCTCTAGAGGTAACAACAATCCTCCAGGCTTCCCTTGCTCTGCCTCGATTTTTTGGCATGTTAAACATTTGGCCACGAAGTCGGCTACGTCTCTCTTCATTCCTTCCCAATGGAGATTCCTTTTCATATCCTTGTACATTTTATCCCCACCGGGGTGTATGGTCAATCTCGACCTATGGCATTCCTCTAGAATTTCCCTTCTCAACCCTTCATCTTTTGGGACATAAAGTCGTCCATCCCAAAGTAAACTCCCATCATCGCCAATCGAATACCTAACCGAATGAGGAAAGGTCTCTTTCTTTACTACTTTCTCTTTTATGCCTTTTAACTCTTCGTCGATGTCTTGTGCGCTTTTGTAACGACCCAATTTTGGACTAAATCTATAATATATAATTTATAGATTATGCTTTTAATTCAATTTAATAAGATTTATATATTGGAAAATATTAGGGAAATTCCAAATAAATCCATTGGTTGATGATTTAAAACTTCATTAACTAATGTATACGTGTTTATAAAACAAGTGATTAGTGTTTTATTATTTTATTGTATATTTCTTTTGAAATAGTCATGTAAATATTTAACTAGCCACGTAAATAAAAGGAAAATTGGAGTTGCTTCATATGTACTTTAATTTGGATTTTTACTTTAAGTTAAAATATGAGTTTACATAAGTAAATTTTAATTACTCCATATAAAGGAAAACAAAAATATATATTCATTTAAAATTTGATATGTGTTGAGTACATATGAGAATATATTTATTGAAGCAAGATATTCATCAAAATTGATAATGATACACTAATTTGAATTAGAATAATTGTTTTATCATGTGTATACATATTAACTTATTTATATATATTCAAGTGCTTATTGTTTTAGTCTTTTTTGTTTACATTTAAAAACTTGTTTTAAAAATTTTGTAAACATAGAGTTAATTAAAGAAACAATGAAGATATGCATCAAGTAAATATCATTTTTACTTCATATATAAAATACATAAGAGGATCTTGGATAGTAAAAACAAAAAGATATGCATTTATATGGTGAGAAGGGGTTGATTTTTTTTCATTTTCCTTGAAAGTTAAGCTTGATTTGCAAATATATGTACACATAGTACAGCTGAGAACATGACTAGACTACCTAACTTAAGAACAAAGTTGTAAGCATTTATTTGTATTTATGCAATCACACATCACACTTTCACCTCACATTCAAGCTGCTGCATATATATGCATCTTTTACAATTAAGTAGAGCCAGTCCACACCATCACTAGTAAAGCCAGCCTAGCATGAGATGGGAAAAGAAACTAGGCACATGAATTTGTGTACAGCAAGTGAATTTGTTTACTTGGGAATCAAAAATTGGATTGTTATTATATATAGTACATACCTATAAATATAGTTTGCAGCTAGGAACATGACATAGATATAATGCTTAGGATCGAAGTCTGCAAGGATTTTGACTTGAATTGTACCTCATATATCATTCATGTAGATTGCTGCATATATATGAAATTATATAACCACTAAATTGACAACATACACACCCTATTGTGTTATCAAACATGCCCTGTATAAGCCTGCACAAGCCAAGATTTTAGACCCATTGTAGCCAGTGACTTGTACCCTTATACATTGATCATACATGAAATGGCCCTGAAAGAAATAGAAAGAGAAGACTAAACAAAATTTGTTTTCAATCACAAACATTAGTGTTCCTTTCTATTGCTGCACGTATGTACCTCCCCACCATAAAACCTACCCGAGCTAAACCCAGTTCCTTTCAGCTATAAATACACTTGAATACGACATAAAATCCACACACCAGTCTTTGGGTAAACAAATGAAAACATTAAGAAGAAACTGGAAATGAAATGGACGAAGGACAGAGAACAAAACCTGAAAACAGAATAAATAGAGCAGTGAATACAATGGCAATGAGCAAGTAAAATGGGTGAGTAAACACTCTAAAATTTCTTTACTATTATGTTATTATAACTAGAACACCATTAGTATGTGGATATGTACCCATTACTTTTGATTCAATGTTTATGTTCAATCAAACTTTTGAACCACCTGAGGATAAATTGCAAAGCAGTAATCATCTACTATTAGGTAAACACTTAGAAATGTCATTGCTGTGTGCCAACATGACCCAGATTGTCATGTTAATAGCATCACTACTTTTGGCTATGGCTTCCCTGATGTCGGCTGTTACTGTGTCCGAGTGGCTCGCCATGATGTATGATGAGTAACACTCGCATGTATGTTCATTTTACAACACAAGTACTTTAGCTTCTTGGAATAAAATATCGGAAATGTCATTAGGTGTGTTATCTATGATTAGTATTCCCTGTTTGGTGATAATCTAAATTTTGGTTTACTGCTGGTCCGTATGAGACGTGTTATGAATGTTATAATGTTTCCCCCCAAAATCAATTACACGGTCACGAAATCAAATGCATGGACTTATACTTCAGTCCTATTTTGAGCTTTACTAAAACGTTCATTTGCTCTAGCAAATCAAGAATATGTTTTCCAAGTTATGCTTATGAATGAGGACAGTTTTCAGTATAAAATTCAAAACCGAATCACGATTCCTGTCATAGAAGGTATGTGCAATGATGAATGCAGAAGCGCAAGGGTTTTTACTCTTTTGCACTCGGGACACGATGCAAGTAAGAAAGTGGAATTTTAAGGGAGAATAGATTGGAAAGAGGATCAAGAATTTAACTGTTCTGGATTTAAAAAGAATGGTCATTTCTCATGATTAGATCGGTAGCCATAACAACTTGGCAAATGGGTTCAATTCTAATTTGTAATCAGGAAACTGAATACCACTTCAACGATCAAAACAACTTGTAATCAATAAAATTAATAACAATAAAAAGGAAACAGGAAAGAAAATACAAGAAGCAACAAAGAAAATGCAAACAAAATTGGTGGAAGGAGTTGGAGAAAATTCAAGCAATGGAATTGGGTTCGGATAGGTAAACTCGGTTTGTGGCGGTAATCGGTGCCAACCAGCGATCAAGGGAGGGGCTTTGCATATGCACAAGTACACCCGGTGCACTATGATGGTGTCAACTTGAGAAGAAGAAAAGGAATTAGAAGCAGGAGGAAGGAAAGAAGAAGGATCCATGTCTTACTAGGCTGATGCAATTCGATTCAAGCACATTTTTGTTTAAGGGATCAGCCTGTACGAACTTATGGACTTGGCGCAAGGACTGGGAAATGCGGGGTGTGCATAATGTAAATACCGAGATAGGAAAATTCTATTTATGTTTTAATACATGCCCAACTATATGTTTTAAACAAATAATAAAGCTAACTAAGTTAAGACAAAAAAATCTTTTTTTATGTTCTATGCATGCCTAATGAGTCATGGCCAGTGCAAACTATGATGGAATCACACTGAGATTGGTGCAGGAAGTTTATGCTAAGAGCTGATTGGAGCAAAATAAAAACAAGCAACTGGTATGTATTCAACTTTATTCATTTCATGTGAACAGTGGTGTGAATATATGGGTGAATTGTGATATGAATATGTGGATATAACGGAAGCACTGCAGGGTTGGAGATATGGATTTAATAAAGGTGCAGTATAACAGTCCTATATTAAAACTAGGGATACATCTATACGTTAGTTATGGAGATAGAAAAAAATTGTTTAAATCTTTGAAAATATATCTACAAAAGTCAAAATAACCTTTGGGTCAATTTCATGTTCACGTTGCTGCTGGTTATCACTACAAAGTACAAACTGAAAAGCGTGAAGACTACAATTTTTTCTAAAATGATTAGTTTAGTCGTATTTTAGAGATTATGGATGGTAGATAGAGGTCAACCAGATTACAGCTTCGACAAGATTAAAGTCAGTCACCGCCTTAGTAAGCAAGTGGATGATGCCACCATGTTTTGCTTGGAGATGTGAACTCGTATTTAGTTTTGCTTGATGAGTTTAATTTGGAACCAGGTGCAAGTCTGCATGGAAGCAACTACAAGCTTTCATGGAAG
The DNA here is from genome assembly GCA_030737875.1 of Allium sativum. Lineage (NCBI taxonomy): Eukaryota > Viridiplantae > Streptophyta > Magnoliopsida > Asparagales > Amaryllidaceae > Allium > Allium sativum. Next base: position 355,823 of record JASFAX010000073.1, read on the forward strand.
GATTTTAGGAAAGGAAGATTGGGGAGTGTGCAAATACTGGGCTCGGATTTTCAAATCTATGTTCAACGCAGATGTGTGGAGGCATGAATGCATGCACATAATGATGGTGCAGTCGAGTTTGAAAATCTATGTTCAACGCAAGGATAAAACATGGGAAAGAAAAGGAAAATCATAAGGGAAAGCAGCTGAAACCAAAATAAAAGGAGGTGGGCTGAGATTTTGGGCCTATGGGCTAGGAAATGAAATAATAAAAAAAAGGAAATTAGAAATTGGAAAGAAAAGCTTCATTAGACCTTCCTTTATAAAGAAGTAAGGGGAAGTTTTGATAACGTTAAGAAGAGATGTGTAGGAAGAATGGACCATAGTAGGTCAAGAAAATTCGTCTTATTTAAATAAATCAATTTTAATGAAATTTATTCCAACAGAAGTAGATGATAAGTGGATTTATATAAATAAACAAAATAAAAAGAGGATCGAGGGATTTTACCATAATTGCAGAATTAAACATCGTCGTCTAAGCTTTAGTTCGAGTCTCCAACATACATACAGTCTTTTGAAATCAGTAATTAAGCAAAATAAAAAGAATTTATTTAATTCCAAGGATCTGTGAATAATATTATGAGAAATAAGTTACTATCCTAGATCACATAAGTTCAAACTACTATTAGTTTGAAATTAGACAATTGTTTACTGTTAATGTGATGTTGAATAATCATTGTTAAGTATTTATTTGTTATGAAATGATCAAACGAATCTTAATTAGATAAAATTTAACGTTGACACGTTTTGTTTTAATCGTCGTGTGGTGATTTCTGTTCCAAAATGAAAAGATAGATTTGTACTAGTAATTTATCTAAATGGACATATTATAGAATTATATATATACACGATCTGCAATAAATTTGAATAAGTTTTACTTGATCACACTGTTTAAATTTGAAAGTTAAAACACCGACTATCAAAGAAATATTCCCTACATGTTTGTTCGAAGAGACCGGGATGGGAACTGAACCCAAGACCGCTTCAAACCAACTTTACATAAATTAACTTCCAGGATACTTATACAAATAATGAAGTTGAAGACCGTGGATCATCATGAGCGAAACAATTACTTGTTTAAATTCTCTAGCGGTCGCCAGAGTTATTATAACTTGTAATTCTTTTGTGATTGAAATCTTCAGATTTGCAAGGACTATTCGCTAATGATCCATGGGGTGATTCCTATATGGGATGCAGTAGGAGAGTACCTTTGGTTCATCCTATTCCAGGATGACTTGTATGGAAGAATGTATGACAGAGTATTTCCTAAAAAACCCATACGTTGATTTTTACAAATATACAGAGTTGATGGCAAAGAATGGCCCTTCTTTTACATTCGGAATATATTTGTGGACGTCAATTAGTGATTTTAAGGATCTGACAATGTGGCATTCAAAGTGAATGATGACCAGATATTCTAAAGGTAAATTCTAACCTCAAGCCTCACAACCGGGAAATGACAAAAATCGGGCGGGCAGGCAGCATGGCTATGTGGGTCACTCCCATTAGTGTATAATCACCTATCTAGAGAAATTCCTTTTGCTACTTAAATCTATCAATGCTGTCCCTTTCGGGAAACGGTTGTTGATCCTAACCGTTGGTGATATACATTCGATACACTCAAGCGAAATGAGTGGTCGGTCGTGTGTGGGCCGGGTTGCAAGACGCTCTTGTTGAACCCAGTGTATTCCTCTCTAGAGATACACTATCGGCAGGTAGTTCCATACGTTGTTATAGTAGGAATCCATTATCCAATAAGCGCCCGCAGTTTTGATTGTATACTATATATGTGGAGCGTGAGATGCAAGCATTCCGCTAGATTGATATTTATTTATATTGGTTATCGTAAGGTAAAACCGTCCGTATTTATGTGTATATTTGACCTTACGTTTATCTTTTCTTTCGAAAAGATTTTTTCGAACTTTAAAATCAAGCTGTTTTAAAATCGTTTACTCACACCGGTCCCATAACTGACCTAGAGTTTATTTTTCTGTGTTTTCCCTAAACTCTTGGGTGCCCAAATTTGTCTGGGCAGTCAAGTGGTTTCAGGATTTTACATATTCGCTTGAAGGAGCTTGGAGCAGGGTCTTCAACATTAGATATATCGAGTTGTTTCCGCTGTGTTATGTATGAATTGTACTCTGATGATGTATGTAAGTAAATATAGTTTTGTGTTTCAAAATGTTATATAATATATTTTATTCAGTTCCGCTGTGAGATTCGTTATACTCAGATTCTGTTGTGTTTAGTTCTTCTTTTTCTTCTACTCTAACTTTCTTTTTTTCTATTTCTCATCCTCTAACTTCTTTCCATTAATGATCTGTTAATTTCTGATGTTTGATTAGTCAATATGTGATATAGGATATGTATTAATATCGATAATCAGTATCTGAAACTTTCGGGCCGTCACAGTTGGTATCAGAGCGAGGTTTAGTAATAACCTTGGCTCTGTGGCGTAACTCGATAAAGATGTGGTTAGTAGTACCCTAGATTGAGTTTGAATATATATGAGCACGTATTTGTTAATTGATATAAAAAAATGTTTTATATTAAGTTTATTGGTTTGTCGGTGGGCTATAAATTCTGGTCGATATAGGAGTGCAAATTGTATCGATAGGCGTTTCTTAACTCTTGAGAGAGTAATTCGACATAGTATTATTTATAAAAAAAGTTCGGTAAATGAAATAATTTTACTCAAAAATATATTTTGATACAAAAAGAATAATTTTTATATATGGAAGTGTTAATTTGTTATTATTATAATCAGATCAGATTAAAAAAAATTGAAATGGTAGTATAGTGAACCAAATTGAATCTATATAGGTAAGGAAATATACAATAAAGGAAAACTGGAGAAGTATTTGAGGAAACATAATGTTTTAGATAAATTCAAAGGTTTTGAATTTAAAATGAAATAAAGATAGGTGATTTCAAAATATTTTGAAATAACACCAGGAGTTAAGACTCTGGAATTGGGAGACTCAACTAGAACGAGGTTAAAATAGTATAGTTAAGTTAAATGGATTATTCTGGATTGAAATTTGGAAAGAGAATTTGAAGCAGATGTTTATGTTTTAACCGGTTCGATTCACATTAATGGAGGTGATAAGGTTTGGAATTTATTTTCCAAATATAACCAAGAGTATTTTAAATGGAAAATAAATTTATATGGGTTAACAAGAATTAAGATGTGGAGTTAAGAAATTGGAAACTAACCGGATATTGGTTGAGTTGAATGATTTTCTGAGTGTTGATCTTATGTTGATTTTGGTCTTCGAGGTTAATACTTAGAGGATTATTTTCTTACCAATTTACGGTCAGAAACTGATGAATGATGTAGAATAGTAATACGTGAATATAAAATGGAAATGTTTTCCAACTGTAGTAACAGATATTTCTAGTTATATAAATATACACATATATATAACTGTAATTAATAACAAATTGCTAATATATGGAATGTTTGGATTTCTGTGAAATGTTTGGTAAATAACTTGTGTGTTTTGTATGCCATGTTTGATGTGATTGTTAGGGGATGACCCTGATGTATGTTTTGATATAAGTCTATGATGTTAATTACAACTGGAATCTCCACGTTACTCTATAATTTCAGTGACGAAATTCTTTTAAGGGGGTAGATTGTAATGACCCAATTTTGGACTAAATCTATAATAAATAATTTATAGATTATGCTGTTAATTCAATTTAATAAGATTTATATATTGGAAGAATATTAGGGAAATTCCAAATAAATCCATTGGTTGATGATTTAAAACTTCATTAACTAACGTATACGTGTTTATAAAACAAGTGATTAGTGTTTTATTATTTTATTGTATATTTCTTTTGAAAAAGTCATGTAAATATTTAACTAGCCATGTAAATAAAAGGAAAGTTGGATTTGCTTCATATGTACTTTAATTTGGATTTTTACTTGAAGTTAAAATATGAGTTTACATAAGTAAATTTTGATTACCCCATATAAGGGAAAACAAAAATATATATTCATTTAAAATTTGATATGTGTTAAGTACATATAAGAATATATTCATTGAAGCAAGATATTCATTAAATTGATAATGATCCACTTATTTGAATTAGAATAATTATTTTATCATGTGTATACATATTAACTTGTTTATATATATTCAAGTGCTTATTGTTTTAGTCTTTTTTGTTTACATTTAAAAACTTGTTTTAAAACTTTTGTAAACATATAGTTAATTAAAGAAACAATGAAGATATACATCAAGTAAATATCATTTTTACTTCATATAAAATACATAAGAGGATCTTGGATAGTAAAAACAAAAAGATATGCATTTATATGGTGAGAAGGGGCTGATTTGTTTTCATTTTCCTTGAATGTTAAGTTTAATTTGCAAATATATGTACACATAGTACAGTCAAGAACATGACTAGACTACCTTACTTAAGAACAAAGCTGTAAGCATTTATTTGTATTTGTGCAATCACACATCACACTTTCACCACACATTCAAGCTGCTGCATATATATACATCTTTCGCAATCAAGTAGAGCCAGTCCACACCATCACTAGTAAAGCCAGCCTAGCATGAGATGGGAAAAGAAACTAGGCATATGAATTTGTATACAGCAAGTGAATTTGTTTACTTGGGAACCAAAACTTGAATTGTTATTATATATAGTACATACCTATAAATATAATTTGTAACTAGGAACATGACATAGATATATTGCTTAGGATCGAAGTCTGCAATGATTTTGACTTGAATTGTACCTCACATATCATTCATGTAGATTGCTGCATATATATTGGAAATTATATAACCACCAAATTGATAACATACACACCCTATTGTGTTATCAAACATACCCTGTATAAGCCTGCACAAGCCTAGATTTTAGACCCATTGTAGCCAGTGACTTGTACCCTTATACACTGACCAAACATGAAATAGCCCTGAAAGAAATAGACAGAGAAGACTAAAAAAAATTTGTTTTCAATCACAAACATCAGTGTTCCTTTCTACTGCTGCATGTATGCACCTCCCCACCATAAAACCTACCCGAGCTAAACCCAGTTCCTTTCAGCTATAAATACACTTTAATATGACATAAAATCCACACACCAGTCTTTGGCTAAACAAATGAAAACATTAAGAAGAAACTAGAAGTGAAATGGACGAAGGACAGGGAACTAAACCTGGAAACAGAATTAACAAACCAGTGAATACAATGGCAATGAGCAAGTAAAATGGGTGAGTAAACACTCTAAAATTTCTTTACTGTTATGTTATTATAACTAGATCACCACTTGTATGTGGATATGTACCAGTTACTTTTGATTCAATGTTTATGTTCAATCAAACTTTTGAGCCACCTGAGGATAAATTGCAAAGCAGTAATCATCTATTAATAGGTAAACACTTAGAAATGTCATTACTGTGTGCCAACATGACCCAGTTTGTCATGTTAATAGCATCACTTATGGCTGTGGCTTCCCTGATGCCGGCTGTTACTGTGTCCGAGTGGCTCGCCATGATGTATGATGAGTCACCCTCGCATGTATGTTCATTTTACAACACAAATACTTTAGCTTCTTAGAATAAAATATCGGAAATGTCATTAGGTGTGTTATCTATGATGTGTATTCCCTGTTTGGTGATAATCTAAATTTTGGTTTACTGCTGGTCCGTATGAGACGTGTTATGAATGTTATAATGTTTCCCCCCAAAATCAATTACACGACCACGAAATCAAGTGCATGGACTTATACTTCAGTCCTATTTTGAGCTTTACTAAAATGTTCATGTGCTCTAGCAAATCAAGGATATGTTTTCCAAGTTATGCTTATGAATGAGGACAATTTTCAGTATAAAATTCAAAACTGAATCACGATTCATGTCATAGAAGGTACGTGCAATGATGAATGCAGAAAGCACAAGGGTTTGTACTCTTTTGCACTCGGGACATGATGCAAGTAGGAAAGTGGAATTTTAAGGGAGAATAGACTAGAAAGAGGATCAAGAATTTAACTGCTCTGGGTTTAAAAAGAATGATCATTGCTCATGATTAGATCGGTAGACATAACAACTTGGCAAATGGGTTCAATTCTAATTTGTAATCAGGAAACTGAATACACCTTCACCGATCAAAACAACTTGTAATCAATCTAATTAATAACAATAAAAAGGAAACAGGGAAGAAAATACAGGAAGTAACAAAGAAAATGCAAACAAAATTGGTGGAAGGAGTTGGAGCAAATTCAAGCGATGGAATTAGGTTCGGATAGGTAAACTCGGTTTGTGGCGGTAATCGGTGCCAAACAGCGATCAAGGGAGGGGTTGTGCATATGCACAAGTTCACCCTGTGCACTGTGATGGTGTCAACTTGAGAAGAAGAAAAGGAACCAGAAGCAGGAGAAAGGAAAGAAGAAGGATCCATGTCTTACTAGGCTGATGCAATTCGATTCAAGCACATTTCCGTTTAAGGGATCAACCTGTACAAACGTCTGGACTTGGCGCAAGGACTGGGAAATGCGGGGTGTGCATAGTTTAAATACTGAGATAGGAAAATTCTATTTATATTTTAATACATGCCTAACTACATGTTTTAAACAAATAATAAAGCTAACTAAGTTAAGACAAAAAAATCTTTTTTATGTTCTATACATACCTAAGGAGTCATGGCCAGTGCAAACTATGATGGGATTACACCGGGTTTGGTGCAGGATGTTATGCCAAGAGCTGATTGGAGCGAAATAAAAACAAGCAACTGGTATGTATTCAACTATATTCATTGCATGTGAACAGTGATGTGAATATATGGGTGAATTGTGGTATGAATATGTGGATATAACGGAAGCACTACAGGGTTGGAGATATGGATTTAATAAAGGTGCAGTATAACAGTCCTATATTAAAACTAGGGATACATCTATACGTTAGTTCTGGAGATAGAAAAAAATTGTTTAAACCTTTGAAAATATATCTACAAAGGTCGAACTAACCTTTGGGTCAATTTCATGTTCACGTTGCTAATGGTTATCACTACAAAGTACAAATTGAAAAGCGTAAAGACTAAAAATTTGTTCTAAAATAATCAGCTTAGTCGTATTTTAGAGATTATGGATGGTAGATAGAGGTCAACTTGATTACATCTTCGACAAGATTAAAGCCGGTCACCGCCTTAGTAAGCAAGTGGATGATGCCACCGTGTTTTGCCTAGAGATGTGAACTCGTATTTAGTTTTGCTTGATGAGTTTAATTTGGAACCAGGTGCAAGTCTGCATGGAAGCAACTATAAGCTTTCCTGGAAGGATTCTAGGAAAGGAAGATTGGGGAGTGTGCAAATACTGGGCTCGGGTTTTCAAATCTATGTTCAACGCAGATATGTGGAGGCACGAATACATGCACATAATGATGGTGCAGTGGAGTTTGAAAATCTATGTTCAACGCAAGTATAAAACACGGGAAAGAAAAGGAAAATCATAAGGGGAAACATCTAAAACTAAATTAAAAGGAGGTGGGCCGAGATTTTAGGCCTATAGGCTAGGAAATGAAATAATAATAATAATAATAAAAAGAAATTGGAAAGAAAAGCTTCATTAGACGATCCTTTATAAAGAAGTAAGGGGAAGTTTTGATAACGTTAAGAAGAGATGTGCAGGTAGAATGGACCGTAGTAGGTCAAGAAAATTCACCTTATTTAAATAAATTTTAATGAAATTTATTTCAACAGAAGTTGATGATAAGTGGAATTATATAAATAAACAAAATAAAAAGAGGATCGAGGGATTTTACCATAATTGCAGAATTAAACATCGTCGTCTAAGCTTTAGTTCGAGTCTCCAACATATATACAGTCTTTTGACATCAGGAATTAAGCAAAATAAAAAGAATTTATTTAATTCCAAGGATCTATGAGAAATAAGTTACTATCCTAGATCACATAAGTTCAAACTACTTTCAGTTTGAAATTAGACAATTGTTGACTGTTAACGTGATGTTGAATAATCATTGTTAAGTATTTATTTGATATGAAATGATCAATCGAATCTGAATTAGATAAAATTTAACGTTGACATGTTTTGTTTTAATCGTCGTGTGTTGATTTCTGTTCCAAAATGAAAAGATAAATTTATACTAGTAATTTATCTAAATGGACCTGTTATAGAATTATATATATATATGATCTTTAATAAATTTGAATGAGTTTTACTTGATCACATTGTTTAAATTTGATAGTTAAAACACCGACTATCAAAGAAATATTCTCTACATGTTAGTTCGAAGAGACCGGGATGGGTACTGAACCCAAGACCACTTCAAACCAACTTTACATAAATTAACTTACAGGATACTTATACAAATAATGAAGCTAAAGACCGTGGATCATCATGAGCGAAACAATTACTTGTTTAAATTCTCAAGCGGCCGCTAGAATTATTATAACTTGTAATTCTTTTGTGATTGAAATCTTCGGATTTGCAAGGACTATTCGCTACTGATCCATAGGTGATTCCTATATGGGATGCAGTAGGAGAGTACCTTCGGTTCATCCTGTTCCAGGATGACTTGTATGGAAGAATGTCTGACAGAGTATTTCCTAAAAACCCCGTACGTTGATTTTTACAAATATACAGAGTTGATGGCAATGAATGACCCTTCTTTTACATCCGGAGTATATTTGTGGACGTCAATTAGTGATTTGAAGGATCTGATAATGTGGCATTCAAAATGAATGATGACCAGATATTCTAAAGGTAAATTCTAACCTCAAGCCTCACAACCGGGAAATGACAAAAATCGGGCAGGCAGCATGGCTATGTGGGTCGCTCCCATTAGGGTGTATAATCACCTATCTAGAGAAATTCCTTTTGCTACTTAAATCTATCGAGGCTATCCCTTTCGAGAAATGGTTGTTGATCCCAACCGTTGGTGATATACATTCGATACACTCAAGCGAAATGAGTGGTCGGTCATGTGTGGGTCGGGTTGCAAGACGTTCTTGTTGAACCCAGTGTATTCCCCTCTAGAGATACACTATCGGCAGGTGGTTCCATACCTTGTCATAGTCGGAATCCATTATCCAATAAGCGCCCGCAGTTTTGATTGTATACTATATATGTGGAGTGTGAAATGCAAGCGTTCTGCTAGATTGACATTTATTTGTATTTAGAAACTATCATAATATCAAACGAAATATATGATTTCAAAAATGTTTTGGGTTATCGTAAGGTAAAAACCGTTCGTATTTATGTATGGATTTGATCTTACGATTATCTTTTCTTTCGAAAAGACTTTTTCGAACTTTAAAATCAAGCTGTTTTGTAATCATTTACTCACACCAGTCCCATGACTGACCCAGAGTTTATTTTTATGTGTTTTCGCTAAACTCTTGGGTGCCCAAATTTGTACGGGCAGTCAAGTGGTTTTAGGATTTTACAGATTCGCTTGAAGGAGCTTGGAGCAGGGTCTTCAATTTATTAAGTTCTCTATAGTCCACACAAAGTCTCAAAGATCCATCTGCTTTGGTGTCAAATACAACAGGTGCACCCCATTCTGAGGTACTTCGGCGAATAAAACCTTTTTACAACAGCTTTGAAATCTACTTATCTAACTCCCTTCTTTCCTTGGGAACCATATGCCTTAAGGGCAGTGCTACAGATCTAGCGTCCTTCTCTAGGTCGATACGAAAAGAGATTTCTCTGTAGGGCGGAAGCCCAGTAACTTCCTCAAAAATGTCCAAGAACTCACAAACTATAGGGATCGAAGATGGTCCTCAGAACTAGGAGACAAGGAATATAAAAGGCTTTATCCTTGTTTCTAACATTACAAGGGATATTTAGGATGCGTCCTTCTCGACTCCTAAGACAAATGAGTCTCTTATCGCAATCTAGGACGGATCCATAAAATGATAGCAAGTTCATATCTAATTCTAGGATAAGGTCATACCCCATAAAATCCAAAGCATGCGCTTTACAATGGTACTCGACATTGTTGACTTCCAAATCTAGGTCTTTACACAACAGATCAAGGTATTTAGATCCTCCGATAGGTTTGGCCACCTTAATCGGATTATCCGAGATAAATATGGAAAGGTTCAACGGATTTACTAATCGCTTGGTGATAAAAGAATGGGTAGCTCCAGAATCAAACAAGGTGTATCCTGAGTTTCCTAAAATAGAGAATATACTTTCAAGTGTGGGCTGCCCTTGATCTCTTGGGTTTCGGCTTTGAATTAGGGTTGCTTCAAATGCATAGTTCCGGCCGCTTTTGGTAGCTTTGGGCTTTGGGCATTCTTTGGACATGTGTCCTTCTTTGTGGCAGTTGTAACATTTTCCCTTGAACTCCTTCTTTGCCAATAAGACCCTACAATCCTTGGCCTTGTGGCCCTTACGATTGCACCTCGCGCAAGTCTATGCGTCCTTTTTGAAGTTCTTCTTCTTGTTTTTCCACAATTCTTTCTTCTTGTTCTTGTTGGAGCTTTCTCCTTTCTATCCCTCCTTATCCTCCTTGGAGTTTTCAGCCATGCAAAGAGTAGCTGTCTCAACTAAAGTCTCAAAAGTCTCCCCAACTGCTACTTTAGCTAGTAAGGTTTCCTTCAATGGGGAGTTCAGTGAATGAATTTCTCTAGTTGAATAGTCATTTTTGCTCTTAGCAAAAATTTCGCTTCAAAACGGGTCTTGAATTCGGCCCATGTGAAGATCTGACCCTCGTTCTCCATTGATATTAAGTTCCACCACTCTAAGGCTTCATCTTTCAAATGCCAGACCGCTATTCTTCTTCTTATTTCATCGGGCTAGGCAGTAGCCTCAAAGATTCTTTCGTAGTCCATAACCCAAGATTGGGCACTAACAAAGCCTTCCTTTCCATAAAATGGTTTCCCTCTAAAATTCATAAAAACCTTACATAAGGGAGAAAAATCAAAGGCCACATCAGCGGCAGGGGTTGCGGGAGCCGCCGAGGCAGGATTAGCTATAGGGACCTATTCCATAGTACGGAGGTATTGTTGGAACCATTCTGGCAAGTAACGGGATCTTGCCTGGTTTCCCTGCTCATTAGGATATTCATCCATTCTACTATCTAAAAAGAAAAGGAAGAATCTCTTAGTGGATACTCCTGAGATAGTATTTAAGTTGAAAAAAGGAAGAAACGATAAAGATGCCTAGTATAAATGCATATGCTTATCGGGGTAAACATATTATATATATATATATATATATAGTTTTAAAATAATCTTTTCAAATCACAAATACGCTTCTTGTAACAACCCATGTCCATTAATGTCACTCACAAAGGGAATGCATCAATGTCCATGAAGCGTTATTGTTGTATAGAACAGATAAATTACAAGAATAAATATATAAAACAACACAGCGGAAGATAAAACTTATTTCATAGCGTCATAACTCAAAACAAGCTTACATAAGTAGTCTCCAAAACCATTACAACAGGATCGATAGTCTTTTCCAAAAACTTCAAAGTACATAAAGAAGCAAATACTTAAATAACATAAATGCATAAATCCCCACTGAGCGTAAGAAAAGCCATAAAGATGAGAGAGTCCAAAGCGATATATCTACTCTTTTCAAGCAACTGAAAGAAATTGGCACTAAGCTGTAGTATTCCCTCCTTGGAAACCTAAGGGAGGGAAAGGAAAGAAAAGAGGTGGAAACAAAACGGGTCAGACATAAAGTCTGGCGAGTCCAGTAATTTTAACAAATAATAGGTAAGGTAAATGATCAAGACATACATAGGCATCATGATATGGCTGTAACATAGATAAGGTGAAAAAAAGGATGGACAAGATGATTCCGTTCCTAAGTACTAAGACAATCCTACAACTTGGCTAAGCGAACAACCCTCCAAGTACTAACCCCGAAGACCGAAGTCAACATCAGACTAGCACCCAAAGGACTATCCAACTCAACCAACATGTATTTCGTTACACCGCACTTTTGCTAAGTTACACCACATTACTTAATTACACCACACATCTACTAGTCTCTATCTACTAAAGGTTGATCCCTTCCCACTAACTGTACCCGCATGACAAACTTGGTAGTTACTTGTACCTAGCTGCTATCGTAGCTGCCGGCTTGCTCCTACCACCGCTAAGGTACCCTTACCCTACCCATTCGATCGACCTCCTAAACCCCGTAGGCACCCGTGCTGACCCCACAGTGGGGTGTATCACTACCCAAAGTGGCAACCCCGATACCAACATAAAATGCACGGCCATACTTACACGATGCAATAACGTCTTACCTACCATCCCGGACCTATGCACGCACATGAACCCATTGGACTCGCGTTGCCACCGCTATTCACGTTTTGACCTATTACATTCAAGTCCAGTAAGCGTGCCCCAATCCCGGCCTAGTACCGGGCCCAATTAGATACTCAAACGGGTTACTGGTTGAAACGGGTCCCCCATCCGACACAAGCCTCCCACCTATGCTTAGTCCCCACTAGGTTTTTCTCCCGCTTAACCATTTTTATTTAAATGTCCATGTCTTACACATGCTATGATTAAGTCCATTCTTACATGTCATAATTTACATGTCTTATCTTATACCGGTTAAGTCTATATTTACATGTCATAATTTACATGTCACCCCACTTAACCCTTTAACCATACCCATGTCTTATTATGGTTAGTATTCCTTAATTCATTCCTTATGACGAACGGTGCATGACCTCCCACATTAGACCGAACACTTTGTGGCCGCTGGATTTGTCGGGCGGTTCCGGGCAGTCTTACGCCACAAACCGGGTCTAACCTCGTGTCATTAACCGTTGCGCCTACAATTCATTCCTTTGACCTCTCACATTAGATGTCCAATTGTGGCAGCTTGATTTGTCGGGCGGTTCCGGCCAGTCTTACGCCACAATTGCGTCTAACCTCGTGTCAAAGGTTTATTAATAATCGTATTTCACCCATACCCAATTTTCATGTCATGTATATCCAATTAAACGTATAATCATGTTTATAATATTGCCTATTCCAAATTATCACTAATTACATATTAATTATCCTTAATTACAAATTTACAATTATAGGCAATTTCATCAATTCCATGTAATTCATACCCAAATATGCCAATTTCACATATTATCCAATTATCCAAAATATCCAGTAATATCCAATTTTCCATATTTCACATATTCCCATCGTTCCCACGTGTTCACATTCACGCGTATTTTTAACATAGGCTCGAAGGTAGCCTAGATCCAAAAATAAAAGGATTAGGGATAAGAAGAGAGAATCAAATCACAGAAAACTGGAATTAACACAACATCATGAAATAAAGGGGCATGTAAACTGGCATAGAGGCATAATGACATATTCAACATGAATGAACAGATAAAAGGTATGAACTTTACATAGAAACATAGGCATATGATGACATGAATCAAAAAGGTGAAGACTTGGATGAGATTTAAATTACATACGTACATATGAATCCTCTTTACAGCTTCATCATGTTACTTTTAATCCCATTATATTGTGAAAATCACCGTACTCACCTTTCGTGGTTAAAGAACAGAATTATGCACTGAAATTGGTGTAGAAACATTGCGGTATTGCTGATTTATCTTCTTGAATTGTTGTAGAAGCTCTAATCTTTAATTTGAGTTGAAGTTGAATACTTTAGATTTGATTTAGAGGTGGCGGCTAGGGTTTAAGAGAGAATTTGACAAAGTAATGGTGTCATAGATAATATTTATGAATTAGGGTTAGGTCTTAGGGTGTATATATAGGTGTTGGTAGTTATTTAGGCCTTAGGATTAACCCTAGAACTGATCTGGACCACTCAGATGCCATATGAGCCCTTAGGGCGAATCGGGCCACGGGTTGGCAGCCAAACACCATGGATTTACCTCTAGTCGACCCAGCGGAGCTTGGGTCGACTCCAAAAATGGTGCGGTTCGGCTATTCCTCCTCCCGATTCGCTGTTTTGAACTTTTTTTGATTATTTATTTATTTAATTTATATATATCTATATATATTTCTCTCATATGCATACAAACTTCATGGCTTAATAACTTCTTCATAATTAACCATTTTCACACTAAACCACTTTTTGAACTGGGTTCACACTAAGCCACTTTTTAGCCATTCCCCTAAAACAAAAATATGGCACTGGCGGGGATCGAACTTTGTACCTCTTGTATGCAAGTCACATGTTCTAACCAAATGGGCTACTAAGTCTTTTGCTTACAAACCTTAGAAAAATGCTAAATATCATTCTTTTCTCATTCTTATTTTTCAAATAAATTATTCTTTAATTTGTTATTTTAATATTCTTAGAAAATACGGGGTGTTACATTCTCCCCTCCTTAAAGGATTTCGTCCCCGAAATCTCCAAGTTAAGGAGAATGTATATCCTACCATCCAATCATCCATCTACTCAATCATCAAACACAGGCATCCATTGTCCTTAAAAGATTTCTAATGCCATATGAACATATGCAAAAAGTGTGTGTATATGTTCCTTATCCCATGCAAAATCAGGCGGTCTACTGATTCGGTTGACCTCCTTAATGCGAATAATGATAGTGCCATGTGTCCATCATGTATGCAAAGAACCCTATACATATCATTACTACGTATGTGCACAATCATTCATTTAAATGCAACATTCATATGATACACACATTCAATGTACATTCATTTTACTAAATACATCCATTTATATGCAATATGCAATATGAAAGTGACTGAGCCGATCTAGTGCCTAAAGTGTGTTTATATACATCCACGAGCAACCACTAGCAAACACTTGCATCCACATGCATCCACCATACATAACATGTCTCAAACACATGTTTCAACCATAGGACTACCCTATCTAAACGTCAAAGATACTAGTGAGAGGACATACTAAAGATAGAACAAGTACAAGCTAAGCGATAAAGGATAAATTAAAAGACATACCCTCGAAAAGTAAAGGGTACAATGAACGCGTATTCTCTTCCATCTCCCAAGTAGCGTCGCTCTCATCTTCTCCCCGTTGCACTTTGACTCGCTTGACCTCTCGATTCCTCAACTTCTTAATCTCCGACCCAAGAATGCATGTAGGAGATCGTCGAATCGTTGCATCATGCTCCATTTCCACCTCTCTAAGCAAGCTTTTCCAAAATTCGCTAGTTAAGATAGGATCGCGATCGTTCACTATGCTAGAAGGAACAACGTGCAAACAAACTATCTCTTGAATGTATATGGAGGCTAACCATGGAGCAGTCCTCTTACCCTTCACGGGAATGAAATGGGCGCTCTTAGTAAGTCTGTCTACCACGACCCAAATCCCCATATTACCCTTCCTTGATCTTGGTAACCCATCAATAAAGTCCATTGAGACACTCTCCCACTTCCATTGTGGGACCTCCAATGGGTGAAGCAACCCATCGGGCTTCTTTTGCTCTGCTTTTACTTGTTGGCACACCAAGCATCTAGTGACAAACTCAGCCACATCCCTCTTCATACCAGCCCAAAAGTAAACCCGTCTCATGTCCATGTACATCTTGTCCCCATCGGGATGAATGGTCATCTTCGAACGATGTGCATCATCAAGAATGGTCTTCCTTATGTTCTCGTCTCGTGGTACACAAAGTCTACCGTCCCTACGTAACTAGCCCTTATCATCTAGGGTATACCTACAGAGATGGCTCGATAACTCCCCCCTTATGAGCTTCTCTACTAACTCAACCAATTGTGGGTCATCTCGTTGTTCCTCACCAATCCGTCCCAAAAGCGTAGGTCTGACCTCTAAGGATGCTAGCAAACCGAGTACAAAGTCAATGGAAGCTCTAAAGTCAAACGTAGAGATGAACTCTAAGCTTCGCTGCTCAACAAACAACGGACTCAAGGACAACCTTTTCCTACTTAAGGCGTCTGCCACCACGTTACCCTTGCCAGGGGTATATGCTATCTCGAAATCGTAGGATGCTAAGAATTCCATCCACCTTTGCTGCCTTAAGTTCAAGTCCTTCTGAGAGAACAAGTATTTTAGTGATTTGTGGTCTGTAAACAATTCGAATTTCTCGCCAAGAAGATAATGGCGCCAAGACTTAAGCGCGAAAACAATAACGGCCAACTCTAGGTCATGTGTAGGGTAATTTTTCTCATGCACTCTCAACTGCCTTCCTCCATAGGCTATTACCCTCCCTTCTTGCATTAAGACTACGCCAAGTCCTGTCCCACAAGCATCGGTATAAATAGTAAATGGCTTACTCCCATCTGGCAACACTAAGACTGGGCCTGTGGTCAAAGCTCTTTTTAAACATTGGAACGCATCATCACAATATACGTCCCATGTGAAAACTAGGTTCTTCTTCGTCAAGCGTGTCAATGGGGCTGATATCTTTGCGAAGTCCTTAGTAAACTTCCTATAGTAGCTAGCCAACCCCAAGAAACTCCTCACATCGGTAGCATTTTTAGGGACCTTCCAATCTTGATGGACACCACCTTCGCGGGATCCACAGCTATCCCTTCTTTGGAAATCACGTGCCCTAAGAATCGCACTTCCTTCCTCCAAAAGTGACATTTAGAAAATTTAGCTTTAAGGTTATGTGATCGAAGGATCTCCAACACTTCCCTAAGATGTAGGGCATGATGTTCCTCGTTCTTAGAAAAGATCAAGATCTCATCCACCAAGACCACCACGAATTTATTAAGGTACTCCCTAAACACCCTACTCATCAAGTCAACAAAGTATGCGGGGGCGTTTGTCAAACCGAAGGGCATCACAAGCCACTCATAGAAACCGTCCGGAGTCTTAAAGACAGTCTTGTCAATGCTATTCTCAACCACTCTCAATTGATGGAAACCAGTGGCTAAGTCCAACTGCGAAAACACTGAGGCGCCAACTAACTGATCGAAGAGATCGTCAATCCTCGGCAGTGGGTGCCTATTCTTCTTAGTAAGCTTATTAAGTTTTCTATAGTCCACACAAAGTCTAAGGACCCATCCTCCTTTGTGGAAAATACTACTGGAGCACCCCACTCCGATGTACTACGTCTTATGAACCCCTTCTCAAGCAACTCCCCTACTTGCTTATTGAGTTCCCTCCTCTCACGAGGAGCCATGTGGCGTACTGCAAAAGATACGGGTTTTGCATTGTCTACAAGATAAATACAAAGGTCTATCTCTTGTTTTGGGGGTAGACCCCTCACCTCATCGAAGACATCAACATATTCACGGACTATACGAACAGAATGTAAATCATCATTGGATGCGTCAAGTAAATCAAGATAACTTAGTATCAGCGATCCTCTAGGGTCACAAGAAATATTAAGGGTCTTTCCACTCGAGTCAGAAATTTTACTACCCTTCGTTCACAATCTAGGATGGCACCATGTCTGGCTAGCCAATCCATCCCTAGAATCAACCCATAGCTCATGAAACCAAGCACAAAAGCATTACATTCAAAACCAACGCCTAAGATAGACAATCTCAAATCCCTACAAACCATGGATAAATGAGCCGACCCACCAATAGGATTAGAGACTATTGTAACAACCCGGGTTTCGACAGACCGAATTTTCCAAAATCCAATCCATCGGACCCTGAGTTGGGTGCTCTGGTATCCTATAGAAAAGACATAGAGAAAGAAACATGTCAGAGTTCGAAAAGCAGCTCACAACGGAAGGAATAAAATATAATTTATTCAAAATAGCATTACCTTAATAATAATACTGCCAAGCCAGTAGTCAAGCAATACTACCTCTGTCATGAACCTAACCTGCGCATGTTGTGAGGAGGGGGTCAGAACATAAGTTCTGTGTGATTGGACTATAATAAACTCTTGTGTAACCCTACATATACCATTCAGTTATAATTTCTTGTTTATTAGGTTATTCACAATATTAGCACCCAAGGCCAAACCCATGTCATTCTCGTCCACTTACTAGTAGACTTAACCTAATACATCGTATATGTAATTTTCCCCCAACTCGTATAATCCTTTCCATGTATACGTACAGTCCCTTGTCGTATATCGTACGGGCTTTATCACGTAATTCTATACTACTTCAATGTAGTGCCACCATTCTTGAAATCGTTTGGACGGCCACCCTTGATCTGGCTAGGTTTCCTTATCATGAACTATCGAGTGTTCAACTAGGATTTATGCCACCTAGGGCCACTAGGGATTATGCTACCTATTGACGTATTCTAGATTCGATTAGGGTTTATGCCACCTAGGACTACTAGGGATTATGCTACCTGTCGAACAATGCCCTTTTCCCACGTATGTATCGCGAACCGTTTCCGATGTCTAGGTGCACATGTACACTATATGTGTGGCCCAAGTCCCGTGACAGGGCTAAATCAAGAAATACGGAACTCGGTCGGGAGCTTTCAGTTATCTACCGATGCAGATGCTAAGGTCTGTTTTTCTACCAGTGGTTATGGTCCCACGTGACCCCTCCCTCAACTAGTGAAAGGCAATCCAAGAAAATCAAGCACGAGAACTATACTCCTACCACCTATGCCCCACTTTCCTATTGGCCAGCCTCACCCACAGCTAGATAACAAGTATATGGTCTGTTGGGAGTTCTCTGCCTTTCCGTATACCTACTACGATTGACTGAAGATGGTAGGTAGACGACGAGTGCTATCACAAGGCTAAACAAGATATCGCCGTCTCACGCTGGTCCATCCTAGTCTTTAGGTTGCCTTATATTGCAACCAAGGCATACTCTTGGTTCTCCTACCACATACCTTAACCTCTGTGAGCCCAAGCAGATCATCTGCAACCTCACAGAGGGAT
The DNA here is from genome assembly GCA_030737875.1 of Allium sativum. Lineage (NCBI taxonomy): Eukaryota > Viridiplantae > Streptophyta > Magnoliopsida > Asparagales > Amaryllidaceae > Allium > Allium sativum. Next base: position 374,628 of record JASFAX010000073.1, read on the forward strand.
ACCAAGAGTACCCTCACGTTCCCCGAAGCTACGTGCTTCATAACCCAGTCCGCTGGAGCCTTTCTCGAAACCAGATAAACGTTCGCTCCTCCTTGTGTGTTTGTTAAGCGATGATCTACCGTATCGGGTTATTCATCTATTTATGGACTGGCTCAGTTTCCTTAACTAAGAATTATTACTTAATTGTTCTTAACTAAGGTTTACCACTTAGTTTCCTTTCCCGTTAATCTTGTTAACTAAGGTTTACCACTTAGTCCCCTTAACTAAGGATTACAACTTAGTTCCCGTTCTCGACCGTTTTCTTAACTAAGGTTTACTGCTTAGTTCCTATTAACTAAGGCTTGTTACTCAGTTATTATTCTCGTTGTTTTACTTAGTCAATTCTCGTTACCTTAGACATCAGACCACATATTCTCGCTTTATAATTCAACTTGTTGACTAAGGTTTTCCCATGAATTCAAGCATACCTTAAGTTCTCTTTTATTCGGTGATAGCGCATGGGTGTTTTCCCACAGTTCTTGCTTAGCTTACCCCATATTACACTTCAGGTCTTACATTACATCTTATGTCATAGTCTCTCTCTGTCCCTGGGACAGGTTTACCCCCTAATTAACCCTTCGACTATTTCAACTTCGATTTATAATAGGTAGCTAACATTCCCTATTTCCGTTTTTGGTTAAGTTTTGTTCATATGTTCGTGTCGACTTAACCAAATCTCCTTATAACGTTCATTCACAAATTTGGTTAAGTGTTGTCTTTGAATTCATGACTTAACCCTACGAATCATGTGCCATTAATTATTAATGCACCACAACCTCTCACATTAGACCTGTTGTTGTGGTCACTGGTTATGACGGGCGGTTTCGGGAAGAATTACACAATAACTTAGTCTAACCTCGGGTTTCAAGCGCGATATGACTAACTTCTCACATTAGGACCTATTGTTTGCAACCACTAGTTAGGCTGGGCGGTTCCGGGCAGGATTACATCGCAAACTCATCCTAACCTCGAGTTAGCCACGTTTCATGTTTGGTTCATGTCTATTCTAATTGGCATATGTCCAGTTCATAATCATGTCAAAAAATATATTAAGTTCATGTTATGCCAATTACCCAACTTACAAGCATGTTCTTATAAATGTCAACTACCAATTCATGCCATGTTCGTGTTTGTTTTAGATGTCAAGTTCATAAGCATATTCTAAATGTCATATTTCAAGTTTCATAATCTTGTCCCTATTTACATTACAAAAATTACTCAAACGTATTCATGTTCAATGCATTTCAATAGTGCCAAATTTCGAGTATCAAGTTCAATCTAGATGTCAAGTGTCAATTCCCCAAATCCAAGCTTTACTTAAAAACCCCCAATTTATATTCATGCTTGTAATCCCATTAACAGGTTACGTCTATCATTAAATTCATAATTCATATTCATGTCAATTTCATGTTCAAGTTCTAGATGTAAACTTCATGTCAAATTCCAGATGTCAATTCATATCAAGTTTGTGTTCTTATCCAAATTCAAGTTATAATACAGGTTTTATTCTAGAGACATGTGCCCATTAACAAATCCATAAGTCAATTTCATGCTTAAATCAATGACGTCAATTCTACGCCAAACCCCAAATCATGTTCATGCGTATAATTCTAAATTTGTTTTACGCATTCAGGTTTTGTCAATGTTATATTACGCCCAACCCTCTTTGTAATTTATAACCAAACCCTCCAGTTCATGTCATAGCCCAAAACCGAGCGTTCCCCTTTTTAGTTCGCAATAATCATTTCGTCGTATTCATTTCATAATAAAGCTAGGCTCGTGATAGCCTAGTCATAAAAAGATAAAAGAGGGAGAATAAAAGAGGACTTAATCATAGGCATAATATTAAAAGCGAACACATGACAATATTAGACATTACAGATCCAATTTTCACAATGATTTCATTTCGTGTTTACATAGGGAATGTTTGAACGATAAATCATAATTTTACACAAAAAGTGTATTATAACTCCACTCACAGTGTTTGTCATCTTCAAAATAGGAACGAGATTAATCTTCGAACTGATTTTCCCCTTTTTGTTGCTTTTGATTCATCCTTGATTGATTTCATGTCCAATTCTATTTATCTTTGATTTCATATGCAGCGTAGGTTACAGATCTGAATTCCTTCTCTTTGCGCAGTGATTTAGATCTAAGCCTCTTTTCTTTTTATTCGTGGTTGTAGCAATTCTAGATCTCATTCTTTTTAATTTTAAGAATAGATGTTGTAGAGAAAAGCGAGAAGAATAGATCTAAGATTTATTTAGATCAATAGCTTGAGGAGGAAGAAGAAATCATGTTAGAAGAGAGCCATGGCCTTGCCATGAATTGTTGTGGAGTTTAAAATGAGCCTAGGATGTTTATATGGGTGTTAGACCAACGTACTAGGCCTAAAAACTCATCTAGGTGCTCAAAAATGAACCTGGACAGCTTCTGGGGCGAATTTCCCGCTTCTGGACCAAAATTCCCGCTCCAGGTCACTATAGGTCGACCTCCCCAAGGGGGAGTCGACACTATGGTTGACCTCCCCCCTGGAAGGTCGACCCTATGGTCGACCTGGTCATTTTTTTTCTGTTCTGGGCTGGGCTGTTTTCTGATTTTTTGTTCGGGAGGTCATAACTCCTTCATACGGACTCCGATTTTCGAAAACTCGGACTCTATTTCATGTAAAATTTTGAGAGGAACGCATTGGTGATGTCCATTTCACTTAATTCTTGATATTAAATATCCTTATTTTACTATCTTCTCTGTTACACACACTATTATCGAATTAATTTTTCTTTTATTCCATGTATTAATTAATTTTCATTATACATCACCATTATTTACCTATATAAGCATAGTTTCATAAATTTTATTTCATTTTTAATTATATTAAAAATGCGGGGTGTTACATTCTCCCACCCTTAAAGAATTTCGTCCCCGAAATTCGATAAGAGTAAAATAGATAATCCCTCGCAACATCCAATTAGTGTTCATCCAATTGTTGCAACATTGTGCACATGTGCAAAGTGAAGTACATTATAGTAAAGCATGTATGCCTAATTTGGATCCACCTATATGTATGCAAACTTTAAATAAAACTTTCCAAAACATGATGCTCACATCCTAAATATATTTGCAGTTCTATATGGATGCAATATTTTTGAAAAATCAAAACATTTTCCGTTCAAATTTTCCCATACTCTTATAGAATAAGAGCATAGTTCATCCAATTTTCGCATCCAAAACCCTACCAACTATCTTTTAATTCGAGATTTAGAAAAATCTAATTTTCCAAATTCGATTTCTTATGTTACGAAAAGGTATAAAACGGAAAAATTCACATCCTCCGTTTTTCTTTTCTAATTGTACTTGGATTTTTATATAACTATTCTATTAAGATTTCCTATTTTCTTATCCAAGCACAACCACATAAGAAAATTTCTTTCTCGTATTTTCGACTTTATCTTGAAATAATTTCATATTTATTCATCTTTTTCTTGAGATTTTCATTTTCTTTCCCCCGTCTTGTTTTGTTGCTTTACTGAATTTATTGTTTTCTTGTTAGTTGGGCTATTCTTTAGCTTATTTGGCTTAGTCCAATTTCTCATGTTTATATTATTTATTTATCTTTTCAAATATGCTTTTCCGTTTTCTAGTCAAACAGTATCCTACACAGCTACAACTATGGGCTAAGGATCTTTAGACTTTATTACCTCTGACAATCGCGAGTCCACCTAACAGGGTCTATATAATTGCTTGCCCTTCATCACCTAGTAGTCACTACTAGTCCATGCTGTGTATTACTAGCCTATCCTTTTCTTTTTCTCTAGCAACAATTCTAGGTCTCAATGCTTATGCATTCTACGGGAAATTTGTTTACCCAATTTTTTTTTAACAATAATCAAAATTTAATAGAATAAAGATTTCAAAAACTCCTTTTACAAAATACAACATTTTCCTTTCAAGATTTTCATATATGAGAACTAGTAAGCTGTATATATGCTCCTTTTCATGAGAGAATTCTTTCAAAACAAGAAATCGTTGTTTTACATAATATACCCCACTTTAATTTAAAACCCAATATGCACTTTTCAAACATCAAGATACTTTTAAGATCAAAACTCAGAAAATACCACAAACTCTTTTACAAATTCAAGTTCTTAAAAGTTTATTATTGGGTCAGACTCAAAGCGGGTTTTCCACTCAACTAAGCTTTCCTAGGTACTTTCACAAATTCAATTTTCTCGACTATATATATTCCTAATCGATTTTCACACTTTAACCTTTTTTTCTAATTCCTAAGGTTTTAATTCTAGACCCACTACTCTAAAATACTAATATTTCAGTTTCCATTCTGTGGGATACTTTCTAGCTCCAAGTCATATTGTACACTTTCCCAACCACCTAATTGTTTCCAAAATTTCTATGTCCATGCCTTTAGTGTACAAACCAATATTCCAACTCTTTACATGTCTAGTGGGCTACTATATGGATTTAGGTTTATATATATAATATATTTATATTTTAGAAAATACAAATACGTTCACTCATTATCGCCCTAAGACCACTAAACCGAAGCTCTGATACCAGTTGTAACAACCCGGGTTTCGATAGACCGAATTTTTCAAAATCCAATCCATCGGACCCCGAGTTGGGTTCTCTGGTATCCTGCAGAAAAGACATAGAGAAAGAAACATGTCAGAGTTCGAAAAGCAGCTCACAGCGGAAGGAATAAAATATAATTTATTCAAAATAGCATTACCTTAATAATAATACTGCCAAGCCAGTAGTCAAGCAATACTACCTCTGTCATGAACCTAACCTGCGCATGTTGTGAGGAGGGGGTCAGAACATAAGTTCTGTGTGACTGGACTATAATAAACTCTTGTGTAATACTACATATACCATTCAGTTATAATTTCTTGTTTATTAGGTTATTCACAATATTAAAACCCAAGGCCAAACCCATGTCATTCTCGTCCACTTACTAGTAGACTTAACCTAATACATCGTATATGTAATTTTCCCCCAACTCGTATAATCCTTTCCATGTATACGTACAGTCCCTTGCCGTATATCGTACGGGCTTTATCACGTAATTCTATACTACTTCAACGTAGTGCCACCATTCTTGAAATCGTTTGGACTGCCACCCTAGATCTGTCTAGGTTTCCTTATCATGAACTATCGAGTGTTCAACTAGGATTTATGCCACCTAGGACCACTAGGGATTATGCTACCTATTGAACGTTTTCTAGATTCGATTAGGGTTTATGCCACCTAGGACTACTAGGGATTATGCTACCTGTCGAATAGATCCCTTTTCCCATGTATGTATCGCGAATCGTTTCCGATGTCTAGGTGCACATGTACACTATATGTGCATCCCGAGTCCCGTGACAGGGCTAAATCAAGAAATACGAAACTTGGTCGGGAGCTTTAAGTTATCTACCGATGTAGATGCTAAGGTCTGTTTTTCTACCAGTGGTTATGGTCCCACGTGACCCCTCCCTCAACTAATGAAAGGCAATCTAAGAAAATCAAGCACGAGAACTGTACTCCTGCCACCTATGCCCCACTTTCCTATTGGCCAGCCTCACCCACAACTAGACAGCAAGTATATGGTCTGTTGGGAGTTCTCTGCCTTTCCGTATACGAACTACGATTGACTGAAGATGGTAGATAGACGACGAGTGCTATCACAGGGCTAAACAAGATATCGCCGCCTCACGCTGGTCCATCCTAGTCTTTAGGTTGCCTTATATTGCAACCAAGGCATACTCTTGGTTCTCATACCGCAGACCTTAACCTCTGTGAGCCCAGGTAGATCATCTGCAACCTCACAGAGGTATACCAAGAGTACCCTCACGTTCCCCAAAGCTAGGTGCTTCATAACCCAGTCCGCTGGAGCCTTTCTCGAAATCAGATAAACGTTCGCTCCTCCTCGTGTGTTTGTTAAGCGATGATCTACCGTATCGGGTTATTCATCTATTTATGGACTGGCTCAGTTTCCTTGACTAAGAATTATTACTTAGTTGTTCTTAACTAAGGTTTACCACTTAATTTCCTTTCCCGTTAATCTTGTTAACTAAGGTTTACCACTTAGTCCCCTTAACTAAGGATTACAGCTTAGTACCCGTTCTCGACCGTTTTCTTAACTAAGGTTTACTGCTTAGTTCCTATTAACTAAGGCTAGTTACTTAGTTATCATTCTCGTTGTTTTACTTAGTCAATTCTCGTTACCTTAGACATTAGACCACATATTCTCGCTTTATAATTCAACTTGTTGACTAAGGTTTTCCCATGAATTCAAGCATAACTTAAGTTCTCTTTTATTCGGTGATAGCGCATGGGTGTTTTCCCACAGTTCTTGCTTAGCTTACCCCATATTATAAGTTATCCCACCCTTCAGGTCTTACATTACATCTTATGTCATAGTCTTTCTCTGTCCCTAGGACAGGTTTACCCCCTAATTAACCCTTCAACTATTTCAACTTCGATTTATAATAGGTAGTTAACATTCCCTATTTCCGTTTTTGGTTAAGTTTTGTTCATATGTTCGTCTGGACTTAACCCCATCTCCTTATAACGTTCAATCACAAATTTGGTTAAGTGTTGTCTTTGAATTCATGACTTAACCCTTCTAATCATGTGCCATTAATAATTAATGCACCATAACCTCTCACATTAGACCTGTTGTTGTGGTCACTGGTTATGTCGGGCGGTTCCGGGCAGAATTACACCACAACTCAGTCTAACCTCGGGTTTCAAGCGCGATATGACTAACTTCTCACATTAGGACCTGTCGTTTGCAACCACTGGTTAGGCCGGGCGGTTCCGGGCAGGATTACATCGCAAACTCATCCTAACCTCGAGTTAGCCACGTTTCATGTTTGGTTCATGTCTATTCTAATTGGCATATGTCCAGTTCATAATCATGTCAAAAAAAATATTAAGTTCATGTTATGCCAATTACCCAACTTACAAGCATGTTCTTATAAATGTCAACTACCAATTCATGCCATGTTCATGTTCGTTTTAGACGTCAAGTTCATAAGCATATTCTAAATGTCATATTTCAAGTTTCATAATCTTGTCCCTATTTACATTACACAAATTACTCAACCATATTCATGTTCAATGAATTTCAATAGTGCCAAAATTCGAGTATCAAGTTCAATCTAGATGTCAAGTGTCAATTCCCCAAATCCAAGCTTTACCTAAAAAACCCCAGTTTATATTCATTCTTGTAATCCCATTAACAGGTTACGTCTATCATTAAATTCATAATTCATATTCATGTCAATTTCATGTTCAAGTTCTAGATGTGAACTTCATGTCAAATTCCAGATGTCAATTCATATCAAGTTTGTATTCTTATCCAAATTCAAGTTATAATACAGGTTTTATTCTAGAGACATGTGCCCATCAACAAATCCATAAGTCAATTTCATGCTTAAATCAATGACGTCAATTCTACGCCAAACCCCAAATCATGTTCATGCGTATAATTCTAAATTTGTTTTACGCATTCAGGTTTTGTCAATGTTATATTACGCCCAACCCTCTTTGTAATTTATAACCAAACCCTCCAGTTCATGTCATAGCCCAAAACCGAGCGTTCCCTTTTTAGTTCGCAAAAATCATTTCGCCGTATTCATTTCATAATAAAGCTAGGCTCGTGATAGCCTAGTCATAAAAAGATAAAAGAGGGAGAATAAAAGAGGACATAATCGTAGGCATAATAATTAAAAGCGAACACATGACAATATTAGACATTACAGATCCAATTTTCACAATGATTTCATTTTGTGTTTACATAGGGAATGTTTGAACAATAAATCATAATTTTACACAAAAAGTGTATTATAACTCCACTCACAGTGTTTGTCATCTTCAAAATAGGAACGAGATTAATCTTCGAACTGATTTTCCCCTTTTTGTTGCTTTTGATTCATCTTTGATTGATTTCATGTCCAATTCAAGATTTCATATGCGGCGTAGGTTACAGATCTGAATTCCTTCTAAGCCTCTTTTCTTTTTATTCGTGGTTGTAGCAATTCTAGATCTCATTCTTTTTAATTTTAAGAATAGATGTTGTAGAGAAAAGAGAGAAGAATAGATCTAAGATTTATTTAGATCAATAGCTTGAGGAGGAAGAAGAAATCAAGTTAGAAGAGAGCCATGGCCTTAACATGAATTGTTGTGGAGTTTACAATGAGTCTATGATGTTTATATAGGTGTTAGACCAACGTACCAGGCCCAAAAACTCATCCAGGTGCTCAAAAATGAACCTGGACAGCTTCTGGGGCGAATTTCCCGCTTTTGGACCAAAATTCCCGCTCCAGGTCGCTACAGGTCGACCACCCCAAGGGGGGTCGACACTATGGTCGACCTCCCCCCTGGGAGGTCGACCTCCCCCCTGGGAGGTCGACCTAAGGGTCGACCTGGTCAATTTTTTTTTTCTGTTCTGTGCTGGGCTGTTTTCTGATTTTTCGCTGAAACTTCGGGAGGTCATAACTCCTTCATACGGACTCCGATTTTCGAAAACTCGGACTCTATTTCATGTAAAATTTCGAGAGGAACGCAATGGTGATGTCCATTTCACTTAATTCCTGATATTAAATATCCTTATTTTACTATCTTCTCCGTTACACACACTATTATCGAATTAGTTTTTCTTCTATTCCATGTATTAATCAATTCTCATTATACATCACCATTATTTACCTATATAAGCATATTTTCATACATTTTATTTCATTTTTAATTATATTAAAAATGCGGGGTGTTTCAACTATAATGGGATCCACAATGAGACTAATATTTAAGTGCAGTGTTTCAACTAATGATGTAGAGATAAACGAATGTGATGCACCAAATTCGAATAAAGTACAGACAGGATGATCAAACAAGAAAATCAAACTTTCGACAGATATTTTTCTACCTTCTTCCTGCCCCGGAGCCATGATAGCATGAACCTGGCCACCCGAAGTAGAACCTGCCCTCTGCCCTTGCTTCTTAGGATAGTCCTTGACAGCATGACCTGGATCACCACATTGATAACAAGCGAACTTCTTCTTCTTCCTATAGTCTTTCTTTAAATGGACGGGTATCCCATAGTTGTGACACTTCCTCTTTTATTTACCACCTTTCTTTTGTTGTTGGGCTTTCTTTGGATCCTCCTTCTTATCTTGCGGCCTAAAAGTACTTTCACCCTTCTCTTCTTCATGCATGTATGCCATATCAACAAGCTTTTCATACGTAGCCCGTATTGGAATGTGGGGCATAGCCAAACTGTGAAGCGGTTCATTTAGGCCCTTTGCAAACCTCAAGGCCTTATTATAAGGCGTATTCACCAACTCTAGCCCAAATCTCGCAAACTTATTAAATTCGGTCACATACTCCTTTACAGTCAAGTTTTTCTGCTTCAATGTCAAGAACCGCTCCATGTACATACTCTCCTTAGCTTGAGAAAGGAATTTCAACTCAAACCTTCCCCTAAAATCTGCCCACATCTCTACAGCATGCTCTCCATTAATAACCTCCCACCAAAACGAAGCTTCGTCCTTTATCAACAAAGCAGCCAATTGGACCTTCCTACAATCGTCCAAATCAAAAATGCCAAATAGATCCTCCACTTCTTTAAACCAATTTCTAGTTTCAACGAACGGTTCAGACCAACTAAAAGGTTTTCCACCCATCGAACGTAAGTCTGTACATATCTTGGAGAAAGCATCTCCACGCGGAGGAATGATTGGAGCTGGGGGAGGAGGAGGAGGAACGTCGGCCGGACCCGCGGTAGTGGCCCTAGCCTCGAGATATTGATGAAACCAACCGGGTAACGAACACCCTCTGGTATCTCAGATGCTCCAGACATGCTGAAAAGAAAAAGAAAGAGTTTCAAAACAAGGGAAGTGAAAGAGAGATGTATGGCTTGCTGGGATTATGCTCTTTAAAGTAAACTTCCCTTGAAAATAGCTTCTTTAAAACAAGTTTTTGAAAATACTTTCTATGAAAATAATACTTTTGAAAACACTTTTCAAAACATTTTATCTGCTCTTGTAACCATAGCTCTGATACCACGTGTAACACCCCATGTCCTTTAATGTCACTCACAAACGGAATGCATCAATGTCCATGAAGCGTTATTGTTGTATAGAACAGATAAAATACAAGAATAAATAAATAAAATAACACAGCGGAAGATAAAAATTATTTCATAGCATCATACTCAAAACAAGCTTACATAAGTAGTCTTCAAACCATTACAACAGGATCAACATTCTTTTCCAAAAACTTCAAAGTGCATAAAGAAGCAAATACTTAAATAACATAAATGCATAAATCCCCACTGAGCATAAGCAAAGCCATAAAGATGAGAGAGTCCAAAGTGATACATCTACTTGTAACACCCCGAATTTTCTATTAATTGTAAATTAACAAATTTAAGTATAATTAATTCTTAATGAAAGAATTAAGGGAAACGGGTTACGCCAATGCGTTCGTCTCGGAATTCTGCTTGAGATAGAGTCCGAGTTTGCGTGAATCGGACTTCGTATGAAGGAGTTATGACCTCCGGAAGTTTCAGAATTCAAATTGAAATTCAAACAGTTCAAAAATCGGTTCAAATTTCGAATTCAGAGCCAAACTGGGCTGGGCGGGAAAATTCCCGCCCAGGACCTAGATCCACCTGGGGGTCGACCTGGGTGACCAGGTCGACCATAGGGTCGACCTGGGGGTTGACCTGGGGGTCGACCTGCCCAGTCGACCTGGTTTGGCCCTAGTAGGCCTGGTCAGGTTCTTGTCGATTTCTAAGGCTTGGCTGTGTCACTAGGGCTGACAAGTCGCATTTTCGTTGGCTCCTCCCGAAATGAATAGTCTAGATTCATCTATGATCATCTGACGGCTCAAATCAATCTGAAATTCTATAAATACAACTTGAGTCTAAACCTAAATTCACACAAATAAATTGGAGATAGAGCCGTCATGCTACTGGAAGGAAGCCAAGAGTAGCCTCCACTCGTAGAAAGCTTAGAGACAAGCCAAAATCAAGGTTATAACACGATTCAAGCAACGTTAGTCTTCCCAAAGGAAAGCAATTCAAATTCAGAACTTAGAAATCAGAAAACAAGACCGTCGTTCGTTGTAAGTATAGTGATTTTTCCAATGTGAATAAAATTAAGACTTGATTCGTTGTAAATTGGAAATGGAATTGTGTTATTATGTAACAATGATGTTAATTCACATCTATGTAATGAAATGATTGTGGTATTGTGATGTTTGTGGTATAGTTGAGTTGATATTGATCTTATTGTACATGTAGAATCACATGCAAGTTGTATAGTTCATTTTGTAATCGACACCTATATGTTTATGTGATTATATAGGTTGTATGTGATTAAGATTTTATGTATATATATGCTAGAACCTTTATGCCTAAACGATTATGTTCACATACATGCTGGTATGTTTGTAAGAAAGTTGCAAGTTAATTGGATCCATGCCAAGATCCACTTTAATACATGTTTCATGTTGTAGTTAAATATATGATTGGATCTAGTTCACACCCTTGTCATAAAATTACACATACTTATGAAAATGTCATATGCTAGTGATGTTCGATGTTATGCCTAGATCCAAAACATGTTTAGGCTTATGTTGTCTAAATCATATGCTAATTTATGTGACACCTATTTGGTTAGAGACCTATTTCAATGCAAGTTCACATATATGTTGATTTAGGCTATGTTGCAAGTTCACATTCATGTTGACTATTTTGCAAGTTCACACCTACGATGTTCATATTGACTATGCCAGAAATGCCAAGTTTACACATATGTCAAGTTTATGTTTATGAATCCCCTTATGCCAATTTGTGTGCGCTAAATTAGGCTAAGTTTTTAGCCTAATATTATATGTTAAGAACCATGCGAACAAAAATTTGGCTAAGATTGTTAGCCTAATGTTTAAACGGGGTAACGTTGGGAACATTAGTAAAACTTGACATAAAAATATATGAAATTGGCATGTTTGTCACATGCCAAAATTGGTGGCATTTTAAACGGTACAAATTATTATACCAAAAAGGATGAACTTGGAAAGTGGGCCACAACATTTAATTGTTGACAAATTTACATATATTAAGTAATAAAGACAAATATGTAAATTTAGAAAATACGAATATGCTTAACACGAGGTTGGATTGAGTTGTGATGTAAACCTTTCCGGACCCGCCCGGTTGTCTAGTAGTCACAACAATACCTATCCAATGTGGGTGGTTAAGCATGAAGCCCAATAAGGACCCGAGGTTAGACTGAGTAACGGTGTAAATCTGCCCGGAACCGACCGGCACATCCAGTAACCGAAACAATACCTATCTAATGTGAGTGGTCGGTGCTTTAAAAAAAGCTAAGGACAGACTGTCAGGATGGTAGGGTTAATTTAACTAAAACACTTAACCAATTCAACATGTTAATGAAATTGATGGGTGGGGTTAGGTAAATACGGACACTTAACCACTTAACATGTTTGACTAGAAAACCCTATTAACGGGGACTCATTTCAGCAGTAACCCAATTAGGTATCATGGTACCCTGAAACTAGGCAGGGTGGGGCACGATTACTGGGCTGATTGTAAGCGGTCAAAAGAGACGGCAGTGGGTGCAACAGTGTGGGTTCTAACTGAGTGCGGGCGTGCGCACATTTTGGAGCAGACAAACAGGGCACTGGGGGCACCAGTAGTATAACCTATGCGTTCTAAGGATTGTGTCGGGTCGCCACCATGAGACTTGATACACCCCATGGTGGGGCCAGCATAGGTATCTACAATCTTTGGGGGCCGTAAGAGATACATGATTATGCGAGTAGGAGCCGACCTTTAGAAAAGGGGGATCACTTTACCTCCAGCATGGGGTGCCAGTTAAGACAATGCAAGTAGGTGCAGGGATATAGTATGGGGTGCGATAGTATATTCGATTCAAACTGCTTTGTCTTGGTTTATGACACTCTCCTATTTCCACTTTATACTTATCATGCCCTTATTCTTATTCTCATACTGAAGAGTCGCTAGACTTACCAGGCTTTATGTCTGACCCTATTTTCTTTCGTCTTCTTTTCTTCCGTTCCCCTCCCCCCTCTCAGGTCCACAGGGAGGAAACAACTTAGCTTAGTCAGACTCTTTGCAAGCTTCAAGATAGTAGATGTACGGTTCGGGGTCTCTTTCCCCTTGGCTATGGCGGTTGGACACAATCATGGGGATTTATGCAGTTTAATCATATTTTATGCTTCTTTATTTAATAACCAAGACAGAAATGATGTTTTAATGTTTTGGAAGTCGTTATGAGACAATTATGAAAATGTTTTGTATGAACAAGTATTTTATGAAATAAAAGTCCGTTTGTTTACGCTGCCTATACATATGTGTTTATATCTGTCTTGTGTTTTATCTGTGAATTTTACTTACAAACCTCCACCAAAGTTAAGGCAGTCCCTTGTGAGTGACCTTAATGGAGGGTGGGTTGTTTCACTACTCTTTTCAAGCAACTGAAAGAAATCGGCACTAAGCTGTAGTATTCCCTCCTTGCAAACCTAGGGGGGAGGAAAGAAAAGAGGTGGAAGCAAAACGGGTTAGACACAAAGTCTGGAAAGTCCAGTAATTTTAACAAATAATAGGTAAGGTAAATGATCAAGACATAAATAGGCATCATGATATGGCTGTAACATAGATAAGGTAGATAAAAAGGATGGACAAGACGATTCTGTTCCTAAGTACTAAGACAATCCTACATCTTGGCTAAGCGAACAACCCTCCAAGTACTAACCCCGAAGACCGAAGTCAACATCAGACTAGCACCCAAAGGACTATCCAACTCAACTAACATGTACTTCGTTACACCGCACTTTTGCTAACTTACACCACATTACTTAATTACACCGCACATCTTCTAGTCTCTATTTACTAAAGGTTGATAACTTCCCACGAACTGTACCCACATGACAAACTTGGTAGTTACTTGTACCAAGCTGCTATCATAGGTGTCGGCTTGCTCCTACCACCACTAAGGTACCCTTACCTTACCCATTCGTTCGGCTCCTTAAACCCCGTAGGCACCCGTGTTGGCCCCACAGTTGGGTGTATCACTCCCCAAAGTGGCAACCCCGATACCAACATAAAATGCACGACCATACCTACATGATGCAACAATGTCTTACCCACCAGCCCGGACCCATGCATGCATATGAACCCGTTGGACTCGCGTTGCCATCGCTATTCACGTTTTGACCTCTTACATTCAAGTCTAGTAAGCATGCCCCAACCCCGGCCTAGTACCGGGCCCAATTAGATACTCAAACGAGTTACTTGTTGAAACGGGTCCCCCATCCGACACAAGACTATTACCTACGCTTGGTCCCCTCTAGGTTTTTCTCCCACTTAACCATTTTAACTTAAATGTCCATGTCTTACACATGCTATGGTTAAGTCCATTCTTACATGTCATAATTTACATGTCTTATCTTATACCGTTTAAGTCCATATTTACATGTCACCCCACTTAACCCTCTAACCATACCCATGTCTTATTATGGTTAGTATTCCTTAATTCATTCCTTATGACGAACAGTGCATGACCTCCCATATTAGACTGAACGCTTTGTGGCCGCTGGATTTGCCGGGCGGTTCCGGGCAGTCTTACGCCACAAACCGGGTCTAACCTCATGTCATTAACCGTTGCGCCTATAATTCATTCCTTTGACCTCTCACATTAGATGTCCAATTGTGATAGCTGGATTTGTCGGGCGGTTCCGGGCAGTCTTACGCCACAATTGCGCCTAACCTCGTGACAAAGGTTTATTAATAATCGTATTTCACCCATACCCAGTTTTCATGTCGTGTACATCCAATTAAACATATAATCATGTTTATAATATTGCCTATTCCAAATTGTCACTAATTACATTTTAATTAGCCTTAATTACAAATTTACAATTATAGGCAATTTCATCAATTCCATGTAATTCATACCCAAATATGCCAATTTCAAATATTATCCAATTATCCAAAATATCCAATAATATCCAATTTTCCATATTACACATATTCCCATCTTTCCCACGTATTCGCATTCGCGCGTATTTTTAACATAGGCTCGAAGGTAGCCTAGATCCAAAAATAAAAGGATTAGGGATAAGAAGAGAGAATCAAATCACAGAAAATTGGTATTAACACAACATCATGAAATAAAGGGGCATGTAAACTGACATAGAGGCATAATGACAGATTCATCATGAATAAACTGATAAAAGGTATGAACTTTACATAGAAACATAGGCATATGATGACATGAATCAAAAAGGTGAAGACTTGGATGAGATTTAGATTACATACATACATATGAATCCGCTTTACAACTTCATCATGTTACTTTTAATCCCATTATATTGTAAAATCACCGTACTCACCTTTCATTGTTAAAGAATAGAATTATGCACTGAAATTGATGTATAAACATTGCGGTGTTGCTGATTTATCTTCTTGAATTGTTGTAGAAGCTCTGATCTTTAATTTGAGTTGAAGTTGAATACTTGAGATTTGATTTAGAGACGGCGGCTAGGGTTTAAGAGAGAGTTTGACATCATAATGGTGTCATAAATAATATTTATGAATTAGGGTTAGGTCGTAGGGTGTATATATAGGTGTAGGAAGTTATTTAGGCCTTAGGATTAACCCTAGGACTGATCTGGGCCACTCAGATGCCATATCAACTCTTAGGGCGAATCGGGCCACGGGTTGGCAGCCAAACACCCTGGATTGACCTCTAGTCGACTCTGAAAAAGGTGCGGTTCGGCTATTCCCCCTCCCGATTCGCTGTTTTGAACTTTTTTGAATATTTATTTATTTAATTCTTATATATATCTATATATATTTCTCTCATATGCATACAAACTTCATGGCTTAATAACTTCTTCATAATTAACTATTTTCACACTAAACCACTTTTTGAATTGCGTTCACACTAAGCCACTTTTTAGCCATTCCCCTAAAACAAAAATATGGCGCTGGCGGGGATCGAACTCTGTACCTCTTGTATGCAAGTCATATGTTCTAACCAAATGAGCTACTAAGTCTTTTTCTTACAAACCATAGAACAATGCTAAACATCATTCTTTTCTCATTCCTCTTTTTCAAATAAATTATTCTTTAATTTGTTATTTTAATATTCTCAGAAAATACGGGGTGTTACACCTCTCATATGTATATTTCCCCTCAAATTGAGTAACATATGCTCTGTTACCAAATGTAACAACCCGCCCGGAATGGGCCTATGTTTCGACCCACAAAAGGCCCATCGAAACTTAGAGACATTCTAAGGTCGTTGGTTCTTGTAAGGATTTCATTTGCATGGATAATACTAACACATACTTCGAATGGAAATCTCACACAGCGGAAAGAAAAAAATATAATATCCAAATAAGATGTACCATTATTTCAAAAATCTCAGAAATACACAGTCACAGTTACGTTCAATCAAAAGGTACATCAAATTGTTCATCTTTATAAAATTCCAAAAGAAGCATAGGAATAACAGCTAATAATATCATAATAACTTCATCTCCTCCGTCGTCTTCAATTAGGACTTCATCCATGGCTTTACCCCATCTACTGACCTGTTTGGATGTTCAGGAGAGGGGGTCGGAACATAAAGTTTTGTGTGAATGGAATATAGTATCACTTAATGTCAATACCCTATATTTTTAGCAGGTTACGTATGTTAAGGTATGTCTACGCAGCACATAAGGATTCACACAAACATAAGTATCTAACCAGTGGGGTGGATATCCAAGTCAATCGTCCATTAGTGTTTTTAGGGTAAAGACCCAACGAGGTGGCATTCTCGGTCACTTATGGCCCTACTAAAGGTGGATTCTTACAATCTCTTATAACCCTGAGGTGAACCTCTAGCCGTTTAAGAAATCCATCCTAGCATGTTAACGTTCTTAAGTCTACTCTCTCGCTTGTAATATGAGAAGTAGTATTGTGAACGTTACTACTTAACTGATATTACCCAGCAGGACACCAATGTCACTTAAGATTTCCCTTAGACAGTTGGTGAACACGCAATGACCATATATCCTTCAATTACCAAACTGTCCTTCGTTAAGACCTTACAAGCTGCTAAAGGAAGTGGACATCCCCCGTGAGCTACCATACTCCGTTAACCATTTTTATGCCTAACCGCTTTTAAAGGAGGAGGACCCAAAGACTTACCTTAATACTAATAAGGGTGGGTCCCATGACTTGGGTTCCTCTCCAAGGAATAAACCTTCGGTAGGACCCTAGTCCTAACCACTTAAGACCCGAATTATATAAAGAGGCGAGATAACCACTTAAGACCTTCTTAATGCATGGTAAACCTATTTGTTTTCACACATCAACTTATATATATATAGTTATATAGTTATATATATATATACACACACTATACCTCTCACATTAACCCATATACTTGTAGATGTTGGATATGCCAGTCGGTTCTGGCCAGGCTTCTACTACAAGTCGGTTTAACCTCATGTCTAGTGTACTAAGTCTATGAATCGCCCATGACACCTAGACATCTCACATTAGTTGGGCCCACTTGTAGTTGATGGATATGCCGGTTGGTTCCAGGAAGGTTTCTACCATAAATGGGAACTAACCTCGTGTTTATGCGTCATTTGTGTGTGTATGTATATATATGCCATTATATATACACACAAAAGCAAACATATATATGTATATTTGTTAAGGGGACGTTTCAAATTCAAACTTAACCTAATCGCATTTATTACACTAATATAACGTTAATTGCGTTAAATAATTAATATAATAATAGCTCCTAATTAACCTAACATTCGTATAACGGGAAAAGTTCTAATCGGGATGGCAATTGTCATTTATCAAATTAAGGCATACAAGTCTAGATCTTTCCATATTTTATAGCTACAACATAACATGATGGCATAATGATCATACAGCAAATAACAGTAATTGAAAACATACATAAACGTAACAACTACAACTTGTATCCTAGGCATGTAGAAAAAGTCTTCAATATTAAATTAAAAGTAGAGTATTTCATGCATTCAATTTATATTTCACCCAATCCACCCTCTTTGTGGTGTTATACACCCAAAAATGTTCGCATTTGACTTATTTCAATTTATGAATGCGTTTACACCCAAATTAGGATCTAAACCCAATTCAATTATGAAACAATTCAAATCCCAACCTTTTTAGGCCAAATCAAATGATAATTGTGGTGAATTGCATAAAATATAGATAATAATATAATACTCATGTTTACTTTTAATTCAATTCAAAAAACACAATTCTACAAAGCCAATATGACAATTCCTATATGATTACAAAGTAGAAGATTTGGGGATTTTTCATGTTATATTATCGCATAACAAAATCTTCATAGGCATAATAATTCATATATAAAACTTATAATAATATGAATATGCCTTTAAGAAAAACTAGATTCCACTCACAAATTAAGTGGAGATGTGATAGAAATCTCAAGATCTGCGGCGGTTCTCAACGTTTAAGTGAGCTCTGATTGATCTCCTAACAATATAAATATAAGAAACAAATAATTAGTTTCTTAGATATATTGTTTGTGCTAAATTCCAACTTTCTAAATTTATATAAATTGAAATAGAGAGATATGTAATGGAGGTAGAAAAGTAGAAGAACCTTCACCCTTTTTCTCTTTATTTTCTAATGGAATTAAGCAGCATGGAGGCAGAGGTTTAGATTAATTAGGGTTTCTAGTGTGGAGTTTGAGGGGTTACTTATACTTGCTCGTGTGAGCAGGAGCAGTCAGATTTATAAAATTTAATCGGAACCATCCATATAAACATTACCTCTTTAGAAAACCCTAATTACATAGCCTTACTGGGCTATTCCAGCCGTTAGGGGTCGACCCCTAGCTGTTGATCGTCGGTTGACACTCCTTAGGGGGAAGGTCGACCTCCTTCAGGCTAGAACACCCAATTTGGCTCGTTGGCTGAGCTGTTAATTTTTATTAATATGTTCTTAATTTGATTTATTGTTTTCCATATATTCAATATATGTTGTCCCCTAATCCTTATCTCCAATTTCAAATTTGAATTTCCCTCGTTTTATTTTTAAATTATTTTTAATACTTAAGAATTTTACAGGGTGTTACATACATAATGGGAAATCTATTTATTTTGAACGTTATGAGCACTCTACCTTGTGGTTATATGGCTGTTGTTGCACAATTTTCATTCGAAACTAGTCCTAAGGTGTATGACTGGGATACACCTATTGTTTCTGTAGATCTAAGCCTCGGCAGCATTCCCCTATCGTATGTTTATATTTTTAGAATAGATTTACAAAGGCAGAAGGTACGAAGAAATGGTGTAAATCAGAATGTGAGAAGCACCTATTTATAGATTTGTAAAGTCAAATTCAGCCTTTAGATTCTAGGGTTTTAATCCAAATCGTACATATGGCGCTGAATTAGCAACAAATATAGCCCGAAAAACCGTCCAGATTCGTAGAATGAATCTACCCAGATCGGCAGTGGGTCAACTTAGCCGACCTTGGGTTGACCCATAGGTCGACCTAAGCCGTTTGTGGGTCGTCCAACAACGGTCTGGCTTACCGTCGCTTTTCCCTCCTCATTTCCTTTGAATTGTTTCGAATATTTTTATATAATATTTATACATAAGCTCCTCATATGTATACAAACTTCTATGGTATATAACTTCTTCATATGTCATCTGTTTTACGCAAAATTGGGGTCTATCTGAACTAAAACCTCGAGACGAAGGCAATGGTAATGTCGGTTTAACTTAATTTGAATATTTTAATTAAGTTATTCCCAATATATTATCTTAAAGGTTTGGTTATAGTGTATTAAATTTTGGGGTGTTACATTCTCCCCTACTTAAAGGATTTCACCCCCGAAATCTCCAAGTCAAGAAGAATGTTACTATCCTAAAAACCACCTACAACCATCTACTCATCCATCATCCATAGGCATCCATCGTCCTTAAGAAATTTCTAATTCTTGTATGAACATATGCCAATGTGTCGTGTGTATATCTCCTTACACTAATGCGAAAATCAGGCGGTCGACTGATTCATTTGGCCTCCTTAATGCAATATATGTTTGTTTCATGAATCCAAAAGTATGCAAATAATCTTAGTATAACATATAAACTCTATATGTGTGCACCATCATTCATCAAAATGCAACATCCATATGATGATTCACCCATTGTCATCCATAGAAAATTAAAATGCACACATATCCATATGTGATATTTAAGTGATTGAGCCGATCTAGTTCCTAGTGTGTGTATATGTATCAACGAGAAACTAGAAAACACATGCATCCACTTGCAATCATCTATCATAACATGTTTTAAACACATGTTTCCAACCATTGTATTCTACCTAAGGTTCGAACGATAGGATAAATATACTTGAATGATAGAAGCAAATGCAAAGTAAAGTTGGGAAAGAAGTCTAGAACATACTTTCAAAAAGAAAAAGATAAGAAACGCTAATCCTATCTTCGGTTTCCACATCGCATCTTTGCGGTCTTCTCCCCTTTCCACTTTCACCAATTTGATTTCCTTATTATGTAGCTTCTTGATTTCTGATCAAAGGATATGAGTAGAAAATCTTCTCATTGATGCTTCCTTCTCTACCTCCACATCCTCAACTGTGCTCGGGTCGACTATCTCTGTCATATCATGGATACATTTCCTCAAATGGGAAACTCGAAACACATAGCGTACACCCGCTCTATCCGGTAACTTAATCCTATAGGCAATCTAACTTATCCTCTCTACTATAGGGTATGGCTCTACAAATATTGGCGTCAACTTCCCTACTGAGCCAAAGTGAACTACATTCCTTAGAGATAATACCTTAATGAAGACAATATCTCCCCCTTAGAATTCCAAATCGGTCCTCTATTTATCGGCATATGATTTACGTCTATCTTGAGCGCCTTCCATTCTTCAGTGGATAAGATCAATCTTTTCAGAAGTATCTCGAATCATCTTGGGTCCAAGTAGAAGTTTGTCTGTAGACTACCACCAACAAGTCAACGATCTACAAGGTTGTCCATACAATGCTTCGAAGGGTGCCATTCTTCTCTATTGGTAACTATTGTTGTAGGCAAACTCTATGTTTGCGAACAAATTAAAAAATTGTAAACAACTGTAAAATCCGTTCGGCTTTCCTAAACAACAAGGATTATTGTCGAACTCTGGGACCAAAAATATTTTAATTAATAAATCCAATCAAGTTATTCTAGGATTTTGATTGACTGAAAACATAGAAAATAACAACAATTAAATCAAAAGAGAGATTTATATAATAAGAGAAAGCAATTAGGGGATAATGACATAGATTGGATTCTTACTCATCAATAGCCAACAAATAAATATATATCTAATTCATGTTTCTGTCACACACATGAATCAACGATAAATACGTTCTTAGAAACAAATAAGTAAATAACGACAAGCATAGCATATGCAGGAGCTGAGCTCTTAAACAACCATAGACTATCAGGATAGATTCACTAATTAATTTCTAAAACCCTAAAATTAGATCTAAATCTAATAATTGTTAGATCGAACACGAATATATCCTATGAAGAAGCATATCTCTTAAACGACACAAAATATAAAGTTCAGATCTAACCCTTGATTCAGATCCAGATCTACATGTATAAAGTCCTCATCTTTTGGCTATGTGATTCTGTTGAATCATATCTATTAGCGTCACCACCCCCTAATCAAAGGGGATTAGCTAGACATAGCTAAAGAAGAAGAGAAACGGAAACTAAATAACATGAACATAAATAAAATAAAATAACAACTGAGAGAAAGGAGAAGAAGAGTTTTATTCCAAGAAGAGAATTACAGAATAAAACTAAGTGTCTTTACATGAATAAGATACAAGGTATTTATAGTTGTATTGGCCAAGGCAAAGAGGCTCATTACACAATGTAGGCCAAAATCCCTTTTTCAAAATAATACATAAACCAAGTAGCTAAGTGTGAACGCATGTGAATGGAAGGCCTTTCAAATGAGCCAATGTGAACGCAGCATGAGTGAGATGCCTTGCAAATGAGCTAATGTGAACGCATATGAATGGATTTGCAATTGTAATGGTTTGCGGGCATAAAATGGCATCAATTCCAACTGTTCTGAGCATGAATAGGAACTCCATAATCCTATATGACCAGCTATCATTATGAAAAGGCATTGAATCTTTAAAATATGCGAAAGAAGATGGTTGAACAACAACATTTCTTCAAACTTTAATCTAGCTCTCAAAATCAACACTCTTCTTACACCAATTCTTCAAGCTTTTCAACAATTAAGTGCTTTAATCCATTCATCATAAATAAGCTGGAAATACAACTAAAAATACACAGTATTAATTATTTAAAAGATAAAACAAGATAAATACGCGGATAAAATATACACATTTACGTGTATATCACTCTACCAAAGGGAGATGCTCGTCCCAAGTCCCTTTAAAAGCTAGGATACACAATCTTAGAAGATCCTCAAGAATTCTATTCATCCTCTCAGTCTGTCCATCTGTCTGAGGGTGATATGCATCGTGCTCAAACGTAGTTGTGTACCTAACGCCTCCTGTAATCTCTTCCAAAACACACTAGCAAAGATGGGCTCATTGTCGCTTACCATACGGGAAGGTACCCTATGCAATTGAATAATCTCTCAAAGATATACTGATGCCAGCAAAGTCGTCGTCCTCTTACTCTTAGCAGAAATAAAATGAGCGCTCTTCGTAAGTCTATCCACGATCACCCGAATGCTTGTATTTCCCTTCCTTGATCGGGGCAATCCATCGATGAAATCAATATAGATGCTCTCTCACTTCCATTGTGGGACATCCAAGGGCTAAAGCAATCCGCCCAGTTTCTTTTGTTCAACTTGTACTCTTTGGAAAATCAAGCATCGAGCTATAAATTCCACAACATGTTTCTTCGTGCTAGTCCAAAAGAAAACCCTCTTCATGTCTCGATACATTTTGTCGCCTCCTTGATGGATAGTCGTCCGAGAATGATGAGCTACCTCAAACACTGCCTTAAGCAATTGCCCAATCTTAGGGACACATAGCCCTCCATCTCGTCTTAGCCACCCTTTCTCGTCCACAGTATGTCTATCAAGGTGACTAAAAGTCTCTCCTCTATCAAGCTTGTCCAAGACGTCTGAAGTTTGTGGGCCCTCCCGCTGCATAGATCCAATACGCTCCAAAAGAGTAGGTCGCACTTCCAATGATGCTAACAATCCCAATGTGAAATCCGTAAATGGCTTAAAATGAAAGGTTGAGATGTACTCCAAGCTTTGCCTTTCTATGAATAGAGAACTCAACGTCATCCTTTGTCTACTCAATGTGTCTGCCACTACATTACCCTTGCTCGGGCTATAAGATATCTCTAACTCGTAGGACGTTAGGAACTTCATCCACCGTTGCTGCCTTAGGTTGAGATCCTTTGGTTAGAAAAAGTACTTGAGTGGATTATGATCTGTATATAGCTCAAATCTTTCTCCAAGCAGATTGTGTCGCCAAGACTTTAATGCGAACACTATTGCAGCTAACTCTAGATTATGGGTAGAGTGGTTCTTCTCATGAACCCTCAACTATCTTCTTCCATAGCACACTACCCTTCCCTCTTGCATTAGAATGGCACCAAGCCCTATGCCACAATCATCTATGTAAACTGTGAACATCTTGCTTCCATTTAGAAGAGTCGGAACTGTGGCTGTTGTCAGAGCCCTTTTCAATCTCTGAAAGGCATCCTCACAATCAATGCTTCATGAAAAAGCCAAGTTCCTTTTCGTCAATCGGGTAAGTGGGGCCGATACTCATGCAAAGTTCTTGATAAACTTTCTATAATAGCCCGCCAACCCTAGAAAGTTTCTCACCTCCATCGCATTCTTTAGAGCCCTCCAATCTTGAACTACAATGACTTTCGCGGGGTGCACTGCTATCCCGTCCTTGGAGACCACATGCCCTAGGAACCTTACTTTCTTTCTCCAAAAGTGACACTTAGAAAACTTCATCTTGAGCTGATGTGACTTGAGAGTACTTGAAACCTCTCCTAAGTTTTGGGCATGCTCCACCTCATTCTTTGAAAAGATTGGAATGTCATCCATAAAGACCACCACGAACTTGTTCAGAAACTCCCTAAACACCCTACTCATCAAGTCCACGAAATATGCGGGTGCACTGGTTAGGCCAAAAGGCATAACCAGCTACTCGAAGAAACCGTATGGAGTTATGAATGCAATCTTATCAATTTGTCCTCTGCCACCCTTAGTTGATGAAACCCGGTGGCCAAATCCATCTGCGAGAAAACTGATGCGCCTACTAGTTGATCAAACAGGTCGTCAATCCTTGGTAGCGGGTGCCTATTCTTCTTAGTGATCTTATTCAACTTCCCATAATCCGCACATAGACGAAGTGAGCCATCTGCCTTAGTTGAAAAGACGACAAGAGATCCCCACTTTAAAATGCTTCGCCTAATAAAACCTTTCTCAAATAGCTCTCCTACTTGTTTGCTGAGCTCCCTCCTTTCCCTAGGAGCCATATGGTGCACCGGTAGAGAAACTGGCTTCGCATTCTCTACTAAGTAAATCCGAAAGTCTATCTTTGTGCATAAGAGCCATGTCAACTTGCCTTTCAAACATCGCCCCCATCGGCATATGCAATAAAGCAAGTCATAGGTTGATTCAACCCTCTCACAAATCTCAGCGCCTTTTTGTGGAGGTGTATTCACCAAGTCCAGTCCAAATCTTGCCAGTTGATTGAACTTATTCACATAATCCTTAACAGACATGTCCCCTTGTTTCAAAGCCAAGAATCTTTCCATTTGTAATCCTCCTACCACCTGTGATAAGAATTTCATCTCGAATCTCTACCTGAAATCACTACAAGTAGCTATTGGTTGTCCAGCTTGCGTTACTTCCCACTAGGACGCACTACACCATATCAACAAATTTGGCACATAAGGATTCAGGTATAGAAATCAGAGAAAAACCGTATCAAATTTGATAATGATCAGATCTGTATCAAACAACAGTTTGCGGTATGCACCACCCCATCGCGAATGCTCCGGATCAGTTTATTTGATACGGTTGAGGGCCAAATCGAATGCGTATCATATTGTGCATCCCATTAGGCACTTGGAATTAATATTTTGGTCGCACCTCATTCCCTCTGTTTTACTTCAACAGTGACTCGTTTATTAGCCATATCTAAATAGTTAGATAAGGTTCTAAACCTAATTTAAATTTGATTCAAGTGTTAGCCATTTCAAAAGCCTTTTTTTATGTGAAACTTTTGGTCGAAAAAGCATACCCATCCCTCCAAAATTTTAATCCTTTTAGGCCCTCTCCCTCCCTTTTTTTATTTCTCTCATCTAATATTGTTTCCCTGGCCTATTTCCATTTCTAAAAATCGATCCCAAAAAATTATAGAAATCCGATAGTTGTCTGCTCAAATCTGCTTCTTTGTTATGGTCTGTAAATCGTGCGTCTCTATTGCTGGTAAAATTTTGGTTTGATTCGGTTTCTTGTAATCAATACTTTTTGCTTTATTGTTTCAATTCATGCTCAACATGTTGCAGGTCGAAGAGCTATTTATTGGTTTTTACCTAAGGGCAGTTACAAAGCAAGGTTGAACGTTGAAGAAAGTTAGGATTTCATAGTTGGTCATATTTCATCATGGTTATTGCACACGTTGTTTGATCTACTTCCTTGAATTAGCTAGTCATACTGGATATGTAGGATATTAACCATGAATTTTGTTTGTTAAACTGCCACACTCATTTCAGTAAATAAAACTAGTTTAGGTTAAATAATTAATTCATGTGTTGAACAATACGCAAGAATTAGCTAGTTTTTTTTTTACTTTTCATGCACCGTACATAGACAAATGTATTGAAACTAACTTGCTAAGGCCTGAAAATGTACTGAACGTAGACAAATGTACTGAACCTAGCTAGACAAACTAGGCTCGCTAAGGCCTAAAAATTCCTTTGATGTTTTAACGGAGAAAGATACGGGCATGTGTGAAGGGGGTAGGTCCATTTGTGATCCAGTGATAGGTGGAAAAAAACCATCTTGCTAATGAAAACATCCAGTGATTGATGCGATTTTTAAGTTGTACCAATTTTTGAATTTATAGGCAGGCAACACGCCATTCAATATAGACAAAAAGTGGAGTAGTGAATCTAATCAAAGATCTCCATACTATATTGATGGTGTGAACATGTTTATTTGTTTTGTTGAAGAAAACGGTGGTCAGAAAGGAGTGTATTTATGCCCGTGCAATCGTTGCCAAAATATGAAGACGTTGAAATTAGATAAAATTCATTTTCATTTGATTAGATGGGGTTTTATCCAATCATATAGCGTGTGGTATTTTCATGGAGGAAAAAGGTGGAGATGGGAAAACAACAACCAATTAGTAATGCCACAAGTACTGACGAGGCTGAACATATTGTGATGGAAGATCTAGTTAATGATGCAAATAGATTTCATGATTTTCAACCTGAAAATTCGTTGTTTGATCATGCTAATGTTGGAGAGTAGTGTACGGATGATGGCAATTGGTAGGCCAATGAAGTAATAACTATACACCACTTTGTGAAAGCGCAAAAAAGCCACTGTATCCTTCATGTACAAAAGGGTAACGAATCTGTATGTTATTGTGAAATTGAATAGCTTGAAGACCCAATACGGATTCTCAAATAATGGTGTGACTGCACTACTCAAACTAATGAAGGAGTTACTTCCCGAAGGTAACACGCTGCCAACAAAATACCACGACGTGAAGAAGTTCATTAAGAAAGTTGGGTTGAATTACAAAACTTATGACACATGCATCAATGATTGCATGTTGTACCGGAAAGATGATGCGAATAGAGTTTCTTGTACAAATTGCAATGAACCAAGATATAGGACGTCTTTTAATGACGAGAGATAAGGAACCAAAGTACCTCGAAAGATATTAAGACATTTTCCATTAATTTCTAGATTGAAGAGACTGTAAACCGTACCATGGATTGCAAATGCAATGACCTGACATGGTCATGCTAAGTTTGATTCAAACGTAATGTGTCATCCATGCGACACTTCTCAATGGAAAGCCATGGATTCTTTTGACAAAACGTTTACAGTCGAGCCACGAAATGTCACACTTGGAATAGCAACAGATGGTTTATGTCTGAATGCTTATCTTACTAACCCTTACAGTTGTTGGTCGGTAATTGTAGTACATATAATCTTTCTCCGTCTATGTGCATGAAACGGGAGTTTTCAATGTTAACATTGTTGATTTCTGGGCCAAAACAACCGGAGAAGGATATTGATGTTTATTTAGAGCCGTTGACAGACGAGTTAAAGCAGTTATGGGAAGGAGTTGTTACATATGATTCATCAAATAAATCCGAGTTTACAATGAGAGCTAAGGTTTTGTGGGCGATCCATGATCACCCTACTCTTGGGACTTTATCGGGATGTACAACTCACAGCTACTTTGCATGTCCTATTTGTGGGGAAAACACTTGTTCTTATCATCTTCGTGAAAGTAAGAAGATGTGTTTTATGGGACATCGAATGTATCTTCCTAACGGACACAGGTTTCGATACAACAAGACAAATTTCAACAATGAAAAAGAACTTAGTCATCCTAAAAGGCCATTGAATGGTTTTGAAGTTGAAAAAAGAGTAGCGAATGTCAAAATGAAAATCGGTAAACACAAAGAAGAATTTGGTCGAAAAAGGAAAAAGTCGACCGTTGAAGAAGGTGACAATGTTTCTGCTCAGTATAGGAGGTCTATCTTTTTTGATTTACCATATTGGAAAGCAAATATGATTCGACATAATATTGATGTTATGCATACGGAGAAGAATGTCACAGAGCATCTCATCAGCACTATTATGGACCATAAAGAGAAGTCAAAAGATGACATCAATGCATGCAAAGATATGAAAACCATGGTTATAAAACAAAAGTTGTGGGAGATGGTATATCCCGAAACAAAAAATAATAATCATACCAAAGGCAACTTTCACCTTGAGCAAAGAAGAAAAGATAAGATTTTGCATTATATTGAAAATTTTGAAAGTACCTAACAAATTCTCCTCTAACTTCTGCAACAACGTGAGCATCAATCCTCCCGAACTAAGAAATATGAAGTCACATGATTAGCACGTCATAATGCAACATTTGCTTCCGGTATTGATTCAACATACTTATACACAACATAAGGATCTACGAAATGTTGTTCATCATATTATCTATTCTTTAACATTTTGTGGTCAAAGGTGATCAATGGGGAACACCTTATAAAAGCAAAGGCTATGTTGGTGGAAGCAATGTGTGTTTTTGAAAACATTTTCCACCTGCATTTTTTGATATTAGTATCCATGTTATGGTTCATATAGCCGATCAAGCATTGGTTTGTGGCCCTGTCAGATATAGATGGATGTATCCTTTTGAACGGTAAATAACTAATTTCAGTTATGTACATTATTATTCGGTATAAATGGCTATCGTGTGCAATATATAATTGATCACATTCATAGGTTGATGAAAACATATAAAGGGTATGTGCACAACAAAAGATACATTGAAGGGTGTATTGCAGAAGGATATATCATACAAGAAGCTAGCCTTTATTACATGGAATATATCCCAAACAGAGGTCATGGCAACCATAAACATACCCGCGAAGCATTTTTAGACGAGGATGATGAGTTTGCTAGTGAGATACCTTTGGATAATGGTAAAGATATAATGTTAACCTAAGTGCAATTCAAACAAGTGCATAGTTGGGTCCTAAATAAGTATGATGGATTGGATCCATGGAAGAAGTAAGTTCATGAAGTAGGTTTCGAATTTCCAATTTTTAATTCAATTTATATATTCATTTCGATATGTGTTATCTACGTACAGAAGGTACAATTCCTATGTGAAAAGCATTAAAATGAAGGAAAAGATCACTGATAATGTTGAAGAAAATTGCCTGTGGATGAAGATATTTTATCACAAGTGTTGGGTAAGGATACAAGGGATAAGAGCCGCATTGTTGGGAGCATCATACCAAAGATGCATGTTAAGGCTTGTGCCATTGCACATAAACAATTCAAACATGTTCGTGAAGACAATAATGAGTTGAAACTGAGGGTAGGAAGCTTGGAGGGTATGATGACTGATATGAAGGGTACAGTGGGAAATATGCCGAGGAAAATGGAGGTTCTGATCAACATGGTAGGAACTTTGACTGATCAAGGAATTCGCGCACCGTTAACTACGTCAGATGGAGGACGCAGCAGTACACAAATCAGTGCATCAAAGATTGTTGCATCTCTGATCTAGGATATGACCAATGTGGCGAACAATCAACGATGTGAAATTCTTAACTCTGATCTAGACATAGTACTAACAAGTATTTATTAGCAGTAAGAAATCAAACTTCCCTTCAAATTTCAATCTACTGTGTAATATATAGTTAGCTTAAGCATTTACGGATGGATGTTGCAGTGCCGGCTCGAGTTCATAAATTAAAAAGAGTTTGATTGCATCTGGTTGCATAGAACTTGTTTGCTGGACTTTTTTGGGTATGCACGATGGTTTGGTTTCATTTTCATTGACCTTATTGCTAATAATTCTAAAGCGAGTGCTTAAAGTCTAATGGATATGTACTCCAGTCTTTCTGTTTTAATAAAATTAAGCATATTTTATTAGTACTGTCCTTTGAAACTCTCGACTTTATTGCAACAGGTACTGTATGTCGAGATCCTACGTCATCTAGATGTCATGGGGTTACTGTACCACCTACACATGAAAAACTAGTTTTGTATAGTATACTGCTACCAGATGAGAAAACCAACAAACTAAACCGTCAATTTGAAGAGACCTTTGCTGAAGTCGGAGTGGGTGGGTTTATGTGTCATGTGAAGTCCCTAATTCGTTATCTTTAGACGTTGGAGCAGGTATATATAATTTAACACTTGACTCTTCATTTACTTATGAAATAAGAATTCCCTGACAATTGCGTTTTCATTAGTTTCATGAACTCTCTTTGGTGGCATACACATGCATACGTGTGACATGATATGCACACATAAACACAAAGCCACGATACTGACCTGCCCCGACCTTAACTGCCATGATGTAAGCAATAATAGATCATAGTGTTCACTCCGAATATCGTGGCTTTGTGTTCCATTTTATTTTACTAAGAAAATACTCTGATTATTATTTGTTAATGTTCTACAAATTGATTGATCCGCTGATAATACATGTGTATATTTGCGATTCATGAGGAATTGTTTCGTATTGTTTGCCTTGATCATGTTGCCCTTGACTATTTGCCCATGTATTTGTTACAATACCAAACAAGCATCAACAAACTGTCCTTTATTGGGCATATGGAAAGTCACAACACCAAACAAGCGACAACGCGAAACAATTCCATAGACAGTAAGTACATGGGCAAAAAGGTCAACATGATCAAATACATGTATTTGATCATGTTGACCTTTTTGCCCATGTACTTGTTGTCTATGGAATTGTTTGGTGTTGTCGCTTGTTTGGTGTTGTGACATTCCATATGCCTATTTCTACTTCCTGCACCTGAACTTTATTGTGACCTTCCATGTAGTGGATCGAAAGTCGGTGGATACCTTGAAAGTAGCAATATATTTGTCAGCTATAGTCTACGACTTATCGATGAGTCGACTAATTGGACCTCTGTCGACTCGATTACTACCATAATAACAATGATGCCCTTAAACATGCACATGTATATGCCTATTTTCCCATGTTTCTTTGTCGCCATTACTGACCTCTATGATGCAGCACCTATTTACCCACATGCCATGTATTAGTTACACTTAAACTGTGCACATGATTCGTGCACACATCAACATTTAGCATCTAGCTTATGCTCATCAATGCATGCTTTGAAACATATAAATTTTGTACATTCAATATCAGCATCTGTTCATCACTGCTTTAATTTACAACAACGTACGTGAACTACACAACATGATCAGCACGCTCAATCTTCCCAGTCTGATCCTGCAGTTTTATCACATATGTTTTTCCTTTAATTAAATTTGCTACTTTCAATAACCAGCTCAGTTTTATCAGACTTTGTAATTAGTTGAAAAATCTATGACAGTTTCCGTTTAATAATTGTACTACACTATATAAATTGTGCTATGAAAATTCTTGTTATGCTTTGTGTATAATTTGTGTTATGTTTTGTATAAATTGTGATATGTTTTGTGTTATGGAAAATATGTATTGTAATTTCTGTTTATATATATATAATACACACACACACACACACACACACACATATATATATATATATAATAAGATACGGTTTAAGACCGTGTCTGACTAACATCATAGATACGGTCAAAAAACGTTTCTAATATATGGGAAAGCAGCGTACGTTGTAAATTAGCTATGGTTTATATTCGCATCTAGTTGCCATTTAGATACGGCAATGAGTCGTTTCATTTTGAACTTTAGATACGGCTACGTGGGCGTATCAAATTTTCAGTTGGATATGGTTTATAGCCAAATCTAATAATTAGACACGCCTTATTTTGATACGGCTTACAGGCATGCAAAACTGCAGTAGATACAACTACTAGCACATTCTAATTAGCATATATCGTGTAGTGAGGAAGCTTCATCCTTTAGTTGCCATGCTGCCAATTTTATAGTCCTTCTATCGTCGATCTCAAAAAGCCCAAACAATTTCTCCGTCTCTCGTAGCCAATTTCGTGCTTCAACAAAGCTCCCGGTATCATGGAATGGTTTTCCTCCCATAGCGCAGAAGTTTTACATAACTTAGAAAAGTTATCTACTTATGGAGGTGGAGCAACCGCAGTTGCAGCTGGGGGCAGGGCATCTCCTTGTCCTCTGGCAGCTGTCGTAGCCTCAAGATACCTACGGAACCATGTCGATAGCGGAATGCCCTCGGGAAGATTAGGTGCCCCAGATATGCTGAAAAGAAAAAGGATTCAACAAGAGATCGAGAGAATATTGGATATGGCTTGAGTGGGTATGTTTTTTAAAAACAGACTTTTATTTGAAACTATTTTTCTTTTGAAAACAAATTTTAGAAACTTTTTCTCTGATTTTGTAAACTTCAACTCTGATACCAAATGTGACACCCCATTTCCGTTAATGTCACTCGTAAGAGAATGCATTAACTTTTGTTAAGCGCAATAGGTAAATAGTACAGAAATTCACAAGACAGATATAAAATGAGCAGTGGAAAATTTTAACTTCATTATGAAAAATAAAGCATAGTCTCAAACAAGTTACATCAAATCCAGTTACATCTAAAAAAGTGTCTCAAATCTATTTCAAAAAACATCTCATGAAATAAAATATCAAAGTACGTAAAAGCATATCCCTCGTCATAAGCCATACTATAGTAGAGAGCAAGTCAAAATGGTACATCTCAAGAAATCCAAGTCCAACCTGTAAGAGAAAGTCCTAATCACTGTTGAGTGCTTCCACTCTGAGGACCTGGGGGAAAGGAAGGAAGGGGAAAAATAAAAAGGGTCAAACATAAAATCTGGTGAGTGCCAGTGATTTCCAAATATGCATAAAATAGAAATGCCAAGACAGGTAAATAAGACTGGATGAGAAAGGTACAGTGTCATATAAGGTCAAACTAACAAAACAAAACAGCATGATAGACATGAATAACTGGAATAAAACATGATCGAGTAGTGCTTCACATTTATATCCCTAAAACATGTATGTATGTAACAATACTAGTATATAACAAGTCCAACAGGAATAACATCATGATTAAACAACAGGATCAGACGTACCCTAATTACATAACCGGATTAGGTGTTAATCTAATTACACAACTGTAGGATTAGGTATACCCAAATTACTACCCATGCAATCAGCAATAGGGCATATCACTCCCTAACCCAGCAACTATATAACAAAGACCTATTTACTGGTGTTACAGCGTCTTATCTTCCTTACTCGGACCCATGCATGCTCATGACTCCGCCAGGACGTTCCTGTACCCACCCCATGTGAACCTCTTACTATCCAGTTCAGTAAAGCATGCCCTAGACCCTACCTAGTGCAAGGCCCCCTATAACAAGGTACCAACAAGTATGCTGACTGATATGGGTTCCAAACAACAGATTGACACAAGCCAAACCGCCTAAGCTTATGCCCCCAAAACTGGGATTTAAAAGTCCCGAAAACCCGATACAACAGAAGAACAAAGGAGCTCTTAGCTTATTAATACTCATGCATAACCTAGTAGGTTTAGGTTTACTAATAGGCGTAGTTTTAATATTACATGTCATTATGTGTGTACAACCCTTCCCCAAAACACCTGCCCAGATGTATACAATTTCTATAACGTTTCAGTTTATTAACCTACATCTGGTACTTATTATATTTTAACATGTCATTTGTTCAATGACTGTATTAAGCCAAGTCTAACATGTCCAATTCATACGCATACTATTCATCAACTATGTTCCCAAATTACAACATATTCAGGCTTATGCATATTATCCATTTCTATTGATTTACAACAAGTATGTACACATTATCCCTTTTATCCGTTTACAACAAGTTTAAACATGGGTACATTATCCCTTTCCTAAATATTAGTTAAACAGTCCCAATTTAATAACATGCCTAAATTCCTCTTTTTATGTCATTCATTATTGCCCCAAATATACGCACACTTTAATCCGATATAGCCTAGGCTTAGTGTGACACCCCACGTCCGTTAATGTCACTCATTAAGGGAATGCATTAAGTTTTGTGAAATATTACAAGACAGATATAAAATAGCAGCGGAAATTAAAACTTTATTAATCATAAAGCATCGTGGTTCGAAAACATCACATGTCTGAAATACATAAAAACCATTACATCATTGAAACTACTGTCTTGTACTTTAAAATACCAGAGTACAAAATAAAAGAAGCAAAATTCCCCAAATAAAACATAGCCATAGTAGCAAGGATAAGAGCTTAAGCCATACGTCTAAGCTGCTCCAGTCAAATGAGAGCAGAATCATGGTCAAGCCTGAGCATTCCTACCCTGAGAACCTGGGGGGGGGGGACGGAAGAAAGAAGAGGAAACAAAAAGGGTCAGACATAAAGTCTGGCGAGTCCAAGTTACTTTTAGCAAGTAAATAAGTAAAAGTATCATGTCAGACATATAAAGTGGGTAAGAAAGATAACACGATATAAGGTAGTTATGACAAGGTAAACATGATGGAGCGTATTTGCTTTACTAAAGATTTCTCTTTCACTAATACTAGTATAACCAGAATGAGATGATCCCAACAACTGTAAGATGTTAGACTCAAGCATACGTCCAGATGTATCCTAACTACTACCATAATCGATCGGCTCCCTACACTGTAGATACCGTGTGCCGACCCTACAGTAGGAGGTATCACTTTCCGAAAGTGGAAACCCTTCGTTGATGTGCACAACCATATCTGCTGGTGTCAAGGTAGTCTTATTCCCCTCTGCCTGGCCCATGTGTTCACATGTCCCCGGTTGGTTTGCGCCACCCACACCGTCCCCCACGTTTGGATCACTTACAATCAGCCCAGCAAGTGTGTCCCTACTCCAACCTAGGACGGAGTGCTTGTTCGATACCCTTAAATGGGTTACTGACTGAAACGGGTCCCACACACAAGATGATGCAAGCTCGCCTCCTTGTATTGCATCCCCACTACGATTTCCACAGGTTATGCTTACCAAAAAGGTGCCTTTAATTACATAACCCCAATATTCCCACATGTTATGCCTACCCAAAGGTGTCATTAGTTACATAACCCACCTTAGGTTAAGTTTGAGGGCCTATATTTAAATATTACCCAACCTCTCAGATTTACTTAACCCACTCACTATCCAAACAAATTTACTTAACCCTTACTCAAGTTCATGTTCATATAATCCCTATGGATTCCACTAGGTTAAGTATTCAAGTTTATTACCATATATTCATTTATAGTTACAATATGCTAGACCTCCCACATTAAGCCTATAAGTTAGGGATGCTGTATATGCCGCTCGGTTCCAGGCAGAATTTTTCCACAAGTCAGGCCTAACCTCATGTCTTAGCACGTCTCGTATGTGTGCACTTAGGCCTCCCACATTAGATTCACCACTTGTGGTCGCTGAATATGCTGGTCGGTTCCAGGTAGACTTCCACCACAAGTGCAATCTGACCTCGTGCCTAAGTGCAGTTTACAATTTTAAGTTATTGTAATTCTAGGCATTTTCATTATTAACAAATTTACCTATATCGTTATAGGTTTTCATGCCCCTTTTTCCTAAGTTATGTTCATAATGAACCATAAGCCCAAAATTAACATTATTACTCTTTATTCAAGTTATGCCTAAATTAATATTCACATACTTCATTTAGGTCATGCCTAAACATCCAATTACAGATTATGCCAATTTCAATGTTTTTCCCCTCGTTCCTTGTTTAACGCGTTCGCATATTTTAGTGGCATGTCTAGGGTCGAAAATAACCCGACTATATAAAATAAAAAAGGAAAGATGACAGAAATGAATATTCTAACAAAATTGACATAAAAATATAATGGCATAATGTTAAGATGGATATAAGAACATATCTGGTAAACTTGTGATAATAAAATTGGTTTTAACATAGTAGGGATGTCATAATAGGCATGATTAGATCTAAACAAGGATTTAGATGTCCAACTAATGACAGATCCAAATTTACCACAAAAATGATAGGTACAAGGTGATCTAAATAGTGAATTAGATCTATAATCAAAAGTAGATCTGACATGATAAAGGTTAAGATCCAAGTTAAAGTTATGTCAGAAAATCATGAATTCACAAATTACGATAGATCTGGTATGATTCAGTCACAGGGATAAATCCAAATTACAGTCATACCATGTTTTACTTTTAATTATTTAAACTTAAAGGTAACTTAAACTCACATTGTTTGGATTTAGAAAAATAGAGAAGAAAGAATTACTGATGTTGAATTTCAGATCTCTAAACTCTAACTGATTAGCTCTAGTTGATTGTTGAAGAAGAAAAGGATTTGGTTCAGTCTAGGCACCAACAACATTTAGGCCTCCACTGATTTCAGTGTGAGAAAATTAGAGAAAAGAGGCTGTATATATAGCTGCTAGCCCCCAAAACCGAGCTGCCATGTCAGCCCTAGGGGGTTGACCTACCCCTTAGGGGGTCGACCCATGGGTCGACACCCCTTCCCCTAGGCGGGATTTTTTCCGCTCACCCAGATTTTCAAGATTTGAACGATTTTGAATTTTCTTTACCATATTTTGAATTTCTGGACCTTTTTCTTGCGCATATACAAACTTCAAACTTTCATAATTTCTTCATACGGTGTCCATTTTAAGCAAACTAGTTGTCTATCTTGACCAGAATTTCGAGATAGACGCAATGACGTGGTCTGTTTTCCTTAATTATGAATATTAAATTAATTATTCTTTAATTTTTCCTTTTTTAGTGTTGTTAAAATACGGGGTGTTACATTCTCCCCTACTCAAAGGTTTCGTCTCCGAAATCTCCAAGTTAAGAAGAATGCATATCCTACCAACCACATCCATTTATTCATTCACCAATCACATGCATCCATTCTACTTAAAGATTTCTAATGCTTATATGAACATATGCAAAGGTGTGTGTGTATGTCCCAATACTAATGCAAAGATCAGGCAGTCTACTGATTCAGTCGACCTCCTTAATTCAATGTATGTTAGTGCCATGAATCCAACATGTATGCAAATAATCCTATTATAACATGTAAGTTCTATATGTGTGCACAATCATCCGTCCAAATGTAACATCCATATGATGATATATTCATTTTATCCATAAAAAGAAGAAAAATGCACACACATCCATATGCAATATGAGAGTGATTTAGCCGATCTAGTGCCTAATGTGTGTGTATATGCATCCACAAGCAACCACTGGCAACCACTTGCATCCATCAATCATGACATGTCTCAAACACATGCTTACATCCGTGGGATTCCTACCTAAAGGTCGAAGATTTGATCGATAGTGTATACTTTAAATAACAGAAACAAGTATAAATAAAAGCTTTGGAAAGGAAGTTAAGAACATACCCTTGAAAAGAAAAGGGTACGAAGAAGGAATCTTGTCTTCGGTCTTCCAAGTCGCATCCTATGGGTTATCTCCCCACTGAACCTTTATTAATTTGACTTCTCTATTGCGTAGCTTCTTAACTTCTATTCCAAGAATACGGGTAGGAACTCGTCTGATTGTCGCCTCCCGTTCCACTTCTACTTCTTCCAATATACTCGACTCAACTACTACTACGGTATCATGCAAGCACTTCTGCAAATGAGAAACGTGGAAAACATCATGAACAACGGATTGTCTTTCTGGCAGCTTTGCCCGATAGGCCATTTGTCCAATCCTTTCTGTTATGGGAAATGGCCCTACAAATCTAGGAGCCAATTTCCCTACAGACCCGAAGCAAAGCACATTCCTCAAAGGTGATACTTTAATAAAGACCATGTATCCCACTTCAAATTCAATGTCAGTCCTTCTCTTGTCCGCGTAGGATTTCTACCTATCTTGCGTAGTCTTCATTCACCGTCTAATAAGGTCAATCTTCTCGGACGTTTCTCTAACTATATCTGGTCCAAGTAATAGTCTTTCTCTAGATTCCCACCAACAAGTCGGCGACCTACAGGGTTGTCCGTATAATGCTTCAAAAAATGCTATGCCAATACTAGCTTGGTAACTGTTATTGTAGGCGAATTCCACTAAAGGAAGATGCTCTTCCCAAGTCCCTCCGAAGTTTAGGATACACAGCCTCAAAAGATCCTCTAGAACTCTGTTCACCCTCTCAGTCTGTCCATCGGTCTGAGGATGATAAGTGGTGCTCAAACATAACCGTGTACCCAATGCTTCTTGCAAGCTCCTCCAAAATTCACTAGTAAAGATGGGGTCACGATCACTTACGATACTGGAAGGTACTTCATGAAGACGAACTATCTCATGAACATAAACTGCTGTCAACCATGTTGACGTCCTCTTGCTCTTAACTGGAGTGAAATGAACGCTCTTAGTAAGTCTATCTACTACAACCCAAATATTGGTGTTGCCTTTCTTCGATCTAGACAAACATCCTATAAAATCCATAGAGACACTCTCTCACTTCCACTGTGGAACCTCCAAAGGATGAGGTAAACCACGGGCTTCTTCTGCTCAGCTTTTTCTTGCTGACACACTAAACACTGAGAAACAAACTCTGCCACATCTTTCTTCATCCCAGCCCAAAAGAAAACCCTCTTCATGTCCCTATACATCTTATCTCCGCCCAGATGAATCTTCATTTTAGAATGATGGGCTTTCTCTAGGACTGCCTTTAACAAACTTCCCGTTTGAGGAAAACAAAGCCTTCCATCTCATCGCGACCACCTTTTACCATCTATGGAAAATCTATTGATTTGACTAGAAGTCTCCCCTTTAATGAGCTTGTCCAAGATGTCTGAAATTTGTGGATCATCTCACTGCAAAGCTCCTATTTGGTCCATAAGAGTAGGTCATATCTCTAGCGATGCAAACAAACCAGGCAAAATTTCGGTGGAGGGTCTATAATCAAAAGTCGATATAAAATACAAGCTTTTCCTTTCCACAAACAGAGGACTTAAGGCCATCCTATGCCTACTCAGTGCATCTGCCACCACATTACCCTTGCCAGGGGTATAAGAAATTTCGAAATCATAAGAAGCTAGGAACTCCATCCTCCTTTGTTTCCTTAAATTAAGATCTTTCTACGAGAACAAGTACTTGAGAGATTTATGATCGGTGTACAACACGAACTTCTCTCCAAGCAAATAATAACGCCATGTCTTAAGTGCGAATACTATGGTAGCCAGCTCTAAATCATGGGTAGGGTAGTTCTTCTCATGAACCCTTAGCTGTCTAACCCCATAACAAACTACCTTTCCCTCTTGCATCAGAACCGCACCAAGCCATATACCACATGCATAAGTGTATACTGTAAATACTTTATTCCCATTGGACAAGGTCAAGACTGAGGCTACTGTTAGAGCCCTCTTCAATCTTTGGAAAGCGATGTCATAATCTATATCCCATGAAAACGCCAAATTCTTCTTTGTCAGCTTGATGAGTGGGGCTGATATCTTTGCGAAGTCCTTAATGAACTTCCTAGAGTAGCCCACTAACTCCAGAAAGCTTCTCACCTCCGTTGCATTCTTTGGGACCTGCCAATCCTGAACTACAACCAACTTTGCGGGATCTACTGTTATTCCTTCTTTAGAGACCACATGCGCTAGGAATCTTACCTCCTTTCTCCAAAAATGGCATATGGAGAACTTTGCCTTAAGCTGATGCGCACAGAGAGTTTTCAAAACTTCTCCCAAATGTTGGGCA
Source organism: Allium sativum (assembly GCA_030737875.1). Taxonomy (NCBI): domain Eukaryota; kingdom Viridiplantae; phylum Streptophyta; class Magnoliopsida; order Asparagales; family Amaryllidaceae; genus Allium; species Allium sativum. The sequence continues at coordinate 414,216 of JASFAX010000073.1, forward strand.
TGCTCTTCTTCGCGCTTCGAGAAAATCAAGATATGGTCAACAAAGACCACGAAAAATTTATTTAGAAACTCCTGAAACACCCTACTCATTAAATCAACAAAATAGGCGGGTGCATTCGTCAACCCAAAAGGCTTTACAATCCATTCAAAGAAACCATTTGGAGTCCTAAAAGTTGTTTTGTCTATGTTGTCCTCAGTCACACTCAACTGATGAAACCCGTATCCAAGTCTAACTAACAAAATACTGATGCACCAACAAGCTAGTCAAAAAGATCATCTATCCTCGGAAGTGGGTGCCTGTTCTTTTTAGTGAGTTTGTTCAACTCCCTATAGACTACACATAAGCAAAGCGAACCATCCGCCTTTGTTGCGAACACCACCGGAGCACCCCATTCAGATATGCTTCGCCTAATAAATCCTTTCTCAAGTAACTCCCCTACTTGCTTGCTGATCCCCCTCCTTTCTCTTGGAGCCATATGGCGCACAGGCAATGCAACTGGCTTTGCATTGTCCACCAAGTATATACGAAAATCGATCTCACGCCTCGGAGGTAATCCCCGTACCTCATCAAAAACATCAGGATAGTCATGGACTACTGGCACAGATCGCAGATCATCGGTAGATGCATTAAGAGACTCTAGGAAACTAAGCATAACAGATCCTTGCGGGTCACAAGAAAATATCGAGGGTTCTCCCATGACAAGTCAATAGTCTAACGACCCTCCTCTCACAATCCAGAATGGCACCATATATGGTTAGCCAATCCATCCCTAGAATCAAACTATATCCTATAAAACTAAGCACTTACGCGTCACACTCAAATTCGACACCTAAGATAGATATTCTCAAACCCTGACAAATCATGGATAAATAAGCCGAACCAACAATGTGGCTTGAGAAAACTACGAGATCCACTACCATACTAGTATTTAAGTGCAGAGACTCTACCACGGAACTAGATATAAATGAATGTGAGGTGCCAGAATCAAAAAGAGTTCTAATAGGATGATTGGAAAGAGAAATCAAACCTTCCATGGAAATTTTCCTACCTCTATCTGGAGCACTGACCGCGAGAGCATGCACCTGCCCTCTAGAAGCTCCTGCCTTTTGACCTTGTCCTTGTTTCTTCAGGCACTCCCTAGCAAAATGTCCGACCTCTCCACAATTGAAGCAAGAATTCTTCCTTCTTTTGCAGTCCTTTACCAAGTGACCCTCTCGTCCGCAACTATGGAACTTCTTCTTATCCTTAGCCTTGTCATTCTTTCCGCCCTTCTTTTATTGTTGTTGTTGTCCTTTCTTGGGCCATACCTTCTTATTTTGCATTGTTTCCTCAGCGTTAACTTCCTTCTTTTCTCCTTTGTCTTCCTCATGCATCAAGGCCATATCAATAAGCCTTTCAAAAGTAACTCCCATTGGAATATGGGAAATGGCTAACCCATGAAGGGGTTCATTTATCCCTTTAGCAAACTGCAAAGCCTTCTTATGCAAAGTATCTACCAGTTCCAACCCAAACCTTGCTAGCTGGTTGAATTTGTTCACATATTCTTTAACAGTCATGTTTCCTTGTTTGAGTGCTAAGAACCTCTCCATTTGCATGCTTTTCCCAGCTTGAGAAAGAAACTTCATTTTCAAACCTCTGTCTGAAGTCATCCCAATTTTCTACCGGATCCCCCGCTGGGGTTACTTCCCACCAGAATGAAGCTTTATCTTTTAGTAGCCATGCAGCTAACTGAATCTTCCTTCGATCATCCACTTCAAAGATTACAAACAAGTCCTCGGTCTCCTTGATACAATTCCTTTCCTATACGAATGTCTCGTTTCCATGGAATGGCTCTCCTCTCGTAGCACGGAAATCTTTTCAGATCTTAGAGAAGTTATCTGCACACGGAGGAAGAAGAGGAACGACGGGTGCAGCTGAGGAAGGAATGTCAGCTTGACCATCGGTAGACGCCGTGGCCTCTAGATACCTACGGAACCATTCTGGTATCATAACGCCCTCTGGAATATTTGGTTCCCCATACATGCTGAAAAGAAAAGGAAGACGAAGGATCGAAAGATAGTACATATGGCTTTAGGGAATATGTTTTTAAAAATAGACTTTTCTTTTTGAAAATGCTTTCTTTTAAAACCTTTTTGAAAATAATTTTCAAAAACTTTTATCTAATCTGGTAAGCTTTAGCTTTGATACCAAGTGTGACATCCCACATCCGTTAGTGTCACTCAATAAGGGAATGCATTAAGTTTTGTGAAGTGTTATAGGTAAACAGAAACAGAAATATTACAAGACATATATAAAATAGCAGTGGAATCAATAACTTTGTTAATCATAAAGCATCGTGGTTCGAAAACATCACATGTCTGAAATAAATAAAAACCATTACATCATTGAAACTACTGTCTTGTACTTTAAAACATCAAAGTACAAAATAAAAGAAGCAAAATTCCCCAAATAAAACGTAGCCATAGTAGCAAGGATAAGAGCTTGAGCCATACATCTAAGCAGCTCCAGCCAAATGAAAGCAGATTCACAGTCAAGCCTGAGTATTCCCACCCTGAGAACCTTGGGGGAGGGGGGAATGGAAGAAAGAAGAGGAAATAAAAAGGGTCAGACATGAAGTCTGGCGAGTCCAGTTACCTTTAGCAAGTAAATAAGTAAAAGTATCATGGTAGACATATAAAGTGGATAAGAAAGATAAAACGATATAAGGCAGGTATGACAAGGAAAACATGATAGAGCGTATTTGCTTCACCAAATATTTCTCTGCACTAATTCTAGTATAACCAAAATGAGATGATCCCAACAACTGTAAGATGGTAGACTTAGGCATACGTCCAGATGTATCCTAAGTACTACCCTAATCGATCGGCTCCCTACTTCGTAGATACCCTGTGTTAGCCCTACGGTAGGAGGTATCACTTTCTTAAAATGGCAACCCTGCGTTGATGTGCACAACCATATCTACTGGTTTCATGGTCGTCTTATCCCCCTCTGCCCGCCCCATGCATGCACATGTCCTCGGTTGGTTTGCGCTTCCCACACCATCCTCCACATTTGGATCTCTTACAATCAGTCCAGTTAGCGTGTCCCTACTCCGACCTAGGATGGAGTGCTCGTTCGATACCCTTATATGGGTTACTAACTAAAACTAGTCCCACACACAAAATGATGCAAGCTCGCCCCCTTGTCTTGCATCCCCACTAGGATTTCCATAGGTTATGCTTACCTAAAGGTGTCTTTAATTACATAACCCCAATACTCCCACAGGTTATGCCTACCCAAAGGTTGTTTTAATTAAATAACCCCCTCAAGTTAAGTTTGTGGGCCTATATACAAATATAACCCACCCCCTCAGATTTACTTAACCCACCCACTATCCAAACAAATTTACTTAATCCCTACTCAAGTTCATGTTCATACAATCCTTATGAATTCCGCTAGGTTAAGTATTCAAGTTTATTACCATACATTCATTTATGGTTACAATATGCTAGACCTCCCACATTAAGCCTACAACTTGTGGATGCTGGATATGCCGATCGGTTCCGGGTAGACTATTTTCACAAGTCGGGCCTAACCTCATGTCTTAGCACATCGCGCATTTGGGCACTTAGGCCTCCCACATTAGATTAACCACTTGTGGTGCTGGATATGCCGGTCGGTTCCGGGCAGACTTCCACCACAAGTGCAATCTAACCTCGTGCCTAAGCGTGGTTTACAATTTTAAGTTATTATAGTTCTAGGCATTTCCATTATTAACAAATTTATCTATATCGTTATAGATTTTCATGCCTTTTTCCCAAGTTATGTTCATAATGAACCATAAGCCCAAAATTAACATTATTATTCTTTATTAAAGTTATGCCTAAATTAATATTCATATATTTCATTCAGGTCATGCCTAAACTTCCAATTACAAATTATGCCAATTTCAATGTTTTTCTCCACGTTTCCCGTTTAACACGCTCGCATATTTTAGCGGCATGCCTAGGCTCAAAAATAGCCTGACTGTATAAAATAAAAAGGGAAAGATGAAGGGAAGAAGACATAAATGATTATTCTAACAAAATTGACATAAACATATAATGACATGATGTTAAAATGGACATATAAGAACAGATTTGGTGAACTTGTGATAATAAAACTGGTTCTAACATAGTAGGGATGTCATAATAGGCATGATTAGATTTAAAAAAGGATTTAAATGTCTAACTAATGATAGATCCAAATTTACCACAAACATGATAGGTACAAGGTGATCTAAATAGTGAATTAGATCTATAATCAAAAGTAGATCTGACATGATAAAGGTTACGATCCAAATCATAGTTATGTCAAAAAATCATGGATTCACAAATTACAATAGATCTGGTATGATTCAATCATAGGAATAAATCCAAATTATAGTCATGTCATATTTTAATTTTAATTATTTAAGCCTAAAGGTAACTTAAACTCACAGTGTTTGGATCTAGAAAAATAGAGAAGAAAGAATTGCTGATGTTGAATCTCAAATCTCTAAACTCTAACTGATTAACTTTAGTTGATTGTTTAAGAAGAAAAGGATTTGGTTCAGTCCAGGCACCGACAGCATTTAGGCCTCCATTGATTTTATTTTGAAAAAACTATAGAAATGAGACCTTATATATAGCTACCAACCCCCAAAACCGACCTGCCATGTCAGCCCTAGGGGGGTCGACCCATGGGTCGACACCACCCTTGAGGGGTTGACCCATGGGTCGACACCCCTGCTATGGGGTTGTCTCCTCTAGGCGGGATTTTTCCCGCTCACCCAGATTTTCGAGATTTAAATGATTTTGAATTTCCAGAATCATATTTAGAATTTCTGGACCTTATAAAAACATATATATATATATATATATCTTCTTGCGCGTATACAAACTTCAAACCTTCATAACTTCTTCATACGGTGTCCGTGTTACGCAAACCAGGTGTCTATCTTGACCAGAATTTCAAGACGGATGCAATGGCGTAGTCCGTTTTCCGTAATTTTGAATTCTAAATAAATTATTATTTAATTTATCCTTTTTTAGTGTTTTTATAATACGGGGTGTTACACTTAGCGTAAATGTAAAGGGAAAACATAGGAAGGAGAATAGAATCAAATCACATAGGCATATAGGCAAGACTAGAAATAAATATGAAACATAGAAAATATGAAAAGTAAGATAGATACATATCACTTGTTAATTATCCAGAAGTAAAGGCATATGTTTCATAATGACATAGGTGATTTAACAGTGAAAAACATGTATAACATTTATCTCACAAACACTGTATATCCTAACCAAATTTTATTTAACTGTCAAGTTATAGTCTAAGAAATCAGATCTGAAAATGACAGGGAACTCACAGTGGGTCTTGGTGAAGAAGAGATTAAATTTTTTATATATATAACTCTATGTCGTAGAAAAGTCCAATCCAATCCTTTTAGTTGTATGTATGAAAGTCCTTAATGTTGTCTCTGTAGATCTAAGCCTCAACAGCATTCCCCATTGTGTGTGTATATATATATATATATATATATAAATTTGAATAGATTTACAGAGGCAGAAAGTATGAAGAAATGGTGTAAATCAGAATGGGAGAAGCCACCTATTTATAGATTCACAGAGTCAACCTCGGCCTTTAGATTTTAGGGTTTTAATCCAAACCATACACATGGCGCTGAGTCAGCAATGAATATAGTCTGAAAAATAGTCCAGATTCGCAGAATAAATCTGCCCAGATCGGTAGTGGGTCGACCCACCGACCCATGGGTCGACCCAACCGACCATAGGTCGACGAATAGGTCGACCTAGGCCATCCCATAGGTCGACCCCAGCCTTTTGTGGGTTATCCCACAACGATTTGGTTTACCGCTATTTTTCCTGCCTCGTTTCCTTTGAATCGTTTTGAATATTTTTATATTATATTTATACATAAGCTCTTATATGTATACAAACTTCTATGGTTCATTACTTCTTCATACATTATCCGTTTTACGCAAACTTGGGGTCTATCTGAACTAGAATTCCGAGATGAAGGCAACGGTAATGCCGGTTTCACTTAATTCTGAATATTTTAATTAAGTTATTCCCGATTCATTATCTTAAAGGTATGGTTATAGTTCATTAAATTTTGGGGTGTTACATATTTCATATCAATTACCTTCAAATCGATAGTTTTTGAATTAATCATCTTACTTATATAAATCCTCTATATTATAAGGTTCGAAAACTTCATCTCGAAATCCATTACCAATTCAACCTTGTTTCTACATTGATTCAGATATTCGATGTTACTTCAAATACATATTTGTAAGTCAACTCTCATTTTTCACACTTGATTTGGACTACATGTCACATTGCCAATTCATAACATATATTTAGTGTCTATCAATATATAATCTTTATGCTCTTACGTCTCCGAGAAAGGTGTTAAGCTAAGAGACTAAATTCTCTGCCACCAAATTGATATATATTTAATAGAGATTAATTGATATGCCATAAATTACAACATTAGACATACAATCCAAACCAACCGTCTGAAATTCAAAAATTGACTTACATTTTTTTTTCAGTGTCGAAGTTAAACTCAATTTAACTTAAGACATAATTTTATAAAATTTCATGTTGAACCAATTGTTCAAGTCCGGTTATAACTCGATCTTTCTATTTAAATTCTCAACTTTGACTTAATCTGAAGTTTCAATTATACATTCCCTCCATATCATTGGCTTTAAATCGACTTTCAACCTTTCCAAATATTAAGCTTATCACTCTTAATGATTCTTCACAATTTTATCATTTGAATCTATTAAACCAAAACTTAAACATCATTTAAACATTTCATTTATCTTTAACTTTAAAAAAAATCAACTAATTCTCTAATAAAAACATTCATTGAATTAGTTAAGGCAATTTTCACTTCCAAATGGAATATTTTAAATCAATAGTCTAAGCTTGAAATATAACATTCATATCAATACTAGTCTGATTCATAAATTCAACACATTTACTTGTCTTGATCTCCAACAAACATCCTTTTATAAAATCATTTAGAAGATTTCCAAAAAAAACTTGGTTAAATAACCCATTCTTTAGTTTTCTTTGACAATTTCGAACAACTTGATGATGGATTTTCGAATGGAATCGAAATTCAAATTTAAAGAGTCCTTATCTAAAAGTGCTATCGAAACACCGATTAATGGTGTAATGACTGCCTTTTTGTCTACGACATGGACCCGGTGAATTTGAATTCTCCACAAAGATACGGAGTACCAATGGCTAGAAGGTAAAACCCCATGCACCTTCCTGACTATAGCTTCATAGCGACAACCTTTAGAGAGGAGGATTTCAAAAAGGAATTTTTAAAATTTCAAAATATATTATGATTTCCAAAAAATGTTATAATTTCCAAAATATTTTATAATTTCAAAAATATTATATTTTTTCTCCTTCAAAATACGCTCTCTCTCAAATGATTCTAGTGATAATTTCATTCATTCTAGGGTATTGCTAGCCTATCTCTAATTGGTTTTTAAACCCGATAAGCTAAATCAAAGCTCTAATACCAATTGTAACGACTCGCCTTTTTGACTGCTTCAAGTCGATAATCAAACCAACTTGTAATGTTCACAAAGACGGATTGTTATCGCTTATCGGGTTGAAAACAGAAATAACACACAGAATCACAGAACAAGACAAATAACACAATGTCTCATAAATGGAAATTTTATTAAAAAATCAAAATTTTACAATATTAATTATACAATGAAAGTAATTATACATACAAAAGATTTTAAAGAAAATAAAATTTACATATGGACGATCCAAAGTGAGTGTCTTCCCCACTCTCTAAATTCCATAGTTGTAGTCTTTAAATCGGCAACATTCGGGTCTAACCGCTGCGTTCCATGCAAAAATATAAAATACTTGAGTTAGGATTAACTTTATTCAAGTAAGACAACTTCAATAGTAACTGAAATATAATAGTTAATCCTAACTTCAAATATATGTCACATGCAAATAAACCGTTATGTAGTATTTGTTATATGCTGTGTCTTAGATCAAGGGTAGTATCTGCATATCAGTATTAGTTTCATTCTAAGGACAACAATCACAGGAGCCTGCATGTACACACATGCACTGATATAAGTGTGCATTACCTCAGAATCCCATAAACAAACACAAGTTTAACATTCAAGTACCAATGCACAGGTGTTTAAGTGCCAACATACGACATGCAACCGAATACAAGGTTAGAGGTGAGAAATATTTGGTTCAAACAAAATTAACTGACCAATGCAGTTTAATTCAGTCAGTTCGGTTCGATTTTAAAACTAAATTGATTTGAATTTGGTTTGTAAAATAATTCTTTTTGGTTTTCGGTTTAACCAAACTTTTAATTTATTATCTAATTTTACGGCTGTGTGGTACTTTAAATAATTAGTTTAGTCATATAATATGAAGGCATTTGTTGCAAATAGATCACATCTTATCATAAACATAAAATTTACTATATAAAATTTCTCTATACATGAACTTATGTTTTACTTTGAGTGAGTCCATTATTTGAATAATAATACATCCTTCCAGTTCGGTTAAATCGGTTACCGACCGAATTAACCGAAATTAATTCGGTTCAGTTCGATTTGGAAAATTTTCGAGTTCAGTTCAGTTTGAGTTTTTTTTACGTCCAAACTAATCGAACCGATCGAACGCTCACCCCTATACAAGGTAGCAGCATTACAAACTCACCACAATTTACAAAGCCAACAAAACAAATAGACAACATATATAATGTCTAAGTACAAATCTCAAGACATAGGGTGTAAGAACAAGGGTTTCAGGGTCCATTTAAATGTAGGTGGACCGAAATAGAGGAGGCAATATGATGAGATAGTCAAGTTGTAGCAAAAAATCTCAACTAGCACATCCAAGCCCAAACATTAATACACCCAAACCAACCACGACTGCAAATATTATATTTCCAACAACTCTGAGTGTGTGTATATATATACATATAAATATACAAACATTCATATATATATATATATATATATATATATATGTGTGTGTGTGTGTGTGTGTATGTATGTATGTATACTCTAAGGTACTTCATTTATTGAATGTGTAAAATTAAGATGGTTGGCCTACTTTATGTAACTATTCTTACACCTCATAAATGTGTATTGCCAAAGTGGACAACTTAATGAAACCAAGGTATAGAGCTTCTTAATAATGCTTAGACAAGGGTACAAAATTAAAAACAGTCCAATTGTAGTACAAAGGGTAAAGATGAGTTTACATGCATAGCACAATATATATACAAACAGTTAAAATACGCCAGTGCAAGTATACATTTTATGACAGTCAACATGTGCATGGCGGAAAAAAATACCAAGTTTTATAGGAATTAGTATGGATCAAACAAGAAATAAAAGCCATCAAACCATGCTAACCGGTGGTCAATATGAGTCAAACCGGTTCTTTGTTATATATTTTCTTTTCCAAGCCATTTAAAACGTAGCAAGCATAATTATTGCTTATACTACATGTAAGTTCAATGCACAGGTAATGTTATGGCACAATTGCTTAAGGGTGCAAAATAAGGTGACAAAGGCATATGGGGTATTATGATTTGCAACAACTTAAACAAAACACCAACAAGTTTCAGTAACTCAAGAAGGGGATAATGAGTTTATAGGCAATAATCACATAAATTAGGAGGAGAACTGAACATATAAGCTAAGAGCATGCTTCACAAATTTTCCTTGAATCTGGGAATGTAAAATAAGGCATCATGGGTAATCCTTAAATGAAAATATCCAAGTCAATATATATTTGTTTATAAGTGAGCTTTAAGCTAAGGAATAGTTCATCCATGGCTTCCTCATCACCTTATTCACCTTCTCCGCCCTCATCCACTTTATCCCAACCAAATACAATCATACTTCCCTCAGTCTCCGTTCGATCCACAGCGAACCACAAACACCTTATCATCCATCATCTTGATAATACACCTATACACCTCTCGCAACCTCCGTCCAAATACTTTGCTCATCCCCACTGTTCCTCACAACTACGGTCATCAACGTACAGGCCTTAAGCTCAGGTTGCAGCATCACCTCCTCATCAACCTCTGCTCATCAAGAATCCTCCTCCCAACATGCGACAACGCCGGTTATAGTTGTTCAAATCTATACATGCGATGACGATTTACCTGAAGAAAGAAAAGCGTTGTCTGCACTGTGCAGATAAAGGCCACGTGGCAAGAACTTATAGGAATAATACAGTAGGCTATTATTGCTCTTTTTATGGCCACTCATGCATGTCCCAATAAATGAAAGATATCTTACCAAAGCAGAAATGATGGCCCATCGCATCCTTTCAAGGCACAAGCAAACTTGGCTTGAATGCCAAATTGTCACAACATACCTAGTTAGAGTTTGCAGATGAAGTGGGTCCAGGCGTCGTTTCACAATTCAAATCCAAATCAAGTCTCAAATCGTCATGTTAATCCATCTTTTAACCCGCCTTCCCCGATTAATTCTCATTCTTCATCTCCACTTAAAACATATTCAAACTCTTCTCCTTCTCTAAACCCTCCCATAAAATTCAAATTTCCTCTTTTCGTGAAATGGTTGATGCCTACCTATATCTCAACACCATCATCATTCATGGTCTTTGGACCATTAAATCCCTCACTCATTCCTTAACAAATGCATTAAACCACGAAGAATGGATAATCTGGTTGATAGAAGATAATACTTTTCTCATCAACTACCTTAACTCCACCATAAAAAACCACGCACTTCACCTAAAGCTTCTGTCCAAACCCGGAGGCACCATCCTAATCTAACCTGTTACAACACTAGATCAAGACCCGCTACCGACCCTTGAACCAAAAACCAGGGCAAAAGTCAGAGGCTACCCAGAGTTTTTGAGAAATAGCTCGGAAATGGTTCGTGAAGCTTTGAAACCAATGGGCATCTTCATTCAAGAGAACATCTGCGATTGGCCTTACATTGACCATTGCTTTCTATATGTAAGAATGCAGTTTTATGAAGGCATAATTACCCCCTGCCAATATGTAGTTCACCTAAACAATAAAGCGGTGAAGCTCTCGATGGATCTGGGCCTATTGGTAGATTTGGACCTATCCACCCCCTACTTCTGCAAATCCCCATCCAGCTAGAACAGGAACAGCCAAAACAACAGGACTCTACTTCGCTGCACCTCATGCCGGTTGTAGTTCGCCGAAGCACCAGAATCAGTCGGTCCCAGTCTCTTCCTCCTGGCACTTCGGTAGCTATTTTGAAACTGTTGTTTTTTCTTCTGCTAATAAAGAATTAAATAAAAATTGGCACATTACATGGGCATGAGTTTGCATGATAAACAATATACGGTTATATACACACTTGAACTGCAGTGCATCAACCAATCCCAATAAAGATTGTCTCATGGAATGTCAAAGGGTTGGGGGACCCTACAAAAAGTCACGCTGTCAATCTCATCCTCTCCCCACATCAAATTGATATTCTGTTTTTGCAAGAAACCAAACTTTCTAATCCACCAACCTCAACTATTAGATGAATTTGTGGGCTTTCTCTATCGGGGTGGGCCCATGTTGATGCCATAGAAACACGAGGAGGTTTAATTACTGCATCGAATGGAACCACATGGTCTCTCGACCAAATAATCACTCACAAGTGCATCCTACACGTGTCCCTTTGTCATCTTCAATCCAACACCATTTTCTTCTTTACTAATGTCTATGCTTTGACCGACTCACAGGAAAGGGTTGATATATGTAAATTTTGCCAAGATTTATCACTTCATATCAATGGTCCATAGCTCAATAGGGTGATTTTAATACGACTGGGTTTGCTACTGAATGCAAACTGGGCATTTTCTCACACGACTCTGCAGCCTTCAACTCCTTAATCCAGCCTTGTGCTCTTGTTGAACCACCCATCAATAATCGACTTTTTACATGGTCAAGTAAAAGCTTGATCCCTCATTAGCTAAACTTGATCGCTTCTTATTTGATTCGACTTGGGATGACCTTTACCCTCTCTCTTTGGTTAACAGCTTAGCCACGATTATCTCTGATCACTGCCCTCTTTTGCTAGATACTGGAGCTGGAAATAACTCGAAGCTTCCCTTCAGATTCAAAAAACTATTGCTTTTAGAACCTTCCTTTGACAATTTTGTCAAACATATTTGGTCCTAACCATCGTATTTGCAATCTTCTACTGCCGGGGTGGTTTGCAAACTCTGCTCTCTGCACCAGTTGATTCGTCCTTGGGCTAAACATATTTGGAGTCCCCTAAAAACTCGTATTTCATCAACCTTGGATTCAATCCTAAACCTTAACATCCTTGAAGAATCCCGTCCCCTTGACGAATCTAAAACCCTTAACCTCAACGAACTGGAAGCTGAACTGGAAAGACTCATCAAACAGGAAGAGATTGGGTGGAAACAACGCTCGAAGGTAAAATGGGTTGAAGATGGAGACAAGAATACTTCTCCTTTTCACCGTTTGGAAAATGGTCGTCGTCTCTCTAATTTTATATTTGAAATTGTGAAAATTGGGCACATGTCCTTAAAATGTTCGCAAATACAATCGACATCCCTCCCAAACTTTCATTACACAGCGGATCCCTATTTTCAATGTTACGTGTTTTTCAGGAAATTGTAGGCGTTGCTCAGTAAAAAAAAATCAAAAAATCGGAAATATTCTCAGAAGCATTCGTAAAAAAAAAGTTGCATACATCTATGCAACTATTGCCAATAGTAGCATACATGTATGCATATATTCATCCAGTGTTCTCTATTGAGAATCTGGATCAATATACGCAAACATGTATGCGTAGTTGCATACATGTAAGCATATAAAGTTGAACTGAGATGCATGTGTTGCGAATAGTTGCATACATGAATGCAACTATTTTGTATATATGCATACATGTATGCAACAAATTTAAAAGGGCGGAAGGCTTCTGAATATGTGCATGCATGTATTCTGTATAAGTGCATGAATGAATGCAACAGTGTCTGAAAAGGGCGAATGCTTGAAAAAACAGGCCAGATTTGAATACATGCATGAAAAGATGCATATATTACTGTTTAACTGCATACATGTATGCATTTATACCGCAGTTTGATGCATCATAGAGATATATGCATGAATGTATGCAACTGTGCACGAATAGGTGCATTTTTTGATGCATAAACATGTTGTTTCGCTGTTTTTCTGTATTTTTGGGTTTTGATGTGCTTTTTGATTGTTTTAACACCTGAATTTTTTGGCGTGTACGTGTTTCATTTAATAATGAATTTACGTGATTTTTTTTATATTTTTAAATGAATTTTCAAAAAATAGGTACATAATTTACAATAAGTTTAGGATCGGATGTCAGCCTAATTTTGAAACTTTCCAGGGATCTGTGCCAAACAGACCCTTTGAAATTTATCACAATGACACAACCTTCATTGACTTACATAATTTCCGTCATCTATTCATCAAATTTTAATGTGACATCCTAGGCAAGCCATCCCCTCCACTCCTCGATATCCCCTGGGCCTGATGGTTTTGGCTCACTTTTCTTCAAGCACTTTTGGCCCACTATCAAGTTTGATATCTTAGACATATGTGCAGAATTCCAAAAAAAACCTCAACTATCGCCAAGTTGAACAATTCTAACATTACCTTCCTCCCCAAAATCCCCGAAGTCAACTCACTTGCCTCTTTCCGTCCCATCAGCCTCCTCAACACAACCTTCGAAATCATCACCAAAGTTCTAGCCAATAGACTCCAAACTGTTATTGCCTCGTTGGTAGGAATTGAACAATCTGCATGTATTCTTCGCCAAAACATATTGGATTGTGCAGCCACACAGGAGGTCGTTTTTTTTTTGCCATTTCACTTCAACGCCAGGCATCTTGCTCAAACTCGACTTCTCCAAAGCTTTTGACTCGGTTAATTGGAAATTTATTCTTGCCTTAATGGCTCATCGTGGCTTTCCCTCAAGATAGTGTCATTTGATAGAATGCATCCTGAATACAAGCTTCTCCTCTATTCTCATTAATGGTGAACCGGGTGGCAAAATCAAATTCAAATGTGGCTTAAGACAAGGTGATCCACTCCAGATGTTTTTAACCAAATGGTTAGGGTAGTAACCACCAACAAACTTTTTGCGGGCATTATTCTCCCCTATTCACATATTTCAATCTCCAACCTCCAATTCGCCAATGATACCATTCTGTTTGCTTCACCAAATCCATCCTATATCCATTGCCTTAAAGTTCTCCTCTACACTTTTGAACTCATTTATGGCCTTTCTATAAACTTCAATAAAAGCTCTATCATTATGCTGGGCAATTCTAATGATCTGGGCCCTCACATCTCCTCCTGTTTAAATTGTAAACTTGACTCATTCCCGATAACATACCTTAGTATCCCACTCCGACCGACCAAACTTGTCAGATCTGATTGGCTTCCCCTCATCTCTAAGATCGAATCCAGACTTGCATTGTGGAAAGCTAATTCCTTGTCCATCGCTAGCTGCCTCGTCCTTGTCAAAGCTATCTTATCGTCCATTCCCTTCTATTGGATGTCTTTTCATAAACTCCTTTCCTAGGTTATCACCAAAATTGATGCCATAATAAGCTCATTTGTATGGAATGGGGGCAAATCCAAGCGCTTGGTTAGCTAGCAAATAGTTTGTGTGCATCAAGACCGTGGTGGCCTGGGCGTTATCAATCTCGCTTCCTTCAACCTCGCGTTGCTTATAATATGGCTCTGGAGACTCCTTACTCTTGGAACCTTCATCTGGAAATACTGGATCTTGCTTTGTCTTTACAATTCCAATCCCAATCTTGTTCTTCACTTTTCCCCATATTCTAGATCTTCTCTTTTTTGGGTAGGTGTCCTTTCCACCATTCATCGTGTCAAATCTCTGTTTCAAGTAAAGATCGATAATGGAGAAAATTGTCTTTTTTGGTTCGATATTTGGCACGAGAAATTCCCTTTCATTCTCTCTTATCCAAATCTATCGTCGATTTATTCGTCACTGTTCATATCTGTAGCTAATGCCATGGGCCTCGGCTTATTGGGCCTTTGTCCTCCCACCTTTTTTGGGATTGATGTTCTATCAGAAATTAATTCGATTGGTACCATCCAGCAATCTACCCATTTATCTAACAACCCATATTGCTATTACTGAACCTTGGGCCCATCCAAATTTTTTTTGGTTTCAGCCTGCTACAAAAATCTCACCCACCCTGGCCACTGCTTCTTCTTCTGGCACATCTAGAAATGCCATCTTCCTCCTCTCATAATCTTCTTCCAATGATGTCTTATTCACACACGCATCAACACCAAAGATAGTCTCCGGCGCATAAACATCAACGTAGACACAATGTGTGCTCTGTGTAGTCTACAGGAAGAGTCAATAAATCATCTTTTACTCGAACGTGACTTCTCCTATGCTGTTTGGGCGGCTACTTGTTCATTTTTGCTTGGCTATGTCCCAATGCATCATTCCTTTTTCGAATATTGGCAACACAACCCCATGATGAAAAATTCGACTCCCTCATGGCTATCTTCCCTTGGAGTATCTGGATTGAACAAAATGAAAACACTTTCAATAGACCTAAGAAGCATTTTACTGGAGTCTGTAATCACATTTTATACCTATTCGATTTATGGACAGGCACCAACAGGCACGCTCGCTACAGGCTCTCTCTCCCAGCGCCGCTTTCCCCTAGAAACCCAAGGAAGTAGCTCCGCTTTCCCATGTTGATGGTCTGCTCTTTGCTTTTTTGATTTTTGTCATATATGATATATCGCTTGGGTTGTAAGCTCTATTATGATGTAGTCTACTTCATGCTACTTATGTATTTTGGAAAACTTTAAGGACTCCATATGTCCTAGACTACTATGCCACTGGTTGGGCATGTCAGCCAAATTATTTACCTATATGTATACACATATATATGACTAATCGGCTGTGTAGCAGCACGATACACACCCGTTTCGCTAAAAAAAAAAGAGCTACAGATTAGTTTCCCAAAATGGGGTTCGAGAATGCAAAAATTAGCATATGTTTAGGTATCTAAATACCAAAATTATATCAAAATGTCATCTTCAGTTCACATGCACATTGAATATACAAACTAGCAATTCAAGTAATTAAGGCAGCAGTATATTTCTATTTAAGATTTTAAATACATGCATACAATTCAGGCTACTACTACTAACAAAGGATTTGCTACACATTTTCTTACAAGACAATGGATATATATATATATATATATATACATGTATATATATATATATATATATATATGTACGCATGTCAATATTTCCATTTTGACACAAATCTGCATAGTGGAAATGACCAAGTGTAGGACAGAGCATTAATAAAGGTATCCACGTTCAGAAATGAGACAGCACAAGCATGTGCAATATAGTTAAATGATATTACATAGCTTATTCAAAGTTGAACATGAGTTTAATTCTCCAAAATTTTAGGGAAGTGTAACTGGATTTAAACAAAACCAGCTAGCTTGTCAACCAACATACGTACTCGGGTTCACAAAATGAGCAACATGGTTCAAAAGAAAGTCAGTAACATTCGAATATGCATCATAGAAGGATAAAGTATGCACAAAAATGCATAATCAGGCCAACTACAAACAACTTCAAGATCAGCGGGATCACACGGCAACAAACAGCGTGTATATTGATTTATATATGTTTACCAGTGATATATGTTGGCGCAACGTCCACGATCAAACTCCACACGAATTGATGTATTCGTGGAAATACGACCAAGGATGAGATAGGTGCTCAACTCCATTGATCTTACAATGCCGGAATCTCGCTATCTTCAACACGTTGATCTCCCAAGATGCCGCGTTGATGATCTACGATTCTTCGAACGTTGATCACTCGCAAGTGATACTATGAATCAGCTTCAAATTCATTGATTCGAGCGCACTCAAATATCCGAAAATGGAGGAAGGAGATAAAATTAACTTCCAATTTTAATGGCGGCACAAAGCTCACATAAAGGGATTTTTAATCAAAATATCAACCACTTTACAACTCACAATCCATCCCTATTTATAGGGTTTACGCACGCCTTGTCCAAATGGACGACTCTAGTACAAATAAACGACCCTAGATAGACGGTCTACTCATTACGATTCAACCACAGAACGATCGACTCGTTTACATACACAGGAGCGAACGAACCGACCAAGATCTTATGTTTAACGGCTCTTATAATCTTCCACTAGAACCGGATTAAGGGTGATCGGTCTGATGTCCAACGATTCTAGATGGAGCGACCCAAAAGGCAGAAGAGTCACCCGCGAACAATCCCCGCTTAATCGGTTCTGAAATGAGCGACTATCCTAAGTCAATACGACTGGTAGCTCACATGCAAGCATCTTATATGGTGTGCTGCATCATCCTCCCTGGTTGACAAAAATTTGTCCTCGAATTTTCCCATTCCTCTTCGTTCACAAGCTCATCTTCATAATATGGAATTAGATATTTGACATTTAATACATCCGAAGTATGCACATCCTCTGGCAGCTTCAATTGATACGCATTATTATTGATTTTCTTCACAATCTTTATAGGACCAATCTTTCGAGCCTTCAACTTGTTGTAAGTTCCACCAGGAAAACGATCTTTTGTTAACACTGCGTAAACAAAATCTCCTTCTTTGAAATTAATTACTCGACACTTCGAATCTGCAATTTGCTTATACTTCGTATTTGAGTTTAGCAATCTCTCCTGCACAACTTTATGACAATTTTCAGTTCGTTAACAAAATCATTGGCACGTTTAACCATCCCTTTCGGCGGTTCTACCATAGACAAGTCTAATGGTCCTCTTGGTATAATTGTGTAAACAATTTGAAATGGGCTAAATCCAGTACTTCGATTGTTAGCATGATTATGTGTGAACTCTACTTGACATAATTTCACATCCCAACTCTTCAAGTTGTCTTGCACTAGGCATCCAACATATTTCCCAAAGATCTGTTGACTACTTCCGTCTGTCCATCCGTTTGTGGGTGATAAGTACTGCTAAGTTTTAGCTTCGTTCCAATCATTTTCCACAAACTAATCCAAAAATGACTTAGAAAACGGGTATCTTTGTCTGAAACAATGGATTCAGATAATCCATGAAGATGGTATATCTCTTTGAAGAATAACTGAGCAACATTCATAGCGTCTGTCGTCTTCTTACAAGCAACAAAATGAATCATTTTTAAAAAACGGTCTACTACCACATATACAGAGTCATTTCCCCATTGTGTCCTTGGCAATCCCAAGACAAAATCCATACTAATATCTACCCATGGCTTAGTAGGTATTGGCAATGGTAAATACAATCCAACACTAATGGAAGTTCCTTTAAAAACTTGGCAAACGTGACATCTCTGCACAAACTTCTCGACCTCTTTCCTCATAGATGGCCAAAAGTAAGAGTCAGAAATCAGCTTCAAAGTACGGTCACAACCCACGTGTCCTTCCTCATGTAATTCTTTGACGATCTTCATTCTTAAACTACAATCCGGAATGCACAATTGATTTCCTTTGAATAGAAAACCATTGTTTAGTATAAAACCTTCCATATTTCCTCCTTTTACTCCGTCTATGACCCGCGAGAAATATGAATCGGTGGTGAGTAATTCTGGAAGTACATCAAAACCGACTACTTCGACTCGCATAGTTGTAAGCAAATTTCTCCTTCGACTCAAAGCATCAGCTACACGTTTAGTCACTCCCGATTTGTGCTTCACGACAAAAGTAAACTGTTGTAGATAAGCAATCCATGAAGCATGCCTTGCAGCAATTTTATCTTGCCCTTGAAAATGTTTCAATGCTTCATGTTCCGTATATAGAACAAACTCCTTATGAAACAAATGATATCTCCAATGTTTTACGGCTTGTACAATAACATAAAACTCCACGTCATACGTATTGTATCTCATCTTTGCTCCAGACAATTTCTCACTGAAGTATGCTATAGGATGACCTTTCTGACTAAGCACTCCTCCAATTCCAACTTTTGAAGCGTCTGTATGTAATTCAAATAACAAATGAAAATCTAACAACACGAGAACTGGTGCGGTCGTTAAAAGTTCTTTGATCTTTTCAAATGGCAACTGCGCATCGTTCGTCCATACGAACTGTTTTCGTTTCATGTAATCCGTAACGGGGGCCAAACCATGGAAGCTTCTGACTTCTGTTATGGTTTTAGCTTGAGGCCAAATTTTGATTGCTTTGACCTTAACCTGATCTACCTACAACCCTTCCTCAGATATAATGTAACCCAAGAATAAAACTCTTCGTGTCATGTACATGCACTTCTTTGTTGCCGCATAGAATTG
The DNA here is from genome assembly GCA_030737875.1 of Allium sativum. Classification (NCBI taxonomy): domain Eukaryota; kingdom Viridiplantae; phylum Streptophyta; class Magnoliopsida; order Asparagales; family Amaryllidaceae; genus Allium; species Allium sativum. Next base: position 433,639 of record JASFAX010000073.1, read on the forward strand.
CTCTTGACGAAGAATCAGTAATACGACTTTCAAATGTTGTACATGCTCCTCCATGCTAGCATCGTAGATCAAGATATCATCAAAGTAAACTACAACAAACTTTCCAATGTATGGTCTGAAAATCTGGTTTATCACTCTCATGAAAGTACTTGGCGCTTTCGATAGACCAAATGGCATAACCAGCCATTCGTACAACCCTTCACGAGTCTTAAATGTGGTCTTCCATTCATCTCCCGGTCTAATTCGAATCTGATGATACCCACTCTTCAAATCAATCTTCAAAAAAATAACAGATCCACTAATTTGATCCAATAGATCATCTAATCTAGGCATAGGAATTCTGTATCTGACAGTGATCTTGTTGAGAGCTCTACTATCCGTACACATTCTCCATGATCCATCCTTCTATGGGACTAACAAAGCAGGTACAACACAAGGACTGAGACTTTCTCAGATTCTCCCTTGCTCAAGAAGCTCTTCAACCTGTCTTCTTAGCTCTTCATGCTCTCTGGGGCTCATTCGATAATGTGGCTTATGTGGTAATACTGCTCCTGGCACCAAATCAATCTGATGTTGTATGTCCCTGAGCGGCTGTAATTCCTTTGGTAACTCATCTGGAAATACATCTTCAAACTCTTTCAACATAGGTTTAACTTCTACAGGTATTTCTTGCTCTTCATGAGATTCAAATCCGATCAGCATATACACTTCACGACTCTCTTCTACCTCTTTGAAAAATTCCTTCAAAGATATAAGACTAGTCGGATTCATCTTTCTCTCTGCTTTAGCTTCATTTTGTTCACGCTTCTTAGGAACTAACGTGATTTTAGAACCTTCAAACATAAAACTATAGCTGTTGGTTCGACCATCGTGGTGTACAGCTCTATCATACTGCCATGGTCTTCCCAAGAGTAAGTGGCATACCTCCATGTGAACTACATCACACCAAATATTATCTTTGTACTTTGGTCCAATGGAAAATGATACATACGCTCTTCTTCCCACGGTAATTTCTACTCCTTTCTTTAACCAAGCAAGCTTGTAAGGCTTAGGATGTTTCTCGGTCTTTAATCCAAGCTTATTAATAGCCTCTTCAGAAATCATGTTGTCACAACTCCCCGCGTCAATAACGAAACGACAAATTTCCACAGAATAGTACAAGTAGACTGAAAAATATTGCTTCTCAACCAATTAGAATCATCTTCATGCTTTGGAGTTATACATGATCTCCTCATCATTAAACTATTTCCCTTGTCTCCTGACTCTACTTCTTCCACATTATTTTCAGCATCATCGTCAAATTTTGGTGGTAGAGAATAATCTACTTCAGTTTCTACTTCTTCAGCTATCATTGTTCTCTTCTTTAGCTTAGGACAATCATTGCTTTTATGAGCGGCTTCTTGACAATTAAAGCATTTGACGGTTGAATCGACTTTTGGTTTAACAGCGTCGTGGTTAACAGGCTTAACGGTTGGTTTAGTGGCATGTGCACTACTGTTATCCTCTTTGCTTTGACAGTTAGAATTCATGAACACTCCTCCTCCTCGTCTTCCTTTCTTCTCCCAAGCTACAACTTTCTGGTGCGCTTCAACAACAGACATTGGATGGAACATATTCACCATATCCTGAATTTGGGTTCTTAATCCTCCAACGTATCTAGCAATCAACTATTCCTCTGTTTCCATGATGTCATTATGAGAATTAGTTGATAGAATTCATCAGTATAATCACTCACAGATCTCGTCCCTTGTTGCAAGTTTTGCAAACGTTGATACATAAGAGATTGGTAATTGTGGGATAAAAAAGTAGCTCGCATCATCCTTTTCATTTTTTCCCATGTGACAACCTTCGAGTTTCCCATTCTTTCACGAGTTAGCTTCGTTTGTTGCCACTAGGCAATAGCTCTTCCTCTCAAATGAGTAGCTACTAATTTCACTCTTCTAGTTTTTGGAACATTCTTGAATTCCATAATTTCCTGTACATTCGACAACCAATCTGGGAACTCTTCTGCCGACATTCCTCTGGAATTTCTGTTTTCAATCCTGATTCCCAGTTATGATGACCTTCTGGTTGACGGAATGGATCTCGGTCTCGTCTTGGAGAATGGAAACGATTGCTACTTCTTTCATCTTCACTGACTGACTGATGATGATATCGACTATGAGCATCTTCATGTCTTTCACTTATACGGGATGGTTCACGAGAATAATCATTGTGATTCCTTCTCCCTCGATCCGATGGTGGTGATCTTCTATGTCCCTCTGAACTCAATGGCAACATTCGATGTCCTCCATGATTGGAATTGGGTTATACTCGTCATCTGGTTTGATTCATTTCTATCATGAGCTTTTCTAATTTTCCAATTTCTTTCATCAAATTTATCATTGATTATTTTCTCCATTTGTTTGGCTTCATCTCTCTGATACATTTCTTCCAAATTCTGATGGTGATTAACACGTCTTGGCGGCGTAATCACTCCTTAAACAAAGTAAAATAAACTTCAACACTGATGGTCTAAATGAAATAACAGTCTGAATGGAAATGGTATAGATCTGGCGATATAGGAAATGGTGATCACAACTAAATTAGATCTAACAATCTAACTAGCTCCAGCGATCGTGTACAGGTAGTGGCGACTGATTGACACATGCCACTGGACAAGATCTGATGATCTGAACATCTCCTGCAGTCGAACCAGTAGTGATATGACTTGGATACTATTATGGTGGAAATGGAAAGGGTGATGTCGGTGGCGATAAACCTGAATGGCTTCTGGTGATCCCACCAAATGATGGAAATTTCACTCTGATACCAATCTGGCGCAGCGTCCAGGATCAAACTCCACACGAATTGATGTATTCGTGGAAATACGACCAAGGATGAGGTAGGTGCTCAACTCCGTTGATCTTATAATGCCAGAATCTCGCTATCTTCAACACGTTGATCTCGCAAGATGCCACGTTGATGATCTACGATTCTTCGAACGTTGATCACTCGCAAGTGATACCGTGAATCGGCTTCAAATTCGTTGATTCGAGTGCACTCAAATATCCGAAAATGGAGAAAGGAGATAAACTCAACTTCCAATTTTAATGGCGGCACAACGCTCACACAAAGGGATTTTTAATCAAAATATCAACCACTTTACAACTCACACTCCATCCCTATTTATAGGGTTTACGCACGCCTTGTCCAAACAGATGACTCTAGTACAAATAAACGACGCTAGATAGACAATCTACTCATTACGATTCAACCACAAAACGATTGACTCTTTTACATACACAGAAGCAAACGACCCGACCAAGATCTTATTTTTAACGGCTCTTATTATCTTCCGCTAGAAGTGTCTTAAGGGAGATCGGTCCAATGTCAAACGTTTCCAGATGGAGCGATCCAAAGGGCGAACGACTCACCGCGAACAATCCCCACTTAATTGGTTATGAAATGAGCGACTGTCCTAAGTCACTAAACGACTGATAGCTCGCATGCAAGCATCTTCTATGGTGTGATGCATCATATGTATGTATGTATATATATATATATATATATATATATAATGTATATACATATATACATATATGTCCACCGGCTACCATGCATATACACAAGTCAAATTTCTAAACCTCAAGAAATCCGGTGATAGTGAGCACAAACCAACCCAACAATAACAATCATGGTAATATATTAGTGCACAATTGTAAAGCTTAGGAGTGCTTCAAGTTTTCAGCAAAGTGAGTGCCTATGCCTGAATTATAGCAAAGAAAAATTCCAGTTTATGAAATGTAAACCGAGCTGTGAACCAACGCAACAGGGTAGCATGAATCAGTACCTATGTTACAAGGTTTCTTTTCCAGCAAACAACAAGGCAGCGAAGAAGGCAATAACACAACACAACCAACAAAAACCAAGATTCAACTATTATATCTAGCTTATATTGTTGTTGCAATGCTTGAATTAAATTAATTGTGAGAAACTCACCATTAACAACAACACATAACATGATTTTCGGGTAGGATCTTCGAGAGCGTATAATGATGCATTGGTGCAAGGCAGCAATGGGTGGTGGAGCAACAAGCTTGAATCAACCGGGGGGAAGGTAGGAAAAGAAACGCTGAGGATTCAACTGAAGGAGACAGATGCGATTTAGGGTGGAGGTAGCTATAGCAGCGTTGATGGGCTCAGTTCGACTAGAATAGCTGGAGCTTCCGATGTCAGGTGAATGTTTCGTCGGCGATTTAATTTTTACGATGGTGGTGATCGGGTTTGGATGACGGTCAAATGGTCCTGGGTGGAAGCGTTTATTTTTAGGGGTGATTTGGTTTTTGAACGTGCGGTAGCCATTTTCATTGATTTGAGAAATCTTCAGCTCATGGATTGGGAATGAAAATGAGGAGGGCTTTATGATTTCTAATTTAAGGCAAGGAACGAATGCACGGAGAAATTTTCAGGACTAAAATAACATGTGTAAAAATTCACGGAAGTTAAAAGACAAGTATTAGCCTTCTTGAAACAAGTGTTATGTGTTGTATTCAAATTAGTCAAATGTATATCACCGGCCACTTAATATTTGAACTATATGTTTTAGATTAAATCCAATTTTAAGATGAACAAACCAAACAAATAAATAAGATTTTTAATTCTTTAGTTATTCTTTAAATTTATATTTCAAAAAGAAAATTAAGTTAAGTTATAAATTACTATTATAAAATCACATTTTAACAAATTGCTTTCAGATTAGTTAAAATGTTAATAATGTTCAAATTCAGATCAAACCGTTTTAATTCAGAAAATTGAAACTGGATTTACACTTACAAAATTTATTCAAAACAAAGTTAAAATGGACAAAATTTAAAATTATAAAAAAATTACAAGTATAAATATAAATTTTTAAATAATAAAACTAAATTAGTTTCATATTTTAAAACATCTAAAACTCTAGGTCGTTACACTCGATAACCAAAGACAGATTCCAAGAGGGCAGGCATAACATGTATTTGCAATGACTCGTAATCAGATTAAGCTGCGGACTACATTAGAGTCGGTTTTATGGCACCCTTATGACGGTTCACCTTTTATGACCAACCTCATCGATGTGCAGGCTAATTTTCTTTTAGGAAGATGTTTTCCATTGGTATCATCGCCACCTAGTTTAGGCTGCTACTGTACTTGGGTGAACATTGCTGGCGAAATATATTTGATGATGATTTTTTTCCCAATGATCCACACCTAGATACAACTCATCTGAGGGTTTACGATAGCACTAACTTACAACAGTACGTCGAGGAGTGGTGGCCAGCAAGTGACTTCATTATTCATAGGAATTACATCTGTTTATGACATTAGTATCACTCCCACCACATACGGTAAGTTTTATGCATGCCGCATCAGTTGATTTCGTTGGTCCTCCTGCTATTTAGAGTGGACTTGTTCCCCTAGTTTTTAGGACCTTTCACAGAGTACATAGGTTTACCAGCCTCCACAACCTTCCAAGATAACGGACTATGGTTAGACTATTGACATACCGACTACACCTAGAGCCAATAGATACGTTGATATTCCACAAAAAGAGGTCACACAGTATCCAAATCTAGTTATATTTTCCATATGAGGATCTAATTTAGATGCATATGAGATTATGACAAGTGATGTACATTGAGCACCGCCGGAGCACAGATGAGTTGACTGCTCGTATTATCAAGCTTACTACTGCTGATGAGTAGTGATATAGTCCTAGACCAAGATTTGACAATAATGATGACGTTGGCGAGCATGAAGTTCCTCTTTTTGATGATACATACCAATGTGATGAGCCATATATTAGACCTTTCTATTACCCTTGCTTGTATTATTGTATTATATCGTGATATATTTTAGTTGCTTATTTGCATGTATGTTCTTTATTTATATTATTTCTTGTGTGTAATTGGAGTGTTCCCTGTGTACTTGTCACTATTACTATCGTTGTTCTCGTATGTAATTGCAGCATTTATACCATGTCTTGTATTATTATTTAATTAATGTCCATTGTGTACTTATTAGTATTACTTTTACTATTAACAATATTTATTGTTATTAGCTAGCAAAATCTATTGTACTCACGTTTCTTTTAGTTATGACTGCATTGCTTAAAGCCTAAAAATTTTGAATAAAACAAAAATAAATAACATTAAAGAACCACAAACTTAGTACATTGATAAGAACCATTAAACCTAGTAAACGCACAAACCTGCACGTTTCGTTGAATCATAGTGCTTCTAAAGCATTCTTTAGATGCTTTATCTCATGTTCTAATTCATTTTCATATGCGACGCCCTATGAACATAAACGATCATCCATCAATTCTGAATAGTCACAACCGTTTGGCCAAAATGAACATAGCTGGATTCTACGACCAATGTTTTCTCCATTTCCCCTGACTACATTCTCGCTGCATAACCGCAATAGCAACAAACATGATATGAGTCAAACGCTTGATCATATGAAGGTTAAACAACTCACTACACCAAACAGTCCATTTTGTAACACTTTTCAGTTTTAAAGTGGTAAAGGTAATAACCGTTATAATGTCATAACAGATATTCTCGTTATAAAGGCTTATCATGGTAACTATCGTTGCAATAATTTCTTAAATAATAAATTGTCTCCTGGACATGATTGCAATTTTATTTTTGATTGTATTTTCATCTTCTTTTGTCAATTCTCGCATTTTCACTGTTAGCAACGATTAAAATTTCCTCTTTCGTCTTAGGTTATTTCTTCTTCATTTTGTTCCACTACCGCCTCTGCCAATTTTCCACTACCTCTGCATTACGTCGTCGTACTTTTCTCATGCCTCCACCATTTGAACGCGGCCTATATCGTTTATTTTCAACCAGTTTAACAAATACGAAGGAAGATTAGGGCTTTCGTTCTACTTTGGCAATCGACTGAAACCTAGTTATCGAATTCGAATTAGGTAATTAACTCAACTTTAGCTTTAAATTTTTTTAAAAGCATAGGAAGTCAACTTTAGCTTTGATGTAGCCTTTAATGGGGACATCGCTTTCTCCCTTTTTCTTCCATTATGAAATCTAGTTTTTGTCTTCTTTTATGGAAAATTCTATTTGGATCCATGAATTTGCTGAGTAAACCCAACAAATCTGAAAAATCAAGGTGAACCCAGAATTTTGCTCAATTCACCCATGTATTATTAAAAAAAGACATTTTTACCCTCCCTCATAGGAGCTCTACGAGATTCTTTTGTCTAACTCGTAGATCCCATACGAGATTCTTTACTTTACCTCGTAGACTCCCTACGAGGTAAAGTAAAGAATCTCATAGGCAGGGTTGGCCCAACCCCCCAGCTGCCCTAGGCAAGAATTGGAGGAAGAAAATGAAAAAAATTATGTTGATGAATTTCTGCATATGCAAGGCTTTGAACCCGCATCATTTTACGAAAATCCTGAAGCCCTCACCACTCAGCCATCAACTTCTCTTATAACATATAGCCTTATAATTTTCTCTATATCAATATTTGTAAAGACACATAGCCACCACCTTGCTCCCCTCCACCACTTTGGGGGCTGCTGCCCTAGGCGACCGCCTTGGTCGCCTAGGCCTTGGGCCGGACCTGCACGTAGGGACTCCATGAGGTAGACTAAAGAATCTCGTAGGAGCTCTACGAGGTATACTGAAGATTTAAAAAAAATGCAAAGTAGAGGCACTTTTGTATCGCTTTTTCTGGGTATACTCAGCAAATTCCCGGGTCTAAATACAATTAGCCATCCATCACAAGTGCACTTTCCTCCTCCATCTCTATTCCTCTCCCATTCGCTTTCTCTCATTTTTTTTCTAACGTTGTTTCCTTTTAGGCTGCTTCCATCCACCGCGCCTTTCTTTTTCCATTTTGCCCGATTTACTCTCCCTACAGTCTCCTGGGATAGACTTAAGTTTCCTCTTTCCTTTTTTTCCTCTTTCTTTTCAACTATTGAGTGCTGTATGGTGATTATGGGGACACTTGATTTGGCATTCGTCTTATGTCCAGTTTTATATGTGTCTTCGTTTGGCCGTGTTTGTTGTTTTTGCTAATCTTACGGGAAGCTGCTGTTTTTTGGTGTCTTTGTTTTTGTTTGCAGTAGATGCTGGCAAGTTTGGATATTGTGCAGTTTCCTCTTGCGTAGTAAAATTCTAGTCAAGACTGCCCTATAAGCTTGCTTCCATCAATTGTGCATAGTTCGATAGGTCATGATCCGTGGTGAGTCATGCTTTTGGTTTTGTTGGCGAGTTGTTTTTTTTAGTGTATTCTGGTAGCTGTATTTATGTATTGTCATTGTCTCATGTTTTGAATCTTACTTGCTATTGTGGTGATAGTTGGCTAGTTAGAATTGCTACTTTACATTTCTTAATGTCATTCCCCCTGCATGGCATTCAGATTTGGTTGGTTTTATTAAAAAAAAATGTTATTTGATTTTTTTTCGTAGAAGCATGAATCCCCTAGGGAAAACTAGGATTTTTCTTCAATAAAATTTGTATTTTCCATCAAAATATGTGGATCTGGGACAAGCATACAAATTATAGGTCAGAGGTTATATGGTGTCGGGATCATATATTATACATATTTGTAAACCAAAGCTCCCGTTGTTGTGGTGTTGATATGAAACTTAAAATGTTTTTGAATATTTAGTTTCCAACTTTATACTGCCATATTACTTGAATATTTTTCTATTTTGTGTTGTTTTCCCTTTTTTGGCAATTTACCAACTGGATGATATTTTGCAATTGTACAACTTCAGGTGGTGGCTAAAGAACTTGCTTATAGTTGGACAGGAAATCTGATTAGTAATGAGACTACTGATCATGTTTGGTTAAATGAGGAAAATAATATTTTCATATTTTTCTATGTTTTTCATGTTATTCCATGATGTTGAGCACTGTTATTTCTAATACACATGATGATTATTCGTAATATTATATGTTCATCCAAATTCTTAGGTTTACAACATATGCTAAAAGAAGGATTGTTGAAGCTATTTAAGGAGAAGATGTAGTTGCACTAATTATTGGTATTGGATGGAGGGGTTTAAATGATGAAATGAAGGGAGTTAAAGATATTATAGAATTTACTACTCTGAGGACAAATGAAGCAGGAATTGACCCTAGAGGTGTCTATTGTCAAGTGCCATACGAGAAAGGGTTTCAATTTCTCTGGAGAATTGAACGCAAGGTTAACATGGGTAACTATTGGCATAAACTACATATGTTGATTCCACTATTCTGCTTTGTTAACTATAAATTTTATCTCCTAGATTAGTCAGCCTGCATTTGATGAGTTTTTAAAGAAATACATTGCAACCCTTAAATTTCAGTCGATAGATACAAATACATTTCTTGAATTTTTTAATGTACCTGGAATTGATAAGCATATTGAACTAAAATTGTGGGTAGAGAGTTCTTGAATTTGGAATTTAAATCACACTGCATCTTGATGTTTACATAGGTGAATTGATATCTTATATTAGATGAGATTTTGAACTAGGAAATTGTATATAAAATTGTACACTATGACTGACATTTTAGACCTTAAAAGGATTCACATTTAATTATTATATTTAGTAGTTATTATCCGAAAAAATCGTAACACATACTTGACCCGCATAAAGAGTTATTCGACTAGAAAGAGTATTTTTTTTCTTCTTCTAGGAAAGAGTAGTTAAATAACTTACTTGTAGTGACTTGTTAACTATTTTATTTTGAAAACATCAAGTATCTTATGACCTTTTTGAGTAAAAAAAAAAGGATCAAAATATTTTGGGTAATTACAAGAAGCTAATTTTTTTTATAAAGAAGAACTTGTTAATTCAAATGAGATTTCAAATTAAAATCTCATCCTATTTTCTTTTCCTAAGTGCAAAATGAGATACCAGACATGATTGATGACGTTCACAACAATGTAATTAGCTTGTAGACAGAGGAGCAATGAAATTTTGAAAGGGTTATTTGTCATTTCAGTAAAAATATGGAATGTGTTTCATCTGGGGATAAAATTACATGATATCACTTAAGTCACCAATGCCAAAATTTACTGCAAACAACTAGCGCATATGTTTCATCCCTACATCAATTGATACAACGCAGAGGTGCAAAATTGATTTTGACATCATAAAATTTTTGTAGGTGGAGATGGGCAGAGAAAGTGGAGATTATATTATATCATGCTTATCAATCAAGGTGCGTTTTATATTTAACCTGGTGTAAAATTGATTTTCATGTCATAATACTTTTGTTCGTGGTGATGGGCAGAGAAAGTGGAAATTATATTTTGTCATGCTTATCAATTAAGGTATGTTTTATATTTAACCTCTTGAGTTTATTTCAGAACATTTTTTGTGGCATTTGTTATTGTTCATAGCATGCATATTTCACATCGAAAACTCAGTAAGGAAATAGTCACTTGTTATTTTGTAGAAATTAGGTGTGATAGCATATTTAATTACTAATACCATGAGAAGAAGTTGGCAAGTGGTATTCATTAAAGTCATTGGTTAGTTTTCCTTTTTTCCATTTTTGATAACGAAAAAGACTACAATATGTCAGTGAAATATTGAACCTAAAACCTTTGGTTCACACTGTCAAGCACGGTTACCACTTAACCATGATCATTAGCAAAGTTTTTTTAATTTAACGGTTAACCATTAGAAAGACTTAAATGACACATACAAACTAATGTGTGCCCAGTGATAGATATGGTCTTCTGCGCTGTTGTTTGTTCTTGGACACAGTTTATCATGACCTTAGTATCTTTCAAATATGGAGTTTTCATTCAGTTTAGCATAAAACTAATTTCAGGGTTATATAGCAGAATGAAAATGGATAAAGCCAACAACTTTTCATTCCTTAACATGCATTGATATAACCTTGATTTTGTGTCCATATTCAAGGTATTTCCTCATTATAATTGTTATCTTTATTGATGCAATTGGATATGTAGGAATGCAAAAAGTTTGTCACCATAGAATTATATTTGAAGGAAGAAATCCATTTGGGTGGAGGAAGTTTTGGATCTGAAAGCATCAATTTTTGATGCACTGCAAAATGGTATGCATACGCTATATGATCTTGTCGATAGTGGGTTTGTAATATGGCCTATTTATGGTTTATGTTTTGTATTATGATTGTATGTTAGATTGTGATACTTAGATGTTATTTGATATTTGTTATGGATGACGAATGGTTGTATGTTAAATTGTGATAGTTTAATGTTTGTCGAAATGGAATTAGCTTTAGAATACAAATTGCGATATGTTGTTGTATTTGCTTTGGATATTGTTATATTATTTGTTGTATATTCTTATTGACATATATGTTTTATGAAATTAGTTGGAGCATATTACGATTGTTACTTGTTTAAAAGAATTACCTACTACAGGATAGGTATAATATTCAAGTTTGTAATGGTTATAATTGTTATTAATTTATTGTATTACACAGTCAGTTTTACAAACAGTAATAATTATTACATATTTATTATTCATAACAGTAATTAGCGTTATAAAATTAAATATTATAATAATTATAAATGAAATATTATAACAATTATAAATGTTATAACTTGAATGTTAATTTATTTTATCGTAATTGAATATTATAACTTTGTTAATGTTAATGTTATAACAATTATAAATGTTATAATTGTTCATAATAGTAATTGTTATAATTGTTTAACAGTAATTGAGAAAATAACTCGCGGTATGGTAGTTAAAGAAAGCTAGATGAAATATTTATATTTAATTAATTCAAGCTCATCACGTAGCGGTGGTTTGTACTTTCCAGGTTTGAATTTCAAACTGATATATTGAATCCAATACACGTTAGGATACAAAGTACTAAAAAGAAATACAAAGTACAATCAACGTAATACATTAAACTAGCGATGCATTGATTTAATCCGTTCTTATACCACGTAGCGTGCTATTTTCGAGTTTTAAACGACTAAATTTTTCTTCCAGTCATCTCACTGTCGCTTCTAACGTTCGAACTTTATCTTGCATCTCTCGGGGATATTGAACTCCTCTTAGGAAAATCTCATGATCAACCCACTCTATGTATTCACAGTAAGGAACACCATTTTGATTCCAATGGTTACCTTGGCACTTTAGACAACCGTAATAATGATGTCTGTCATTTCTTCTATTCTCATCTACAAGCTTCAGACACATACAACCACAATGACATTTAGGCCATGATGGATGATCGAATCTATAGTTGTTACTTATTTGGTTTTTTATCCTTTGGTTTGACGAGTCTACACAAGCACGACTCTCCAAATTAGAATCACCAATAACGTCATCGCTACAATAAAATGTTTCAAACAAGGTTTCAAGAATAATTTCTGATTTGGCTTCACATTGTTTAGCATGCTACACCAATAAATCATCGGTGATCTCCCAATTATCCATCAATTCAACTAGCAACTAAGGAAAAAGATGAAAACATTGATTAAATTTGGATATTTGCTGATAAAATATATTAAGAGAAAAAAACTCGTTGGGATATTAAACTGACACTGACATATTAAAGTATAACTGACCCATTTAAGTATCATTGTCATATTGAAGTGACACGTTGATTGAGTCACTGATGTTGACAACACACTGTTATGTATATTGTAGTCACATTGTAGTGGTTAAAGAAAACAGACAAAGTTGATGTTGACAGCACGCTGTTGTGTATACTGATTTAATGGTAACAATAGGTTACTGCATACATTGTAGTCATGTTGAATGGAATAAAAAAATAATCAAGTTTGATGATGACATTAAAATTTAATACACGAACTTTAATTATCACCGACAACTTCAACTATAAGTAACATTTAATACACGAACTGAATCACTGACACTAGCATATTCAAAATTATCATTGACATCTAAAATTATCACTAACATTAAATACATAGACCGGAACACAGATACTCAGATACAACTTTATGACTATTTGACTATGACACTAACAAATTAAATTATCACTGTCATATGTCACTAAATGACGAATGCATGAATGTATACGGTATTGTCATATTAAATGAAACATTCACACTCATAGTAAGATACAAGGAATGAAATACTCACACTAAACGGCGAATACATTACTTTCATATTAAAATGTGAATGTCTTATTCATTAAAGCACTATTTACATGTCAGTGTACAAGACCAAACACACAAACATTTGCAAACCAACTCCTAGTATTATTCTATGCTTCACATCCTTTTAACACTAACTCAAGCAAAAAAGTATTCATTCCATTCGAATTACTGTCATTCGATGAGTGCTTTGAAAAGTTTATGTTTCTTCACATCCTCTTCATTGTCATCATCCTTAACATAAGACGAGTATCATGAACAATGTAAGAAGCATCAAAAGATGTTTCAAGATGAAACGAGAGCTATAATGTACCATGATATCGCTGAAAGCTCTACTTTAACTCAAGGATGAAATGTTGTGAAAAGATTTGCAATATGGATGAGACTACATTGGTGGTCAAAATCAACTGGTCAAGGATTACTTGCGACAAACCTAGTGTATTGAGAAGTGCATTTTCGTTGAAGATTCTATATGTCAAAGACTGTACTTAATCCATTTATTGACAAAGTATCTGCAATAAACATGTTTTTCACCCATAGAATAAACGGAATCAACGAATTAGGAATTTCATCCTTATACAAGGTTACAGCTGCACTTCGTATGATATCATATGGAAGTTTTGGTGATTCCTTGGATGACAAAATACGAATTGTAAACTCAATGATGATCTTATGTATCAAAGAATTTTTCAAAACTATTGTTCATGAGTTCGGTGAAGAGTATCTTAGACCCCCAACAGATCATGCATTGATAGATTATTAGAAATGGGAGCTCAATGTGGATTTTCATTTATGATCGGTAGCTTAGGTTGTAAGCATTAGACATGAAAAAAAACTGTCTAATGGCATTGTAAGGATAGTACATAGGGCATTGCAGAAAGGCTACATTAGTGTTAGAAGTTGTTGCTTCATTTGATATGTACATATGACATGCATTTTTTAGCATTTCTGGTTCTCTGAACGATACTAATGTTTTACGACATTCATATTTTTTTAACGATTTATACCAGGATCTATCACCTCCATGCAACTACAAAGTAGGAGAAAAAGATCATTATGTTAGATATTATCTGGTACATGGAATTTATCTAAAATGAAAAACGCTTGTGCAAGTGTACTAAAGGCCAAACAATGTAAAAAAAGCAGAATTCACCAAATAGCAAGAGAGTTTGAGAAAAGATGTTGAACGAGCATTTGAAGTACTCCAAGGTAGGTTTTATATATCAAGAAATGAAGTATACTACAACAATAAAGTAGTTTTAGCTGATATCATATACTACTATATTATTTTACATAATATGATTGTTGAAGAAGAATGAGGTGGATATGAACTTCAACATCAAAACTATCCAGACACTACAGTGGAGTATAGGGGAAAAACTTATAAGGACTCGAATATATTTGCAGAATACTTGCCATGTATTCAAGATGCTCAAGATCCACAAGCCCATCTAGACCTATGGGAAGAATCAGTGGAACACTATTAGGAGCATACGGGAAACCTGTATTATTGCTAAATGTGTGCATTGACTCAAGTTTTATTTTCTATGGTTTTTTCAATATATATGGATTTTATTTGTTGTGTAAGCTATAATGAATCGGTTTTATATTGATATGACATAACCATTAGGGCTACAATTCAAATTCCAACAAGGGTTAAGACTATAACTCTTAACGCAACAAAATTAAACAACCAAAACAACAATAAAGTTTATAACTTAGAACTAAAATTAAAGTGCATTAGACTCTAACAATGACACATGCTAAACTGCGTAGCATCTATGATACTCCTAAATTTGATTTTCCATATACAACATTTTTAATGGATTTAGATCGTTTAGGTTGCAACTAAAAAGAGCAATATCATTTGCACGTTGTTGTCAGGCTAACTCCCACTTTCGTTACTTCAATTCATTAATTCTCATTTATTGAACCTCTTCATGTCGTCACTATTTTTCTTGTGCTCTATTTATTCTCTTCGCTTCCTTTGTTTCCATGTAAAGCTTATTTGCTTCTTCGGCAGCTGGCATACACCCGTCAAATTGTTGGTAGTACAGACTATAATCTTCAATGGTTTTTTACTTCGATTTATATCTTCACCTTAGTCTGCCACCTGAACTAGTTGTAAATGGGTTGGCTTCATATGGATCTGAACTACCAGGGATAAATTCTTCGATCGGCTTTTAGGCATAAAACACATTGCCGAATGTTCCTATCATACTTTGCTCCATTTTTCTTCCCTTGAAAGTATGTCGCATAAATTGTGCAATTGAAAGGTTGGTTGTTATGTTCGGATATATACACTACATTTGCTTGGTTAAGCTGCATAACATCAATTCCTGTAAGTCGAAAAAATATAGAAGAACGTAATCACAGAAAACATAATGCAGTACCAAATCCATGTCGCTTGCATTACTTTGTTGTCTACTATCCAGTCTAGCTTTATCTCTTTCCACTGTTGGCAGTTAGCATTAATTCTCATTCTAGACTGCTTCAAAGTGTCAACGGATCTTGGAGGATTCTGTGGACTACGACCATTGAATAATTTCCAAAATAAATTCCAAAATGAACTTTCACTTTGGCTCGTGCCTTTTCAATTGTCTTTGGAACACTCAACCCAACTGAAGGCTAATTCAGCTTATTCATCGTGGGACCATTTTACCATTTTCCGACATTGTGTAGGCGGGATATTAGTACACTAATCTGGAGTTTCATTGACACGAATTTGGATTTCATCATTTCTGTAGCAATTATCTCTATATAAAAAGTTAAAATTTCTTGAAATATTAGGAAACCCAAATCGATGTTGGCTGCTGGGAGATGAGTAATGACGATCACTATAGTTTTGTTGAAACAAGGGATTCTGCACGTAGCTATAAATTGTATTATTTTGATATTGATTTGAATTTTGTTGTGAATGATAGAAATTGTGGTTTTGTTGTGTAAGATAAAGATTGGGTGCATTTTGGATAGTACTAGAATTGGAGTTTTGAGTGTGCTGATAGGAGGTTTGTGTAGAAAATGGATGTTGTTCGTGTTAATAGTTGTATGGATTTTCATTGAAATGACACCTTAGATTTCCCTTTGTTATTCTTTGACATTGCAACTAGGTGAAGAGTAAGATTTTAGCTAGGCAATAGAGAAATAGAGGAGAAAATTGTGTAGTTAGGAATTGTAAGATTTATTGTATATGCAGAGGAAGAAATACTGAAGAGGAGGAAGCGCGAGAAGGAGCAACGGTCCGAAAAATAGCTATTGAACCTTAACTGTCTTATTTAAAGCCGGCTACATAGCAAAGGTAATTTTCATCATTACCTTAGCTGGCTTTAAATAAGCCGGCTAAAGCCGAGTTTCCATCCAACTTACCTGGCTGCTTTGGCAACCTCCGGGGTTGCCAAAGCAACCCAAATTAGAGCAAATGGCCTTATATTAGGGGACAATTAATTCCCAACTGACACATGGTTGGTAATGCTCTTACTATCTGTTAAATATAAATGAATCACTATTTCATCGTCTGACAAGGTTACTGACACATATTATTTTCAATTTTTCAGTAATATTGCATGTACTACAACTTGTATTTGAATTACGCACTTGAGTGTGGGTGCTTTCTTCAAGAGTGCTCCCCAGTATATGTATAGTTACATTTTCAACGTTTTGTAGTCCACAGACACGTGCACATGTGCATCGACATCCATGCGCACACATATACGCGTATGCATTATATATATGAGGTACACTATATGGCATCTCCATTTTCAAGCATTCCAATTGCCCCTTAATTTTTACCATTCGTTTATATTTAAATAAGTTAGTGAAAGAAGATAGTTAGTGATAGAAACAACAATGTGCAGTGAAAATTAAGGAGGTTATAAGGGTACTATACTATTTGGAGTGTTCTTGATTTTACACACACACACACACACACACACACACACACACACACACACACGCCTCATTAAAATCTTATAACCCCTATTGGGTACTTTACAAGGGATATATATTGTAACACCCCACACTTTCCTAAGCCCAAATTTTGACAAAAATCGAAACTCGAACACATCCAAGCATGAAGCATGTAAATCTGGTACCTGCAAATGAATGAGCATGAGCATAATGATAAAATAACTCATAGTGGAAACAAAATAGGATAAACTAGTATGAACTCAAGTAACTACTTTTTTAAAAGTAAGTCACTTTGCCAATACCGAGCATGAGAGAGAAAGAGAACCGAAAGCCAAACCTAAACACATGTGAGAACAAAATCTTCTCTAGATAACATAGGAGGTTGTAAGGAGGAGGGGATCAGAACAACAGGTTCTAGTGAACAAGAAAAGTACAACACAAATTACAATACACAGGTGTATCCCGTTTGGTCCAACCTAAGATATATGCCTACCACGGCTAGTAATTCTAACATAACCTTGTAAACATTTATGCATGAATCTAACTACCCTTCCCAACGTAGTATTCCCAATGGTATCGATACCGAGATAGAACGTTTACGCATATATCTATGAACCCTTTAAACTAATTGTTAAACTGAGAATTGAACTCCCAACTATGGAGTTTATTTATTCACAATGGTATACGTAGCCACTCAACGCCTCACTATCGAATGATAGATCAGGTGGATTTCTCCGATTGCTCAAGACCCTAGGCGGACATATTGGTCGTCTAATACCTCTCAATGATTTACTCAACATTATTATAAACTAGAGGACACTAGCTATAGGGTCCTACTAGTTAAGGCTTCCGTCATTTACGCATATAAGCCCATGCCCCGTATAACGCCAGAGATAGTAAGCAGCCACTTGAGACTGTTACTACCTAGCTAGACTCATTGGATAATCTCCTTAGCCACTGAATACCTCCTGTAGGATAGGTAGTCCTATGGAATGACCATACTGGATGTATGTGAACCCATATTTAGGTAGAATTCGCATACCATTTAAGACCCCTAATTGAGTGACCTATCCCAGGTGGACCACTCGACCCAAGCCACTTAAGACCCAAGGAAGCAGACTATCGTGAAGATTATCAAGTTCGTACCCAATTAGCCTTTAATGCTTCTATTTATGGGAGGTGGGTTAGATCACTTAATCCCTTTTTCATAAGTTGATCTCACCACTTAAGACCTTAATCCCATAGTAGGCTACGTTATTGAGTAATTCTCGTTTAGTTTCTATTTACGGAAATACCGTACGTACACGATTAATTATCGTCACATGTTCCTACGGTTAATGATATTTCACATCAATAACCTACCAAGTCAAATTCTAACTTGTAATTATAAGTTCTAGATTAACTAGTATAAACGAGGAAAGCTATATCCTTCTTAGCCTAGGATATTTATTTAATTATCTTCCTTATTGGACTTGGTATTTAAACTGCAACCAATACTCATTAATTCCCTTTTTATTTCATTCATTCCTGTTTAATAGGGTTATTGCCAATTATGACCATAACGGTCATATTCTCCTAAGGCAACCATTAACCTTTAAATACCATTTATTTCCATTGATTATAATTAATGTCATTTATGAGCCTAGCACTCATAATCTCCTATGACATTAATTAAAAATGAAACATACTTATTTTATTAGTCCTAAAATATCTATTTGTTGTACCCCAATAGACATTTCTAATTTATTTATTTATTTATGGTTTGTTGTACATATATATATATTTATATATATTTGTGCGCGAGGCCCCTTACGTTAAGCCGACCACTTGTGGATGTTGAATTTTCTCAGCGGTCCCCGACAAAATTCTACCATAAGTTAAGCTTAAACTCTTGTCTTAGTGTGAATATAATTTGATTCCCTGATTGGGGTTTACAACATTAATCTTTGCCAATTTATAAATTGTAACCATTAGGCTTAACTGCCTAATTTAAATTTGCTTTCCCAAATCAGTGTCGGTTACAATTGCTGTTTATTTATGGCCCTATTTATAACAATCAGTTACACTAATTACTACAATGGTCACCACAAATATATTCATTTAATACGAATTACATTTACATGTATATTAACATAAAATTAATTCCGTTCAAACATTCAAACATCCATTATTATATATATTTCGTTGTTTACGTATATTCAGACGGGTAATGTATATATATTTACATCCATGTTTTTGTGTAGTTAACGTAGTTATTTTCTTTAATTATTATTATTTTTAAGTTCGACAATTTGGTTCAATTAGTGACCAAACATTCCTTTTCATATTCAATATTGCAATAAGGTAATAAATCTTTCAAAAGACTATCAACTACAGTTATTGTAAATTATGCCTGAATATAGGAATAAACACATTTCAAACCGCAAGAAATATATATTATGTATGTTTTGGAATAGTTTTTGTATATTACACACAAATATTATCGATTTGTATTTATACGTGAATTTACACAACTTTTCCCTTTTTCACTATTTGGCATATTTCTTTGCTAGTTTCAAATGTTGTCTTTTTGCTTAAAAAGAACAAAAAGGCACAAATTACAATAACTAAGTTAAACCTTAACAAAACTGGGTACAAACAAGTTTGTATCTTTTTTAACCAAATTTACATAATTCTCCATCTAATACTGAGACTTGGGATCTGGAATAAAACTAAATCTTTACCGTGTTTCATGGGACTGATTTCCAGACCCACTGTTTCGTAATAACCATAACATAATTTCAAACAGAATTATAGATAATATGTAAAAACAATTTAGTAAACCCACAAATAATGTTATTCAAACCGCAAATCTTTATTTTTAGGTTTTTGACAACATTCATAAGCAGATCTGATAGGTATCATTTCATATTTTGCAATATTATAAACAGATCTGATAAATGTTAGGCATATATTTTTAGATCTAATACATATGCGGTAATTAAGCTATTGTAAATTTGTATATAAATTTCCCGCTCACCCAAAAGCATCCAACTCTGAAATCTGAATAATCTTTTAGGCCTACAATCCTCAAATTCTTACTGATCTACAATTAGTCTGAAAAGGGGATACTTTTAGATCTATAGATTTGCAAGAAGATAGAAAAAGAGGGGAGAATCTGATGAAGAATAGCTTAGACGTAAATTCATACCCTTTTCCACTTGCATCTGATAACCCCTTTCAAATCCATAAGATTTATGTTTGATTGATTGTATATGAATATATTTTTTACTAAGAAATTTATTTGAAGAGAAGGGGAAATGACAGAGCTCTGTTGTTCCTACAGATTTTGTGGAAAAGAATGAGGCCTTATCCCTTTATTTATAGGAGTGGATTTGGCCATGAACCGTTAGATTTAATTAAATAAACAATCGTTCATTTATATAATAATATATATATAACTAAACCATCTTATCCTAGCAGTCACTGGGCGCTTCAGGCCTGAAGCGGTCGACCACTCCCCCAGGGGTGTCGACCGCCCTTCGGCTGATTCGCCCTGTCAGGGCTGGTAATAAATGGTAAGATATATTATATTTATTCTATTTATTTATTTCCGTCCATTTATCATATTTCGTCCATAACTTTTTCATATGGACTCCGTTCGCAACAATGGTTAAATTTTCATGGTCAAATTCCATGTTTGCAGAAATTCTTATTTTTGAGAATCTAATTAAATTACTAATTTATTGTCAAAATTCCGAGTTGTTACATTCTTCCCCCTTAAAAGAAATTTCATCCCAAAATTCTGATACATATTTATCCTATCCTACACAATAAATTTGTGTACATCCACTTTGCAACCATGTGCACATGTGCACAGTGTACATAATGCATTTCAACCACAAAACAGGTATGCGTAATGATTCTAAATCGGATCCTCCTACATGTATGTATTAAATTTCTTTCAAAAAAACATGATGCAAAACATCCTTAATATACTGGACATTCTATATTAATGCGAATTTCAAAAATTCTTTTTCATTCATAACAATCACATGATTACAAATAAAAGTGTAAAGCAAAGAATTTTGCATCCAAAACCTACCATCTAAAACGTCAACGCATCTAAACGCTTCCTATTTTATTACTCCTAAATCGGAATAAGGAAATCAAATCAAAGAATTTTTATCGTTCCCTTCGCTTGTAAATATTTTATTTCCCAACCTACAATGGAAATTTTACCTCAGTTACCCAAAATACTCTAAAAATTTCCATATATAGACTCTAAAGGGGACTTAGAACAAGCTATAAAACGTAAAACGAGTCAATTAGCAACTCGCACGCATCGTTGATAAGGTACAGAAACAACATTTCCATGCCTAAAACAACATTTTCCTTGTTATCGTTAACGTTTTTATCGCATCGTTGGTCCTATCGAACTGCTAAAACATGCATACAAATCGTCCAAAAAATCTTCCTTACGCTGTTCATGTGACCAAAAATTGAAATTTTTCACAAAAATAAATTTCCACTTTAAAACTTCTTGTATTTATTTTGAAAATTTCCTTCCAATAACGTTTCACTTTTCATATGAGATTCGTATGAAAATCGAAATTCTGGTAGCGTGCGCTTTGCCCTATTTAAACCGTCTATTTTAATGTAAAACAAACGTTTTAAACATGCGCAAACTACCATATCTAAATTTTACGTTCTCACGCAAACCGAAATAAAAGAAAGTAAATCGGTAAAAACTTGAATTTTACAAATGATAAAAGTTTTTTTTTTCAAACAACATTTTCTAAAAGTTTCAAAAATGTATTTTGCGGAAACTTAGACGATTATGTTAGCGAAAAAGCAAGTCAGACATGCAAAAATGCCAAAACTGAAATCAAACACAAAAGACGAATTAAATTTTAGCTTAATAAGGTATGGTGATTTATTTATACCTACGACAAAAACAACGTAAAACCGATCCTATTGCTTAAATTTATCCAATAAGGAATTTTATTCTTTCCAGCTCTAGGACAACTGTTAGTCAGACAAGAGAAATGAGATTTCATTCATATGTATATGCACGAATAACACAAACATTTTCAAAACATAGAAATCCAATTAATGTAAGTCGTGCGATTTAAACAACACCAATAGTTACAAACATTACAACAACAAAGATAAAAATGTTGGAAAGGGAAACATATGATACAAGATACAAGTTGCACAAGCCATAAGCTAACAACAGCTAAGCGCTGTGAGATGGTCGAGCCCCACAACTGGAACTTGAGCCCTTACCATGTCCACGCCAGGAACGTAGTATGAATGAGATGCAACCAAAACTACTAAACAACGATATATCTTACTCTGCGACTAGAGCTCAAACCATTTTTATGACCTTGGGTTAATTATATCATGGTAGCAAAAATGCTCAATCTCGGGTTATAATCACTGCTGGTGTTGTTGGAGGCTCCCAGACCACCATCTATTTTAAGGGAGAATTTATGATGAAGAAAGAAACCTACCACAAAACTGCTTCTCATGTAAATCCACCTAATATTGTCTAAAGACAAAATAAAATGGATAGGTGAAATTATAGAAAGTAACTCCATAAGACAATGCACAAGAATAACAAGTTAAATCAAATATGATGCGGTACAAATTAATGGTTACGTTATTGATCAAAGATAAGATTAATTTCCGCACCATAAGACAAATCCAATCATAACTTCCCATCTATAATAGATGTACTAAATGGGTAACACATCTACATGGGCAGTTCGAACATAGATTTCCGAACCCAAAATCCTGACATTAAGAAAAAGAGATTTGCTGCAAATCTCCAAAGTTGGTCAAACAAAAAATCATTCAAGTCCGTGTAAAACATGATGTCCTCTAAAATCTCATCGAGATTCTCCTTAGAAAAACCATCCAAAGATAGCTTAATCTTCTTCTTTGAAATGACAATCGTCTTCATGAAAATCTATTCCAACAAGATATAGCAAAGGCGGATGCAGCACAGACAACAATCCTACTCTAATATTTTGAAGCAAAGGACAGGTGCAAGCCCAATTGCCACTAGAAATTTTCTTAGCCCTAAAGCGATGAGACCTTATGCTTATTCTGACCCAAACAAATGATCTTTCTCCCTAAGGGTGAGACTTAAACGGTGCGAGTAAGATCAAATAGTGCAATTAGGTATTATGAACTAAGAAATGGCTGGAGAGAAGAAATTGGATTAGATCTTGGAGTACTAGTGGGGCAAGATCTAATGCGCAAACTAGTATGGAAAAGGAGGAGACGACAAATAAAGATAAGAAGGATAAGGATATGGTTCGGTAAGATGAGGAAGGAAGGATGAAAGAAATTAATGGGGTGATTTGTACGCAACTTTTACAGTTGAGTCCTAGGTCCAAGTCGTACTAAAATTCATCAACAAGTTGACCACTCTAGGTATAATGCTAAATGGTCAAATGTCAAATGGGCTATGGGCAAAGGTTGAACCTTGACCTTATTAGGCCAGATTAAAATATTATTCGGACCTCGTCATCTTTAAAGATTTGACGTGACCCGAAAAACACTTGTCCTAATCATACCGGTACCAAAGACCGTAGTCAAACTCCGAACCGCCTCCAAAGATTCAAAGTAGTCTCAATAAAATGCTGTGACACACAACGATTGAATTTCAAAAATAATTCAGCTAGAAATCCGTAATAAAAATAAAAACAGATTTTCCCCTTACCTAACTAAAATACAAATAAACGATTCAAAATCAAATACCTCAAAAATCAAGATGAAGGATTTTACTTAACCTTTTCGAAGGAAAAATAAAAAAAATTCAAAAATGGAATTTATTATAAACTAAAGGTTTTGTATTTGCAAATCCAATTTATTATTATTATTATTTATATTCCAGTTTGTATTACGAACTGAAAAATCGTTTTGCATTCAAAAATGTCGAAACTTTAAAATCTCGAGGATTAATTTGATGATTTCAATAAACCATCTGATATATATAAAAAGAGAGGGATAATAAAAATCACAAGGAATGGGTGTTTATTAAATTTAAGTTTAGTGGTATATTCCTTTTCATTTCCAATTACCTTCTTCCTACCAATCAGATTATATTTATTAAAGTCTTATATAGCTCAACCAAATTCTGAAACACGAATAGATTAATATTTTAAAACCACATCTTTATAAAACATGTCTTTATCAAACTGTTTTCCGAAATCAAAATGTCAAAGCTTTTGAAATCCATTTTATTTTCCAAACAGTTTTAAAAATAAAATTCCCTTGAATACAAGGCAAGGAACTCAAATGAATATTTCAATAAAGGAATATATGAAAATTTAACAAAGTAACGAATGGATTCACCTTGTAATTATTTCCGAATGGATATGACATATTAATATGGATTTCCCATTTCGAGACCAAGAAAAGGCCTTTGATCGGAACTACCAAACGAAACAAAAAGCCAAAAAAGGGGACTATCTCGGTTGTAGCTAGATTATTGTCCAGTCTCCAAACTCATATCAACGGAATCCACCGTATGTCGTCCTCATGCTCTTCACAACAAAATCGCCAACGTATTGTGGGGTAAAACAGAATGGTCTAGAAATCCGAACTCAATGTATTTCAATTCTAAGTTGCTTAAAGCCCATTCTATATAATTAGGCCCACAACTAATTCATCGTCGGAATAAATTAAAGTCGACTAAGAAAGACGAAGAAAGCAGAAAAGAAAATCGAATTACGTTCTCTCACGAGTCCTAACCTAACTAATTCCTCTGATGGTCTAACCTCGCTCTGATACAAAATGTAACACCCCACACTTTCCTGAGCCCAAGTTTCAACAAAAATCGAAACTCGAACACATCCAAGCATGTAGCATGTAAATTTGGTACCTGCAAATAAATGAGCATAAACATAATCAAAGTACAATAAAAATGACTCACAACAGAAACAAAATAGGATAGACTAGTATTAACTCAATTAACTACCTTTTTGAAAGTAAGTCACTTTGCCAATACCGAGCATGAGAGAGAATGAGAACCGAAAACCAAACCTAAACACCTGTGAGAACCCGACCTTCTCTAGATAACCTAGGAGGTTGTAATGAAGAGGGGTCAGAACAACAAGTTTGGGTGACCAAGAAAAGCACAACACATAATACAATACACAAATGTATCCCATCCTAAGTTTATCTGCTAATATGGTAGTAAATACAATGAGGGCTCCAAATCATAGCAGAATTTCATGAGATTAGGGTTTCCCCTATTCTTCACTCGCTTCCTTTTCTAGTTCATGCAAGAGTTCAGATCCTCAATTTAGGCAATCGTTCATGGCCAAGAGAAAGAAAGTCCATTTCAGACCGGCTCCCGCCCTCACTCAATTTCAGTCTTCAATGCCACGTGGAGTTGGTGTCTCGGCCTTTGAGGCGGCAAGTGGGACGTCAGAAGTGCCTGATGGTGCTTGTATAGATGCAAGTGTAAAAGGCCATGTTGTTTCGGATTCTGATTTGAGTCACATTGCTCCTTCGATCCCTTTTTCTCAAGATTCATCTGCTCCTCCATCGCCTGTAGCTGGTAATCGCTCTAATGCTTCTATGGGCATGGACTGGAAAAAGGTAGTTTCTGGTAACATTTCGGTAGCTCAGGTAGGTGAGTCCTCTCTATTATCCTTTATTCCGCCTCTAAATGATCGAGCTTTCGTTAGCAACGATATGATGGACCATTCCTCTTCTAGGTGAGGGAACTCTATTGTTTTATATGTGGTAGGGGCCAGGCCATACTATGAACATCTTTGTGCTTATACTTGCCGGGTTTGGAAACTGTGTGGTGGTTTTGATGTTTTTTCCTAGGAAAAATGGATTTTTTTGGTGAAGTTTGAAAGGGCAGATGATTTTGAACGTGTTTTAAATGGTGGCCCTTACTTGTTTGATTCATGCTTGATTATTATTTGAAGATGGAAACAAGAGGTTAGGGCCACCAAAGAGCTTTTGTCATCGCTGCCAATTTGGGTTAGGCTTGACCTTGAGATTGAGTACTGGGATAATGAAATTATTAATGCTATTGCTAGCTTTTTAGGATCTCCGATTAAGATGGATACTGTGACAGCAAATGCTTCTAAGCTGGGATTCGCTCGGGTTTTGGTTGAGATGCATGCATCTTATGATTTTCTTCGTGAAGTTATGGTGCAACATTCTAATGGATCCTCTTGCGCTGTGCCTGTTATTTATGAGTACTTGCCTCCTCATTGCAATGCCTATCTTGCATTTAGGCACTCTCATCATTCTATAACATGGATTACTAAGGTACCCCGCACAGCTGCTACCATTGTTTCAGGTCTTTGCTCAGCCTCTACGCCTTCCATGGATTCAAACTCTAAAGTGGCCTCTGATGTTCCAACCGTGCGCTTCCTGTGCTTGCTGATTCTACCCAAGGTTTTAAATCTCGGATATCGGTCGCGTTTCATCTCGGGGATTTTATAGACTCGGTCTCGTATCGGGGGAGATCCCGGACGAGATGAGTCTAAATCGGGAGTTCGTCTCGGAACCATCTCGAGGTACATGATATGTTAAAAGTGATATTTTAACAAAATGATTTT
Organism: Allium sativum; assembly: GCA_030737875.1. Classification (NCBI taxonomy): domain Eukaryota; kingdom Viridiplantae; phylum Streptophyta; class Magnoliopsida; order Asparagales; family Amaryllidaceae; genus Allium; species Allium sativum. The sequence continues at coordinate 460,246 of JASFAX010000073.1, forward strand.
TTTGAGTGCAATTAAAAACATAGTAATTTAAACGTAAAATGCAAAATAACTTAATTGTTCTTTATTTTGCAGATGATCATTCATACTCTAGATCATAGTATGTTTAAAACAAAAATATTGTTAGACAGGAAACATTAAAAGGATCCAAAACATTAAAAAAATTAGCATAAATAGACTATAACATACATAATTTCAAAAGTAGCATGTACGTAAAAAAACGAATATGAAAATCATAAGCATTGTAAAACATATATGAACATCGTCATTTAACATGCAGAATGTAAAATAACAAAAGATTGATATGGCTAGATTTGAGTTTTTTAATTATAGTTCTAATTCAGGCAAACATTTAAATTTTAACCAAAAAAACTAAGATCTCGAGCGATATTCCCGTATTTCGTCTCGATCGATATATCATTCAATATTGCAATATCTCGGGCGATATATTCGAAAGGAGATTTAGAGTGATATTTGCTGTTTCGTTTCGGAAGGAGCCCAAAACGAGATCTCAGAGGAGACCTCGGGTGATATTTTCGAGATTTGAAACAGGAATTCTACCCAGTGCTTGGCCATTGTGTCGTGCGTGGCCTAACACTACTTAAGTCTGCATTCTGATGTTGTGTCCTCTCCTGCTGCGATTGTTGGTTCCAATGGTTTGGCCGATTCTACTGATGTTGCCGCTATTGTCAGACAAGCAACAAAATTTTCTTTTAAAGCCTTGGTTTTTGACACTGCATATGTCTCTCCTGACATTGTCTCCCAGCTTCTCAAACTTCCAGTCTATAATCCCATGCTTTAGTCCCTGCGCTCAACTCGACAGATTTGACTACTTCCCGTGTGCATGTTGCTCACGCACAACCTTTGTTACCCTTGATGGCCTGCGCTGGTGTCTGGTTCAGAGGCTTTGGGTCTTGCTGCTATTACTGATGCTTATGCCCCTTTTCAAGACTCACAATTAGTAGATGACTCTTTTGATATTGCTTTGATGTCAGATGCTTCACACGACTCAAATGCTTTTTCCTGTTCTGATGCTTCCAGTCTGGAGTGTTCCTCGGTTTTGAATGCTTTGTTAATTTCTTGTGCTCTCACTTCTGGTGCTTTAGATATGGTCATCTCGGATCCTCTCTTCGTGGTCGATGCCGTTCCTGCAGGCTTTTCTCTCCTTTGTTTAAGTGACAATCTTTCCCGGGAGGAGGTTATCTTTAAATTTAGGCGGGCAATGGACCTTAAATACGGTCCAGTTACTCGCAACTATGCTATGGAGCGGCGTCGTAAGCGTAATATTAACACTCAAGCATTTTTTTCACATTCTTGACTCTGAAGCTGGTGCTTTTGATGTTCTGTAGCTTTTTCCTTTAAGCATCAGTAGACGGATGGATGCTCTATATTTCGATTATCACCCGATCAATTTCAAATCTGGTTAGTGTAGTTCGTGGGCCCTGGTTTCGTTAGGTGTTGGTTGTAGGTCGTACTGTCGTATTCATTTCTTGTTGACCTATCCTTCGTATTTTTATTTCATGTTGTTTCACTCTGTATTTCCTTGCAAACGCAAATATCAATAATCATAGACACCCGTACATATGTCATTATTTATAGTTTATTATAACGAATGATTGTTAATAAATAATTTATAGTTATAGATTATTATAAATAAACAATAATTATATTTTATATTTAATATTTTATTGTAGTTAATTACTAATATTTAGTAGATTGTAGTTAACATTTATTAATTTCATTCAATAATTAACAAATGAATTAATAATTAACAAATAATATTTAATATTGAATGTTTAACATTTATCATTAAATTAATTAGTATTATTTAATAATTAATTAAGAAATAACATATAATAATTAATTTTCGATAATTTATTATTTAATAATTACTATTAAATAATTAATTATTAATAATTATTATATATAATTAAGACTAATTATTATTTAGCATTCGATTTTATAATTTAATACTTATGAAATGATATTTAGTAATAGTAATTAATTTTATATAATTATTTGTTAGTAACGACGTGTCAATAATCATAAACAACGTAACTTTAAATAATTATTAACTAATAATGACATATTAATTGTTATTACCAAATTATTTTAATCAAAACAAATTGCACATTAACAATATGACTAAAAATTAATTTTCAATAATTAATAATTACAATTAAATAACTAATTGTTACTATTTATGTAATAATTATGACGAAAATTTAATACCCATGTAGTGATATTTAATGTTTAAAAAATAAATTTAAGTAATTATTAATTAATAATGATTATAAAGAAAATTAATTATTAATAAATAATAATAAATAAGATAACAAATTATTATATTATAGTATTAATAAATAACTTATAGTTATTAGTCACAAATAATTAACATTTTTTATATAATATTTAATATATAATGTTTGGTGATTAAAATTTAATAATTAACAATGCGTATTTTTTAATTAATAATTATAATCAAATAATTCAAACAAAGCGCTATGGATATTCGAAAAATATTCATCTGTTATGTATCCAAATATTCATTTTATTTTCAGATTATACTTAATATTTAAACTTTAAACAATTATAATTCAAATTAAATAATCATTAAATTGTTGATTATTTTAAGCCATTAGATCTTAATACCAATCAACATCCTACCCTTCTTTACAAATAGATCTGTCAATGAATACCCGAAATATCTGAAATCCGTCTGTATTCGTATTCGAAAATTGAAAAAATATCTGATATCCGAAAAGCGAATGCGGATATCCGATATCCGAAACATATTTCGAATACAGATACAGATATGGCTATATCTGTATCCGATAAATGTACTTCATTACAAAATATTTCCGATGTCCAATTGGAAATATTTTTTTATTATTTTTGAACAAAAAAAATGTACTTCATTACAAAAGATAGTAATTGTTCTTTTAATATGTTATTTTATATCAATAAATATTCGTCCGTCCAATTACTTTTCATTTGAACTTCGAAGTAAATAAGCATGAGTCTTTTCGGATATTTTCAGTTCATGGCCCATATCTTCCCTACATACCCGTATTAAAGTTTTAAACCCCAACTTTACAACCCTATAGTTTCCAGCCGCCTCAGTCCTCACTGTATCCATTTTTCCCTATTTCACTCGGAAGTCACAAATCGAAATTCGACCTTTCCTAGTTCGCTGCTCATCGCATCGCTCCCCTCGCTGTCGTATAAACGCACACCATGGATTTGTGAGTAGCAGCAAGGCATCGACCACCGTGTGAATTCTCCAGTCGCAGGCAACTTATCCAAGACAAGTGGAAAGATCCAGATTTCTCAGCTAACGGTTGCAATATGGTTTGTTGTACCTATTGGAATATGCCTTTGGCAAGTTCAAACTCTAGTTGTCCTTATATTCAAGAAATACGATATCTTATTTCAAATATAGGTTTTTATTCATACAGATCTGTTTTCAGACCACTATCTAAATTTAACTTTGTTTTTATGAGCAATGAAATAATGGTTAGAGAAACTAAGTTTTGCTTCGATTTTGCATTAGATAAATCGATCTGCACATAGATGCTTGTTATTCATTCAATTGAAAGAGCTTTGGTTCCGTAGTTTGGAACCAGAGTAATTATTCTAGTCTAGTAATAACATATGTAAAATCCGCTTTGTAACAAAAGTGTGTCAATTAGTGCATTTTTCTTCTTCATATTTTCAGTGTTTGAATTGTTTTAACATGTTTCTTTAAAATGCATTTTTTAATTTGGCTCTAATGTCTCAGTACCGTTTCTTTCCATTACAGACCATCCTTGGTTACAAAATGCTAAAAAGGCAACAAATGTTAATCTTGGAAAGACGGTGAAAGCTAGACTTCAGCAGTTCTCCACGATGAACAAACTCAAAAAGAGAGCTCTCAAGGTATCTGCAGTACACTCTATTTACACACTTGCTAGTATTTCTATGAATATGTTGTTTCTAAACCTTCTCATTTGCAGGTGATTGCCGCACGTTTGTCTGTGGAAGAAGTTGCAGATATTAAGGATATGTTCGCAGCAATGGATGTGGATAATAATGGTAAAATAACATTTGAAGAGCTTAAATTTGGTCTGTAGAAACTTGGTCATCAAATTCTAGAAACGGATCTTAGGATTTTAATAGATGCTATAGGTACGAAAATTTAAATTTGAATGCTTAAACATTTGAGTAACATTCCTAGTTCACTCCATTAATTAGATGTTCCTTTTTTCTTTTTATGAAGTTCAGTGTATGTTTTTCAATCCCATTTATGTGGCAATATGCTCAACGAGATTCAATGTTAATGGCAGGCTGATGTTGATGGTAATGGTACTTGGATTATGGAGAATTTGTTGTAGTATTTGTGCACCTTAAAAAGATAGGAAACGATGAGCACTTGCAAAAAGCCTTCACTTTCTTCGACCAAAATAAGAGTGGATAAAACGAGATAGAAGAGCTCAGGAAAGCTTTAGCCGATGATCTAGCACAAAATCAAGAGGAAATTATCATTGCCATCATATGCGATGAAGATACCAACAAGGTATTTTACCATAACATTATTGCAGCAAGGTTTAGTCACAAGCACCTGTAACCTCTCATGAGGTAAAAACAACCAAAATTAAATGTTTTTAAAAGTTTTTTTTGCTACTTACAAACTCGAAGCAGTAAGATAAATTTTTCTACTACCATGCATTTAATTACATAACTATCTCAAGTGCTGCTTTTAGACTTGGAATATTCTTTATTGGTAATCATGGAAGAAACTGATTACTGTATCCGTTTCAGGAGCAGTTGGAATGATTTCTAATCATATACTGTTCAAAATAAATTAAACCACTTGTTTGCTTTTCTTCAGCACTGTACGCATCATATGATTTACTGTTATCCCTTTTCCAGTAAAATAATTAGATAATGTGTTGATTATTATGATCTGAGAATGCAGCTTGCATCTGGTGAAGTATTTGGACCAAGTTATTGCTCTCAAACTCAGTTGTAGGTCTTTCAAGCTCTTGAAGGTAATCTTTTTATTCAGTTTATCTTATTTGATATGTTATTATTTTCACTACATTTGATAGTAAATGTTATATGTATCAAGCATTAAAAAGTTAACATATCGTAATTCATGTCATACGGAGCACGATCAACATGAATTGCTATATAGCTTGAGGACCCCTTGCTCCCTATACTAAGGGTAGTAGGCGTAGGCATTAATTTTTTATTACAGTTTTATAGATTAGGAATAACTCTATTTTTTTTAAATGTGTTTATGTCTCATGGTTGTTCATGATATTGTTGCTATGTAAAATATGGCTCACAACTAGCTCTCAAAAGTATCATTGCTTTGATATAATATACTTTCTTTCCAAACACAATTTAAACTGTAACAAAAAAATTATGCATCAATTTGTGATATAAACAGGTTCCAGGCTTTCTGAATGAGAAAATTGATGGAAAACTCATGGAGGTAATGCATGGCACTTAATGGTTAAAAGTAGAGTTTACTCAGAAAAAGTTCATACGGTACATCAGTTGATATGTACATGTATAATCGCTATTATAATAACTAGTGCGAACCCGTGCTTCGCACACGGGACAAACATAACACTTGTAGAAAATCTTGATTACCTTATATGCATACATGGTGCATATTAAGTTGTAGAAATGGATCCAAAAGTCTAAACCCAGACTATGCAAGTGATATAGAGTGAGTTATGTATATTAAATGCTAATTATTTAAATACAAATATTTAAATTTTGAGCATTTTAAAAGTTATATTCACAAACATATAGCCCAAGTTAATATGCCATACGTGCTCTGAAGAATCAATGGTGTATCTGAATAATTAGTGTATTTATATAAAAAAAATCCTTGACAGAGGAAAAATGTGCACATAACATTAAATACATGATATCAGTTACATACTGATACTACAATTCATTTTGTGCATTTCATCTGGATATCAAAGACCGAGTATAATACATTATTTTAAGCACCAAAATATTTTGTAGTCCGTCACTGTTGCTCTTACGAATTGATCTGCCAAGCTATCCATGACACCAAAGCTAATATAGTATGCAAATACGAACAGATTTCAATAATCATATATCATGCTAACGTTTCTAAGAAGATATAAGAAAAAGCAATAAGTAGCATACAAATTGATCTTTCAAAAGCAAGTATATCAAGTATTTGTGCCAGTAGGGAAAAAAATTCAATAATCATATCTCATGCTAACGTTTATGTGAAAAATCAAAGAAAAAGCAATACGTAGCATACAAATTGATCTTTTAAAAGTAGGAGGAATATCAGCTATTTGGGCTAACAGTGGAAGTACTCTGAATTCTGAAAATTGCATACTATTGCACATCAGATTTGTATGTTATCGAAATCCTTTTCATGTGTTATGCCTTTACTAAGTTTAAAATTAGTTGTTGCTATAAATTTAGTGCTACGATTAATGAAACATGGAGATAAAGTTCGTATACTTCTTAATACCACGGACAACACATATAATCTCTGATGAGAAGGTTAATGCCTCATGGTGATAGGCCACTAAGCACAGACCTAAATAAGACAATAAACATAATAAGATGACAACGGAGATAATAACTCCTTACTGGATCAAGCTTTCATAAAGTGAAATAAACTCGGCTTAATAAAGTCTAACAAATCTTATTTCCCATCTCATACTAATTCATGCTCAGAACACCAGCAAATTCATATGCCTTGATGCCAGATAGATTTAAGAGTTATGAAAAATAATAAAAATTCTATCCATGTTTACAGATGTGAGCATCCGTTCAGAAAAATTCCATTTTTCAGTTCGATTCTATTTTTTCACAGTGATGCACCTAGCTCGCAGCCGCGCTACAAATTTATAAATGAACACATTAAAGTTTTCCACCCATAAATTGTTTCTAATAAAAAAATGAGGCCAAGAAACCAAATATAGAGATAAAACAACTAATTATTTTAAGAGCAAATAAATCAAAAGAAAAGGAGCATTCATGCACTTGATATGCAGAATACAGTATCCCTAATTGATTTCCTCACAAAAGTAATTTATCTATTAGGGTACAAAAGACAGTGTGTGCCTTCTACTACTATAAATAAATGTGTTAAAAATCCTTCTATATGCCTATGTTACTTTTGGGAAATCATCACTCTTAAAGCATACGAAATCAAATAGCAAACCAAAACAAAGTTTCCAACGAAGTTGTATTTGGAATTTTCCTGGACATGATATAGGTTGCAATGACTGTACAATGTAGCAATTGCAAGTCAGGTAGGTTCTTTGATAGATGCCTTGAAAAAGATGTCATTTTTTCCACATGTTACTCTTCTTGTAGATAGCATACGGCCTATGAGTAAAGAGCAACAATGTTATTCACTACATATAAAAAACGCAGGAGTATGCCAATGAATTAATTACACCAAAAAGGAGCAATAATAATCAAGCATTATCAAAGCAAACATCCAGACAATGCGCACACGTGTATATTATTGTTGATATTAGTGCCACACAACTTAAATACTTCATAAATAGAATCACCAAATTGTTTTACTTGATAAAATAAATAAACAACGAAGGTGCATTGTGCATGGTGGTGACAAATATATGAAGATTTCTCCTCTCTTGGGACAACAATGTCAAATATCATGAAAAAGGGCACGCTTCTCCAAAATTTAACATAAAATGGACTAAAATCATTGTGCATGCTGTGTCAATTAGCATTTCTGTAAATTAATATATGCATACCACACATCAGATGCAACCTAAAAAGAACTATAAACCAAAGGACTATAACATACTTCTCTAACATTATTGGAAAAAAAATAAGCTGAAACTGTTAAATATAAATGCATATCAAAATATGGAACACAAAACCGAAAGAAAAAATAGAAAAGAGAAATAATAAAGGCTAGGGTAGAAAATACACATTGTATATCTAGTACTTGTGCCATAAAGCACCATACATTACCTGTACCGAAATGTAACTGGTCCATATATATTACCTATAGGATAAAGTACAGTAAAGAAACAACCAAACCAAGGCTCAAGTTCAATAGTACTATAAAGTTGTTGGTGGTTGTCAGTATTTTCTTTTTCCTAAAATCTGATGTTTGAGCCTTTACAATGGTTTGTGGTATATTAGCTAAAATGAAATATTGTTTATATGGAGACCAATGGAGTTACCTGACATGCCATAATTTAATATAATTATTGCAAGTAACTAATAGAAAAAAACTCACATCATTCATCTACACTTCTTAATGGAAATACATATGATAGCCATAACATTTTGAAATTAACAGCGATCTTTTGGTTGATTTGGCAGATGGAAAAAGTGCAAAATTTAAAGATATACATAAGTATAAGAGTAGATTAAGTACACTTCTAATTTAAGAAACAACAAATATTATTTCTTTTACCTCTTGTATTTGTTGTTATTCTCTTCCAAATATATTATATAATGCCTAAATTACTACTACATATAGATATAAAAATGTAGAGGCAACTTATCTTTATGTTATTTTATAATTTAAACTTACAGTTTCAATAACGTTGTTTATAGTTACTATTAATTTTTCTCGAAAAGCCAAGTGGATCGTTGTTTTTCAAATTTGGAGGATGCAACCAAATGATGGGAAAAAAGTTATATTTGCTGATGGCATTCTCCTTTCAAGTTCATATAGCAAGATATCAAGTACGATGCACTGGTCACAAAAATTATGTTGCAATCTACGACTCCATTTTTTTTAACTATCATGTTCTAATTATTTTCAAGTATAAGCTATAAAAACAGCTATATTTTATATAGCTACTCGTTTATTGAGATTATTACTTTACTATAGTTAAGTTTCTTATACATGAAGTTCATTTTAACCAAAAACTCAACACTTTCTTATAGAAATATCGAACATCTTTATGTTTTCGTGAGTTTGTTCATGTAAAACAGGGATTGCACGTGAGTTCCTAGAAAAATATATAGTAAAGAATATGCACATGATCTAAAATATGAGCAAACAAACGTTGTAAAGAGGCTTTCCAAAATGTTGGGAAACAAAATTATCCTGTTAGTATGACATGACAATCTTTGTTAAGAGCATGACAATAAAATATTATTGTATAATATGTTATGATGTACATCAAAGTGCTATATAAGGAATATATTTGATAAAATAATAAAGAAGAAACTTGCTTACATTTTAGTGCAGCTAATCAGTTATGCTTCATGTCAGCACTGGAGATATGTATCTTAGAAGGTTGACTGCGTGTTGTTTTCTGAAAATGAAGAGCTCTGTAAGTATGAATTTAAGTATCATATAAGAACTACTATTTAAAAAATGGTTAAACTAAAACAGATCCTAATACAAATGCAGACAAAAAGCTTTCTCTATTTTTTGCATAATTGAATTAAGAGGAATTAATGACTACTTACTGTGTGCATGCTTCCTATTATATATGCTCAGCTTAATTATAAGAATCTTCCTGTTATAAGACATAAGGATATTAATTTAACAGTGGTCCAAATTATGTTTAAAAATTATTTCACCAATTCAAATCCAAGTTCAACTGAGTTTTATATGCAAAGAAATAATGAAAATATACTTGTCTTATTTATCAATTCAAATTAGTTTATTTAAGAAATATATCCAAAGGAAATGTTTCCAAGATACCAAAATCAATGTCATAGCTCATATAAAACAGTAGGCATGTATTTCTTTGAGCAAAACTATAGCGCACACAATTCGGGTGTACAATTCGAATAAAATTGCACAAATAATTTTACAAAAAAAAAAATCCAAACTACATGTAGCACAATTAAGTGTTTTAATACATGCTACAATGAGGTTGTCCAATAATGAATACTAACAAATCAATATTCAATTGTTGTCACAATTTAACAAATTAGCTAAAAAATAACGGTAAAACAATAAACAAACTCAAAACGTAGGATATTCATTTTGAATGTGAAGATTTGACGGATCTTTAATCAATAATGAATAGTTTCAGCTGAAGAAAATCAATAGAAAGCATAATGAATTATACCTATTAATCTTAATGGAATCCACACAAACTCCTTGTAGAACATAAATAGGAGACATAGCTACGATGACACAACTTTAATGAAAGTGAGGAAGAGCATCGTTCAATACAATTCACATGACTTCAGATCTTGACCATATAGCCCTACAAAACATAATAAGTATGACATTAATAACAAAAAATGACATGTTTCAGTTATATATTTTCTCCCGTTTACAGCCTTATTGAAAATGTTTAATTTTTCACAACTTTTTCGTAGTATTTTATTGACGTGTGAATGACAGCCCTATATTGTCTACATGAATGTGTTGGATTCAACGCGTATGTTTTCATGATTTTTTCGCACATGTGTGTATATATATGATTAGATATTTCAAAATGACAAAATATAAGTAAACCACTTTTAAAAACTGAACTAAAAAAATGTAGATCCAAGTAAGGCTGTTATCTTAATAATCAACACAGGAAGCATCCGGACAAAGGAAAAAAACAGTTTAAATGGAAATAATAAGTCACGAATAAAATGAAACCTGTAAATGTTAGTAAAAGGTACACTGGAAAAAAGATCCAATCCAATGGCTTAAATTTTTGCACCTATCTGAACATGTAAAAAAGAACATCTCGATTTAGCTATTTGTCTTATTATTTTGATTTCTTAATTGTTATATTACATAGAGTCAAATGCGGAGCGGAATGAATGATATAAGCTCAAATCAAATGGAGAAATATAAATAAAAAAAACCTGCTCAATTAGATTAAGCATCTATTCATGTTGCCATTGCACCGCAAATCACCAGGAAATTATGCCAAAGGCTGTACATCAAAAATAAAATATTTTATATAATTCAATCCACTAAAGAGAATAGACCAATCTTTGTGAAAATAAAAACAAAGCATCAAGTAGTATGCTAGATTTTTGCACTGTCTTTCTAACAAAACAAATAATCATGTAAATAGCAGAGAAGGTCAAATATTATAAAACACATGGTGCAGAGGGAAAAATATATTTTATCTACAATAAGCATAGTCGGATAAAGCAGGAAAAATAAAAGAAGGAAAAATTATTGGTAAGGTTACAAAAACTTCATAGCTGTGAACATATAACCAATTTTCAAAAAAGAAGATTCATTGAGTATGATCGAGGCATGCAATCAATGATGAAAACAGAGGACTGGGGAGAAGAAACTATGTAAGAATGTAAATTGTAGCCGGTCAGCAACATAGTTGTAAGGGTAATGTGAGAATTGTTTGCATGAAGCCAAGCTATAATTTAAAACTTGATGTTTTGCCTTACTAATGTACTCCAACATGTGAGTAGTCTATTTCCTATAAATCATACATACAAAAGATGGACCCAAAAATAATTGCAATAACAAAAGGTGAAGCAAGGTATAGGGGAGTAAAATTATATGACAAAATGTAAAAGCAAAAGGTGAAGCAATGCAAAAGACAAAAAAATAGATAAATGCAAGCTTGAAGGTTGTACTAAAAAGCCCTTGTAAGGTTGCATTTTCATCAAACGCAGGGAAACCAAAATTAAGAAATTTATAAAATAAACCGTGGATGATGATGAATTTTCTCGAAATAAGCGTTTATTTAAGTTTTTAATGCACAACCATTCTCAGGTACATTGTGCAAATAACAAAAACTTAAAAAAGTAAAATGGAACAACATATGGATTCCATAAACAATAAAAGAAAGTTGTATGCAATGATTTTAACACCCATAGAAACATAACTATGAAAGAATGGAAGATGCCAATGATACATTAAGAAGACAACAGACATTTTTCTCTTCATCCAACCTAACATGAAAAAAATCCAGATAGCGAGGTAGTAGGTAAGCCGCAATATGAAAAGAAATTTTACTAATGAAAATGGACAAATGAATATATCTTTCGAGTTAATTCGCCATTAAACCAAGCATGGAGTGCAATTAGATACCGGGGGAACCAAATAATAAGACGCCTCAAATTAGCATTTTTACTTCAAAAGAAAGGACAACACAGGGAAAATAATAAAATTTTTGACTTTGTAGTCAGAAATTACAGACGATAGAACGGAAAAGGAACATCTAAATAAAACATCCAAGTAGAACTCCAGCACCATGAAAAAAATATATAAGGAATTACTGGTTGGAATATAAGAAATTGGCGATTCACTTAGATGAATACGACAGAAAAAATAGACTAAGGAGGGATGCTGTAGTAAATCTTAAAGAAGATAGTGGATGATATACAAATCAATTATATTCATTACATTGCTTGTAGGTAACAAATTGAATATGTAAATCTACCTATGCACGAAGATTCAATGTCGGTTTTTGTTTAAGCTTATAATCGGCGAAGGACGCACTGGTTTATTTTGAAACCAAATCCAGTAGCATGGATACTTTTATACGCATAACAAACATGACATCAGTAATAGTCATTACACTACTCTATTTCATCTAAATGTTGCAAGTTAACTGCACCATGAAAATAACTGAAAATATTTTGCACTGTAAGTAACATTTTGGTTCTTTAACTCGGATGAACTATATAACTTAATACCTGTAAATTTAACGCAAAACCAGAGGTGAGAAGTATGCAAAATTAGATCTCGATTGTTGACATATGTGACAAAATGTTAGGGTTTAACATCAGAATTGGCCGTTGACAACCGAGTAAAATTTCGACGTTTGGTTACAGCGGTCGAACAACCATTTTCAAATTAGAGGTTCAAACGAATTCAAAAATTAGGGCTTTGGTTATCGTAAATACTTAACTCAAGTCGATGTCGTGGTCTTTTCTGAATCGCGTGTGGGCTTCATAGAATGGCTGCTCGACTCCTGGGAATTCCGCTTCTTCAATTTCGAATATAGCGGTGATGGAAGAGAGTTCAAGAGGAGTGAGGGATGAAGCGTTCTTCTTTAACGGAAGGTATTTTGGTAGCAGGGATCAGAGAATTCATTTTAACTGGTATAATCGGTCACTGAAGAGATAAGTATACGGTTATTCTACTGTATGGCCCAGATTGAAACACAGTACACATGTCAATTTATGGATTTTTTAAAGAATCTGGATTTGAAAGGTCTTGGGAGAAAGATTGTGCTTTCATATAATATAATAGATGTGTATGTGCATGTATGTATATGCATCGTGTGTTTGGTTTTATACCTTGAATTTATTTTTCTATTTTCAGCAAACAACAATGTGATACTGCAGTTAGTTTTATTTCACTTTGTTATACTATTTAGTTTTATTTCGTTATGTAACATTGACATTTAGTTAGAATTCAATATTATATATAGATATAATATTTATATTTAATGTTATTTCAATGTTTTATATTGATACTGCAGTCATGTTTAGTGTTATTGTTGTGCTTTCTATTCTGACTTTAAATGAAATTTGATGATGTTTCAGGTTTTAATTAAACCAGAAGCAGTATTATTATTTTTCTGCTTCAGCCACTTTTTTGCTTCGGTGGTTTGGAGCAACCGAAGCAAAATTTTGGCCATTTGCTTCCCTTGTAGAACGGAAGCAACAGGTGTAGACCTGTTACGTCTTCTGCATTTGCTTCCGTTATTGAAATGAAGCAACATGGGGTAAAGAACCAAAGCAAAAAATATTTAATTGCTTCGGTTGTTTGTCTGAAGCAACAAATTTTGGTCTGTTGCGTCGTCTGCAGTTGCTTCGGTTCCAGAACAGAAGCACTAGGGGGTAAACAACCAAAGCAACTGACCTGTTTTGTAGTTGTGGGGGTGTTTCACTTGGTATCAAAGCAAATGTTTACCAGATCAGATAAAATTTTTGAAAACTGTTTTTCAAAAAGAAGTTTAAAGAAGCAATTTTCAAGAAAAAAATGTTTTATTTTTAAAAGGATTAATCCCCCAAAGCCATATGCACTATCTTTTTATCCTTTGTTTTGAATCTCTCCTTTTTCGTTTCAGCATGTCTGGGGATCTTAACCTTCCAGAGGGCATGCCGGTACCTAGCTGGTTCAGAAGGTACTTAGAGGCTAGTGCTAATGCCGCAGGCCCAGCAGACGTCCCTCCTCCCCCAGCTGCTGCGGTACCTCCTCCTCGCGCAAATGCTTTCTCAAAAATATGTAGGGACTTTTGAGCCAGGGGTGGAAAGAGCTTCAATGGAAATGAATCCTTCGTGGAAGCAAGAAACTGGCTCAAAGAAACTGAGAATTTTTTCGATATCTTCGAAGTGGATGATAGGCAGAAAATACAGTTGGCGGTATGGTTGCTGAAAGACGAAGCCTCCTATTGGTGGGAAGTCACTAACGCTGAAAGACCAATTGAAACATGGATGGATTTTAGAATGAGGTTTGAAATGAAATTCCTCTCACACGCTGAACGAAGCCTACAGATGGAGAAGTTCTCAGCTCTCAAACAGGGAAGTATGTCGGTCAAGGAATACGTTAACCAATTCAATCAGCTGGCTAGGTTCGGATTGGAATTAGTGAACACTCCACGTAAGAAGGCTCTCCGCTTTGTTAAAGGACTGAATGAGCCACTGCACAGCGTAGCTACGTCCCATATACCTATGGGTGAGACTTATGAGAGACTGGTGGACATGGCACTGTTACAAGAAGAAGATAAGGTTGGCAAGAAGGAGACAAAGGTAGAAGCATCTCAGGATAAGAAAGGAGAAGGATCACAGAGCAAGAAAACTGATTCCAAGAAGGGCGGGAAAAACAACAAAACCTATGACAAGAGGAAGTGTAATTTTTGTGGCATTCCTGGACATCTGGTTAAGGACTGCAGGAAAACGAAAAGGAAGATGGGTGGCTGTTTCCATTGAGGCGAGCCAGGACACATGGCTAGGGACTGCCCTAGAAAGCAAGGGCAAGGGCAGAGAGCTGGATCTACTTCGGGAGGGCAGGTTCACGCTCTCGTTGCACCTCTGCAAGAACGAGGTAGAAATGTTTCTATTAAGAGTTTAGTTTATCTTTTTGATCATCCTGTTCGTACACTCTTTGATTCTGGCGCATCACATTCTTTTATATCTACTGCTTTAGTTGAATCTCTGCACCTAGACACTAGCTTAGTAGAGGATCCCTTGTTTGTTTCATATCCAATTGGGGGCTCAACTTATTTGTCAATGATATGTTTGGATTTGGAAATTTCTATACTAAGTGTGGGGTTTAGATGCAATGCCTATGTTTTGGGCTTCACGGGCTATGGTTTGATCCTAGGCATGGATTGGCTATCCAGTAATGGTGCCATCCTCGATTGTGAAAGGAGAGTGGTTAGACTAATGACTCGCCTCGGTAACACTCTCGAAATTTCTTGTAATCCCATGGACTCTGTTATGATTAGCTATCTAGAATCTCTTCATGCGTCTATTGAGAATTTGCACTCTGTTAGAGTAGTCTGTGAATACTCGGATGTCTTTGAAGAGGTTAAAGTGTTACCTTCGAAGCAGGAAATAGACTTCCGCATATACCTCGTCGATAATGCAAAACTAGTTGCTTTGCCCGTTAAACACATGGCTCCAAGGAAGAGGAAAGAACTCAGCAAACAAGTTAAAGTGTTGCTTGAGAAGGGGTTTATAAGGCGGAGTATTTCTGAATGGGGTGCTCCAGTAGTGTTCGCAACTAAAGCGGACGGATCGCTTCGCCCATGCATTGATTATAGGGAGCTAAACAAGCTGACCAAGAAGAATAGGCACGCACTTCCAAGAATATATGACTTGTTCGATCAGCTTGTAGGTGCATCGGTTTTCTCCAAACTGGATTTAGCTACCGGGTTTCATCAGCTAAGAATGGCTGAAGACAGCATTGATAAGACCGCGTTCAGAACTCCGGATGGTTTCTTCGAGTGGCTTGTCATGCCTTTTGGCCTGACAAACGCACCCGCTTACTTCGTGGATTTGATGAGTAGGGTGTTTAGGGAGTTCCTCAATAAGTTTGTGGTGGTCTTCGTAGATGACATTTTGATTTTCCAAAGAGTGAGGAAAAGCATGCACAGCATTTAAAAGAAGTCATGGATACCCTTCGAGCACATCAGTTGAAAGAAAAATTCTCCAAATTCCCCTTCTGGAGAGAGGAAGTAAGATTTCTTGGACATGTGGTATCCAAGGAAGGGTTAGCCGTGGACCCCGCAAAAGAAGTTGCAGTGCAAGATTGGAAGGTTCCACGGAATGCGACCGAGGTCTGGAGCTTCCTTGGGCTAGCGGGCTTTTACCGAAAGTTCATCAAAGACTTTGCGAAAATCTCAGCTCCGCTTACAAAGTTGATGAAGAAGAGCCTAACTTTCAATTGGGATTTGGATTGCGATATTGCTTTCCAACGATTAAAGAGAGCTCTAACAACAGCCCCAGTTCTGACATTGCCGGATGGGAGCAAGATGTTTACCCTATACACAGATGCATATGGTACGGGATTAGGTGTTGTCTGGATGCAAGAGTGGAAGGTAGTAGCTTATGGAGGTAGGCAGTTGAAAGTACATGAGGAAAATTACCCAAGCCACGATCTAGAGTTGGCTGCTATCGTCTTTGCGCTTAAGTCTTGGCGCCATTATCTCCTAGGCAAGAAATTTGAATTGTATACTGACCATAAATCGTTGAAGTACCTTTTCTCGTAGAAAGATCTTAACTTGAGGCAACAAAGGTGGATTGAATTCTTGGCATCCTACGATTTCGAGATTTCCTGTATCCCTGGCAAGGGCAATGTAGTAGCAGACGCCTTGAGTAGAAAGAAGCTAACCTTAAGCCCTCTCTTTGTTGAAAGGCAGAGCTTGGAGTACATAGCCAGTTTTGACTTTAGACCGTCCAGCGATCATATGACTGGTTTGTTAGCATCGCTAGAGGTGCGGCCTACTCTTTTGGACTCAATAGGAACCGTGCAACGTGAAGACCCTCAGCTAGTTGATGTGATGGACAAGCTAATTAGGGGTGAGACTTCTAGTCACCTCAATAGATACTCCATCAATGATAAGGGATGGTTGAGGTGGGATGGAAGGCTATGCGTCCTACAAGCAAGGGATTTGGTGAAGAAGGTTCTCGAAGAGGCGCACCATTCCAAGTTAACCATACAACCTGGTGGAGACAAGATGTATAAAGACGTAAAAAGGGTTTTCTCTTGGGATGGCATAAAGAGGGATGTAGCTGAATTCGTCTCGAAGTGCTTAGTACGCCAACAAGTCAAGGCGGAGCAAAAGAAGCCTAGTGGTTTGCTTCATCCTCTAGAGGTCCCACAGTGGAAATGGGATAGCATTTCAATGGACTTTATTGATGGGCTGCCTAGATCAAGAAGGGGCAATACCAGTATTTTGGTAATAGTGGACAGGATCACAAAAAGCGCTCACTTTATACCCATTAAAAGTAGGAGGACTGCCTCATCTTTAGCATCCATTTACCTTAAAGAGATAGTTCGACTCCATGGGATACCCTCCAGCATTGTTAGCGACCGAGATCTTATCTTTACGAGCGAGTTTTTGAAGAGCTTGCAAGAGGCTGTAGGCACACAGTTATGCTTAAGCATGGCCTATTACCCCTAAACCGATGGTCAGACAGAAAGGGTGAACAGAGTATTAGAAGATCTTTTGAGATTATGCATTCTTGACTTCGGAGGAACATGGGAGGATCATATTCCTTTGGTGGAGTTTGCCTACAACAATAGCTACCAAGCCACCATAGGCATGGCACCCTTCGAAGCTTCATTTGGAAGACAGTGCTGATCACCAACTTGTTGGTGGGAGTCTACAGACAAGCTCGTACTTGGACCAGATATGATTAGAGAAACTTCAAAGAAAGTGGAATTGATACGAAGAAGAATGAAGACTTCCCAAGATAGACAGAAGTCCTACGCAGATAAAAGAAGGACCGACCTTGAGTTTGAGGTTGGGGACATGGTTTTCCTTAAAGTATCTCCTTTGAGGAACATCGTTCGCTTCGGATCCGCAGGAAAGTTGGCACCAAGATTTGTAGGGCCGTTTCCTATCATTGGAAGGATTGGGAAGATGGCTTACAGAGTAGAGCTGCCCGAAAAAATGGTTGGAGTTCATAATGTCTTTCACGTTTCTCACTTACAAAAGTGCTTACATGAGTCTGCGGATGTGGTGGAACCAAGCATATTAGAGGAAGTAGAAGCAGAACGAGAGGCGACTGTGAGAAGAGATCCAACTCGTATCTTGAGTACAGAAGTCAAAAGGATACACAACCGCGAAGTCAAACTTGTAAAAGTTTAGTGGAGTGACGTTGAGGAAGACGCGACTTGGGAGACTGAGGCCAAGATACGCGCAGCCTACCCTTTTCTTTTTATGGGTACATCTTTGATATCTTTTCCCTTAAATTTGTTCATGCTCATGTCTATCTTTTTAGTATTTTTCCTCAGTGTTGTTCTCAATCCTTAGGTAGAAACCAATGAATGTAAACATGTATTTGAAACATGTTATGATTGATGGTTGCAAGTGGTTGCAAATGATTGCTAGTGGTTGCTCGTGGATGCATACACACATTAGGTATTAGATCATCTCAGTCACTTTCATATTGCATATGCATATATGTACTTGTATATGATTGAAGCTTGATGTGTTATCATGTGGATGTTGCATTTGTATGAATGATTATGCACTCATGTAGAAAATATGATTAGGGAAGATTGCATACATTATGGACGCATGACACCGACATGACTTGCATTAAGGAGGTCAACTGAATCAGTGGACCGCCTGATTTTGCATTCGATAAGGATATGTACACACACTATGCATATGATCGTGAAGCATTAGAAGTCTTTTAAGGACAATGGATGCCTGTGTTTGATGGTTAAGTAGATGGACAACTGGATGGTAGGATATACGTTCTTCATGACTTGAAGATTTCGGGGACGAAATCCTTTAAGGAGGGGAGAGTGTAACACCCTGTATTTTCAGTAAACATTAAAGTTACGAATTAAATAATAATTAATTTCAAATGTAAGAATTAAGGGAAATGGGTTATGCCATTGCATTCGTCTCGGAATTCTGCTTGAGATAGAGTCCGAGTTTACGTAAATCGGAATCCGTATGAAGGAGTTATGACCTTCAGAAGATTCAGAATTTAAAATAAACAGTTCAAAATATAGTTCAAAAAATTCAAAATTCAAAATCTGAAGCAGAAGCAGGCTGGGCGGGAAATTTCCCGCCTAAGGCCAGATCGACCAGGAGGTCGACCTCCCCCCATACAGGTCGACCTGGGGGTCGACCACCCCCTCGGGTCAGATCTAAAATCTGACGTGTTTTCTCCTGTGACGAATTTCTGTGTCATTAGGGCTTGCGTGGCATGTTCTGGTTGGTTCTCTTAGGTTTGAATGGGTTTGATTTGCTCTAGGTTAATCTGACGGCTCCTATTAAATCAAACTTCTATATAAGCAACCTAAATCTAAACTCTAAAGCCACACAAAAATATTCCTAAGACCGTCGTGTTATCAACACTCAACCTAGAGTAGCCGCCATTCTCATTCAACTAGGAAGCAAGTAGGAATTGCAAATCAAATCTAATTCAACTAAGAGAATTCAACGTCTACAACAAAGGAGAGCTATTCAAATTCAAAATACAGATCCCAGAACTCAAGACTAGCCTCCTTTTTGTAAGTCCAGTTATCATTTAGACCTAAACGATGTTAGAATTGTGACTAAATAACTGGATATAGAACATCGCCTAATGTTAGTCTATGCCTATCCTTTTTGTTAAAACTGAATTGATTGAGACTATGATTCTTTCTATGCTAAGTTGTGAATCTTGTTGTATGTAATTTGATGATCAAAGTTAAATGCTTTGAACCCATATGTTGTATAATTTGCCAATGACATATATGTTGTGTAGTTTAGCAATGACATATTATACTTTGGCAATGACATATGACGTTGAAAGAATTGGAGATGACATATTATGTTGTATACTTGGTAATGACATAAAATGGCGATGACATATTATAATTTGGCGATGGCATATCATATTGTGTAGTTTGGCAATGACAAACCATATTGTATAATTTGGCGATGGATACCACATTGTGTAAATTTTGGCAATGACATTTCATGTCGCATGATTTGATAATAACATCTATATGTTATATGAAAATTTGGTAATTTTTTATGGTTATGCAAGTTTAACCATGTTCACATATATGACCAAAACTACATGCTAATATGATTAGTTTCATGTTAGAATAGATCCAACTAATTTGCAAAGTTCACAATTACATGCCTTATGTTAAGTTTATGTATTTCTGTGTAAAACCCCTATTTCATGGTCCACGTTAAGTAGATCTAAATTTTCAAGTTCATAATTGAATGTATATTGTTCTATTCCAAGTTCATATGATACATGTGAAGTTAGATCCATGTTTTTATGATGTTGGAATTATTACATGTTCCTCTTTTTCCCCTTTTGTGTATAAGTTAGGCTATGTATCGAGCCTAACATTTTATGTGATTCATGCGAACATTTAATGGGGGTAACGTTGGGGGGAAAATATGAAATTATATACAATTAGCATATTTGGCTCATGAACATGAAAATGTTTTATGGCATAAAGTGGTATAAATTTTTATACCTAAAATTATGAACTTGATTTAAAAAGGAAAGTGAGGCTTGACTTGAATGACAATAATTTACATATAAATATAAAGAAGTAAATATGTAAATTTAGAAAAGACGAATATGCCTAATCCGAGGTTAGATTGAGTTACAGTGTAAGACTGCCCAGAACCGCCCGGCACATCCAGCAACCGTAATAATATATATCTAATGTGGGAGGTTAGTGCATCAAGCCCAAAGGAACCCGAGGTTAGACTGAGTTGCGGTGTAAAAGTGCCCGGACCCAACCGGCACATCCAGTAACCGCAACAATACTTATCTAATGTGAGTGGTTGGTGCTTTAATAAATGAATTAAAGCTAAGTCACGAATGGTATGGTTAAGTTAATTAAGGCAACACTTAACCAATGCAACATGTTAACTAAACTGATGGACGGGGTTAGGTTAACCTGGACACTTAACCAATTTGACATGTTGACTAGGAAACCCTAGTAACGGGGACCCATTTCAGCAGTAACCCACATAGATGTATCATGGTACCCTGAACTTGGCAGGGTGGGACACGATTACTGGGCTGATTATAAGCGGTAAAAACGACGGTGGTTGGTGCGTTAGTGGAGGTTCCGATGGAGTACGAGCGTGCACGTACTCCGGAGTGGAAAAAGATGGCATTGGGCATTAGTAGCTATACACTATGCATCTTGAATCGTGTCGGGTTGCCACCATAGGATTAGATACACCCCATGGTGGGACCAGCACAGGTATCTACAATCGAGCGGGGCCGTATGACACAAGTGGTAAACGCGTGCGAGTTGGAGCCGATCAATGAAAAGGGATCACTGGGTTTTGAACTCACGATAATGGATAATATATCTAGTAGGTGTAGAGAATAAGGGCATGAGTGCGATAGTATGATTAGTTTATCTTGCCGTGTTTATCTTGCCCTGTTTTGCTTACCTTATCTTATGTTACCTTATTTCCTTATTATTGTCCTGTGTCCAGCTTATTCAAGTCATGGTTCTCTTATCATTTTACATGCTGAATAATCACTGGACTTACCAGACTTATGTCTGACCCATTTTCTTTCGCTCTCTTTTCTTCAGTTCCCCCCTTAGGTACCCACGGAGGGAATAGCTCAGCATAATTTGGACCGTTCATCTTTCCAAGCTTGAAGACTCTGTGATGTATAGCTTGGAACTTCTTATTTTTGGCTATGGCTTTGGACACACTACTACTTGGGGATTTATGTAGTTTTATTGTGTTTTATGCTTCTTTATGTAATAATCAAGACAGAGATTTTGATGTAGTGATTTGGAAGTTGGTTTGAAACAGTTTGCTGTAATGTTTTGTTATGAACGACGTTTGAAATAAAGTTTGTTTTTCCGCTGCTTATATACATATCTGTCTTGTAAATTATCTGTGTCTTTTACCTATAATACTCCACCAAAGTTAAGGCATTCCCTTTGTGAGTGACCTTAACGGAGGTGGGGTGTTTCAATTTGATAAGCCACGTAAACATTTTGATGGAATATGCAGACTCGTTATTCATCTCTATCATACTTGGATAGGTTCGACATCTCAGGCTTTCTTGAGACTTGTTGTGCCACTACCAAATAGCCCTGCTGAATCTGTAGGATCGAATCATGGAAGCTCCAGCCCTGACTTGCACTGAATGGATGCATCAATGCAGCTTGGAAGAAATTGTGATGTTTTATGTTACGTAGTTTATCCATGTAAATTATATTATGCATATAAAATGTGTGTAGGTTTTTGTGGGGTTGTAATGCTTTAGATATTTCTCGTATAACTTGAACTGCCACCAGTTGGGCTTGTCAAATGGCTTATCTATTATATATATATATATATATATATATATATATATATATATATATATATTAACTGGCCGGATAGCTCCACGCTACTCATCCGTCTTCCTAAAAAAAATCAATTTTGAAATAGGAAAATTAGATAATGCTTTTTTTATTAAAAAGAATAATAAAGATATATAATTAGTTCAAATATATGTTGATGACATAATTTTCGGATCAACAGACGATAATATGAATAAAGAATTTTTAGATATTATGACCCAAGAATTCGAAAAGAGTCATATGAGAGAACTAGCATTCTTTTTAGGATTACAAATACATCTATTAAAGAATGGAATATTTATTAATCAAGAAAAATACGCAAGAGATCTAATTAATAAATATAATCTAACAACAACCAATGGGAGACCAAAATTATGGCGACTAATATAGCATTAAGTAAATATGGTACATCTAAAGACGTTAGTCAAAAACTGTATAGAGGATTGATAGGATCGTTATTATATATACTTCTAGTAGACCAGATATAATGCATAGTGTATGTCTTTGTGCATGATATCAATCGCAACCTAAGGAAACACATTTAAAAGCCGTGAAACGTATTCTAAGGTATGTAAAGCATACATCAGACTTTGGATTATTTTTCCCTAAGGATGATTCAGTCGACTCAGTTTCTTACTATGACATTGACTATGCAAGATGTAAGTCTGATCGTAAAAGTGCTAGTGGAACATGTCACTTCTTTGGATATTCACTAGTCTCATGGTTTAGTAAAATGCAAAATATTGTATTTTTGTCAACAACTGAAGCAGATTATATCTCTGCTGCTTTGGCTAGTTCACAAGTAATATATATGCAACAAACTCTAAATGCTTTGGGATTAAATATAAATAAATCACCGATATACTACGATAATACGAGTGCTATAAATATTTCTGAAAATCCAACTCATCAGTCAAGAAGTAAACATATCGATATAAGACACCATTTTCTAAGAGATAATGTAAGCAAAGAGAAAATTCCACTCAAGTTTATAGAAATAGATAAACAAATAGAATATATATTAACCAAACCATTAAACGAAGCAACATTTACTAATTTTAGAAGAGATTTAGGCATATGTTCAGTAAGTGAGTTAGAATAATTAAATATACTAATATATAAAACATAAAAAATCAGGAAAAAATATATTAAAAGACAAGTATGTTGACATACATTTATGTATATGTTGACATATAACTGCCACGATTTTAAAATTAATTCCCACCAAAATTTAGTTATAATAAATATTTAAATCCTCTACTTCGACTTTTCTTCTTCATTTTCATTTCTCTCTTCTGCAAAAATTCTAAACTAAAATACAATGGCCTCCACCAATTTAAACACCCAAATCAATCCCGATTCATCCGCTGGACCATCTAAAGGTCCTTTTCAACGATCTACGCTATCTCCTGTCATCAAATTGAAGAAAAGATGGAGTATGCTCTAAAAATGATGGTTGAAATACAAGTACTTCAAATAAGGATGAGTCATGAACAAAATAGGCAAGGAAAAGTGATAAGAAGCCTCCTTGATTTTATAATGGATAATCAGGCTAATCTGATTATCATCGAAGATGATAATGAACCTATGGAAGAAGAGGAGGAACCAAAGGAAGAGGAAGAAGAGGAGGAACCGGAGGAAGAGAAACCCAAGGAAGAGTAACAAGAAGTTTCAAACGAAGAGGATCAAGTCGTTTGTGTGGGTGAAATCCTATATGATCAGAATGGAAATATGATTGAACAGAATGGAGAATTTTGTCTTCATTATCCAAATTGTCCTACTCGCAAGTATCAAATAGTTAAGTACAAGTAGATTATAGGTTTTGATTCAATTCTTGTCATATATTTTCATTCCTTTTCGTTAATTACATGTATAAAATGATATAATATCGCTTGTAAGAACAATTATTAAATATATTGCTTGTTTTGTATAACATAAGTGTGTTATCACCTTGTTATATAGGCAAGAATTAAGGGGGGTATATGAGAATTATAAATGGAAATACTTTACTTAGGGGGAGTATTCTACTTTGATTTAGGAATTACTAAGTTACTTATAGGTTGTAGTTATACAATTTAGGGGGAGTAGTTTTAACATTTCTTTTTGATAATGCCAAAGAGGGAGAAATTATAAAATATAGGATTCATATAGATAGGGGAGTACTTGAAGGATCATCATCAACAAGTATATACAGGTATGATAATTTTATAAACTAAGGTTTTCATCGTCAAAATGAGGGAGATTGTTGGAGAATGGAGTTTTGATGACAATAACCTTACTTAAACATTAATTGATTATAAAATATATACTAACACTTTTGTCTAGAATACACACACACACACACATATGCAGGATTCATATACAAGAATTATTACTGAAGACTGTACAGTTTAAAGATGTTAGAGATTCAGAATTCAGAGATGATTCAAGACTCATGAGTATTCAAGAGTTCAAGATAAATATAGTAATAGAGTCTAGATTATGTAAGGCTCTGAATAGCACTCCAGATTCAAATTCAAATTTAAATTCAAATTCTATTTTTCAATTTTTGAGTTCAAACTCTATTTTCAAGTTCTATTTTCAGTCTCTATCTGCTCTTTTTTATTTTCTTTACTTTAGTTTTGATTTCAAACTCAAGTTTTATAAATTTTATATATTTATACTTTTATATACTTTACATTTAAATAGTTTTAACTCTATAATTTTATAAATATGTTTATATATTTTATATTTATGTTTTCATATGATTTTCTACTTTATAATATTCATTTATAACACTATGTTTTAATTGAAGAATTTCCAGAATTATATATATATATATATCAAAACACTTGAAAAATGCTCAAAATTCAATTTTAAAACATGATTTGTCGACATACATTTTCATACATGTCGACATATAACTGTCATTTTTTCAAAATTGAAAGGAAGTGTCTTTTCACTATTTGTGATGGTTTGTTTCATAGATAAACATACTAATTCTTAAGAAAAAAGTTAGAACTTGAATTATTTATGAATAACAATGTAAATTTATGGTAATGGTTGCGGTAATGGTTGCGTTAACGGTTAGATGACTACAGTAAAAGTTATAAAATTAGTTAACCGTCAACAACGGTTGTGGTTACGATTGGCGGTAAAATTGACGATTGTTGTAACTGTAACCAAGGTTTTAAATCTCGGATATCAGTCGCGTTTCGTCTCGGTGATTTTATAGACTTGGTCTCGTATCGGGGGAGATCCCGGACGACATGAGTCTAACTCGGGAGTTCGTCTCGGATTTTCATCTCGGGTCTGAAAGATCATATCGGAACAATCTCGGGGTACATGATATGTTAAAAATGATATTTTAACAAAATGATTTTTATGAATGCTATTAAAAACATAGTAACTTAAACTTAAAATGAAAAATAACTTAATTATTCTTTATTTTGCAAAAGATCATTCATACTCTAGATCGTAGTATGTTTAAAACAGAAATATTGTTAGACAGGAAACATTAAAAGGATCCAAAACATTTAAAAAATTAGCATAAATAGACTATAACATACATAATTTCATAAGTAACATGTACATAAAAAAACGAATATGAAAATCATACGCATTGTAAAACATATATGAACATAGTCATTTAACATGCAGAATGTAAAATAACAAGAGATTGAGATTGCTAGATTTGAGTTTTTTAATTATAGTTCTAATTCAAGCAAACATTTAAATTTTAACCAAAAAAACTAAGATCTCAGGTGATATTCCCGTATTTCGTCTCAGTTGATATATCGTTCATATTGCAATATTTAGGGCGATATATTCGAATGGAGATTTAGAGTGATATTTGCTGTTTCGTTTCGGAGGGAGCCCAAAACGAGATCTTGGAGGAGATCTCGGGCGATATTTTCGAGATTTGAAACAGTGACTGTAACACCCTAATAGCAAATATCGTGTGATATAGAATCCACTGAATGGTGAGTTTAATGTAATATGAGTGTGTGTGAAGAGGGTTCAATGACACCCGAGATAGTACCACACTTTTGTTCTTTTTTTTCATCATACAATCCGAATAAAATAATATAAATTTCTCTCTCAATGTGCAAAATTCTAAATATAGCAAATTTTGAGAAGTTGTATGCTATGCTCTTTTGGCATTCTTCTGAATTCATTTGACCTTTTTATATGGTTCATCACTCTAACGGCCGAAGATTGGAATCTGCAAATCATAAACTTATACTTCCTTGCTTTGTTATTTAAAACTGTAACATGCTGCTAAATTATAAACTTGAATATCCTTAATAATATTATTGAAGATCGCATGTTCCTCCTAAGTTATAACTTGTACCTTCTTTATTTATTATTACTACTAATGTTTAGCACTTGTCATGAATGAAGCAGACAACAATATAAAAAAGTCAATTTCTTAGTGGGTGAGAATTTGATGTGAAATCTGTATAAGTGGATTTAATTAAATTAAATTTTTTATTCTTCAAATTTAAAAAAAAATATTAATGACGAAATATATACCATGAATTTTTGTGAGTTTACATACTAGACATACACAAGGAGTAAGTTATAAAAACTGATGAAGGGAAAAATAAGTAAAAAAAAATTAATCACATGTGAAACTGGTGTAAACTTGAAATGAGATGAATTATCATGAAATGTTTTTGAATATTCATGCAATAAAATAGGAAATTCAAGCAATGCAGTTAATCGGAGAACCAGTTTCAATTAAATGATCTGTTAGTCCGGTTTAGCACATAAAAGTAATAGGTTGTTAATGAAGTAGCCAAAGGCTGAAATGGGTAATACTATGCAAAAGCTCATCTATCTAGTTGAGAAATCATGTTGTTGAGTTACAGTTTATATATTTACAAAAGTATTTTTTCCAGAATAGTCACATTCCAGAAATAATACTAAACAGACGAATTGGGTGCCATTGGAAAATGTAACAATCTGTAGGAGGTAAAGCCTCTTTTGTGGTCCACTGAGGATGTATTTTTGAAGTCTAAACAGAATAAAATTTCACATAAAGTAATTGAAAGGTTAGTCGAATTGGAACATGGTGTCTTTCCTTATGTCTAGTATCATAAAGTTTGCAAGTACGCAGTATTATAAGTGGCCAAAAATCACTGTAAATAGAAAGAGATGTGCTACAAAGCTCGAAAGAAACTGGGTACGAAATGTACGAATTTGAAATTAATGGTTGATTTCAGGGGGGTGTTATGTTTCAACGACTGATAATCAGTCGGGCTTATTCCCTGGCACTAATTGTGGGCCTTATAGTATTTCTGAAATAGAAAACGATGTTGATTCATTGGCCTTCTAGTACTATTTTCTTTCAAAAGTGGGAAATTCATAAAGCGAAAGCACAAAGGGCAAATAAGAGCTTTGAGAAGGGAGATGTGAGGTTTCTTTTTAACATAACTTTATTTTATTTTTCATTAAGAAAACAATTGTGATTTTGTCTATTAAAGCATCTTCAGTAGTGTGAAGATGCGTTAGAATGAGACAGATTCCCATTTTATATCTTCTCCCACGCTCCAACAATGGCACTTTGACTGTGGGTAAAGGAATAAAATGGGATTTTGTCCCTTTTTTTTCTAGCGTTGATCCATACATGGGAAAACATATTTTGATTAATAAATATATTAATCGACATTTTCTATGTCGTTTATGCTATAAACGGTCATTTGTTTAGCCAATGATTTAAAAATCCAACCCAACCTCGGTTCGATCATGGTTAACCTTCGATCTTGGAGCACCACGCCCGCTCTGAAAACGAAATAAAATAGCATGTCCACAAACCCGTGGTTTAACATCAAAACGTTTTAAAAACCATCAGACCGATCTCTTTGAACCTCACGGTTCTTCAAATTTGAAAAAAAAATCGCTTCATTCTTCACTTTTTAGTATAATAAATAAATTTAACAAGTAATTTCATAGTATTTGGCATTAAATTATGGATGACAAAATTAATTTTTAGTGTACATTATATAAATTATTATTGAATATAAATCATCTTTCATTATAAAAATTAGTAAAACTACAATTTTCCTATGATATTCTTATATAATTATTCTAATTGTGTAGTATATAGCACACTAAATGACAAGTGGGTTGAAGATGAAAATAGAACCCATCTATTTTCCATTATCTCAAAGCGTCCAAACCAGTTTGGACAATGGTACTTTTTATAATTGGTTAAACTTTATCTATATTTAAAATAATTTTATGTATATATATAAAAAAGAAATAAACTATCAGTACGTTTCTCACGGTCTAACTGAATGAATTACGAGAACCTTGAATCTTGCCCTATTACGGCTTGACTTACGGTTCGGTCTTCGCAACTATGTATTTACCACATTATTATTATTTTTCCGCTAAACGAGTTTCCATGAAAACAGCTTAGCATTTTAACAGGTTTTAACGATTTTTTTTTATTAATATCTGAGAAAGTAGAAAGAACCGCCGTTTGTTGCTGGAGAAGCGTAGATTCTTGATGCTTTATTTGTCTCTCCCCATGTTTAAATTCGATTTGGTGCACGAGATGCTCTTATACGATAGAAGACATTTTCACATTTTAGAGAGTTTTTACTGTATTTTTGTTCTATACTATGAGAAAAAGATTGTGATTTCGTTTTTCATTATGTTTTTTCTTTCTTTTTTCATCATTTGTCATTTCCACTTTCGTTGCATTATTCTGGTATGCTACCACAACTATTTTTTGCACAATTTGATAGAGGAAAACAAATTTAGGGAGAATTTTTCGTTTGTGGCCCTACATTTTTTTCACTTTTAACCTCATTTTGCAAAATATTGCAAATATAGCCCCTTTTTCGCCACGTAAGTCTTGACCGGGCTAAGGCATGAATACTGGCGTAATCACAGATTGCGCCAGTATTTAAAAAAATCTTTCGGGGCGCAATTAAGGATTGCGCCCCGAAAGAACGAAGTCTAAATATACCTGGGGCGCAATCCAGAATTACACCCCGAGAGATGTACAGAGAGCCACCAACTCTCTTAAATTCCTCTTCAACTACCACAACTCACTCACTTACCCTTTCTTCCTTAAAACTTTACCAAATTCCTTCACAAAAAATAATCTTATAACCATTTTTGACTTACTTCTACTTTATAGAAAATTGGACATCAAACATTGGATCATTTGTTTTATTTAGCAGGATTTAGCTCAAATCAAAGGTACGTACAAGATTTCCCTTATTCTCATACATTGAATGCTATACAATTGGGTCTCCCCATGTTTAATTTCATCATTAGGTAGGATGGATCAATGGGAAACTGATGACGAGACTTTATCGAAGTATTGGGAAAGTTTGGAGTCAGCAGTGTATGATAGCATTCATCATGTTGATGCTACACCACAAGCTCCATTATCACCGGTTGTTCGTCGACCGGGTCAGGAAATTTGCCCCGATCCAGAAATATCCGAAATGGTTGAACTCCCAGATCATCTCCCTTGCGCACCATAAAAGTATTTTATTGCAGTGATGAAGGTAAATATTCAAATCGAGGCCGAGTACTAGCAATCGGTGAGCCAATACCAAGAAAAAATTATTATTGCAGGTCAGACTGCTATGTGGTTGTGAAAAAAAAATAGAAGCGTTAGTACAAGGCGTAGGATCTACAAATGCAGTCACTATGAAATGAGCCTCTTTTATTCGAACACCTTTCGAGTTTGAAACTATAGCGAGTGGGTTGATCCTCCAATGTGCCGAAGAGGACATGAGTATGCATTGGAGATGCAGGATGAGAATGAACGACTTAAAAAGGAGATTTTCCATTTGAAATTATTGAACTCGGACTTAAAGTTCCAACTCCCACGATATCCCAATGAGTAGTACCAATGTACCAATGTATCCAAATGCTAAAGTAGTTTGCGACAATGCTTTAGTCAATGTATGTATTGCTTGAATGTACGAATGAAGGTGATGAATATAAACTCTTTGTAAATTGTCTTCAATGCACGAAAGAAAGAAGTTCTTCTACAATCATACATTAATACAAATAGTTCAAACATAAACTATAAAACAAAATCCTAATTTACTTATCTACATTGACTTCTTTTATGACTAGTCACTCCGCACTTACTGCATCTATTTGTTTTAGGAGCCCGCATTTCATCCATGGTTCCTTTAATTCTTGTTGATTTAGGTCTCGCAGGTGCTTTACGCACCGTTGGCGGAAAAAGAACCGGTCCCTCGAATTCAGTCCAGTACCGTTTATCTGGAATAGGATGAAATTTTGGTTTGTAAGATGCGTATTACTTCTTCACCGAATACCACTTGGAAGAAAAGTCATGGTGAAATCGATTAGCACCGTTGGTAACATTTGAACAAACCGCCATTACATGTTCACATGGAAGATGTTGAAGTAAAGGAATTCTATATTTACAGGAACATGTGTTTCCATCGATTATTACTTTGTACTCCTTACCAAAATGTGTAATCACTCCCCACTCGTCTGCGTTATACCGGACAATGCGGCAACGCCTTGCTTCATTTGCCCTTTCATATATTTTTAACTCCTATTTTGGGGTTAACTTAGTTGTCGGTGACATATCAAATTCTCTTTGTTTACAAAAATAATCTACCAATCGGAAAAATGTACGAGCAACTAAAGCTTTGACGGGCAATGATTGTGCACCTCTAAGTACACCATTAATCTTTCAGAGGCATTTGTCATCATGATATGAAATCTTCCACCGTCATCGAAACACAAAGCCCAGTTCTCTTCCTTCACATGCAAACTACGCTCAATCCAATTATGTGTGTCAACACTGGTTAATTTAAGTTCATCACGAATCTTATGATATTTAACCACCTCCGAAGCACATGTTGCTGCATAAAATAAATCTTTCAACCTTTATCTTTATGCCCGACAGCTTGAAAATTGGCTTTTAGATATCTTGCGCAATTTCTATGTTTGTGATGGTATCTCCAATGATCCTCCAAGGCTATCGGTATTCCTTTCATCCTATCAGAAATCAAAGTGATGCATTGATTGTTAACACTATGGATGAATGTTCAGATACACGCAAAAAACCAACCCCAAGTATCGGCTGATTCGGCCTCAAAAATTCTATAGACCAACGGATACAGTGAATTATTCGCATCTATAGCAGTCGTAACCAGTAACGTACCTTTCTATTTACCATAAAAATATGTACCATCTATGGAAAGCAAAGGTCGACAATGTACAAATCCTTCGATACAAGGCCCAAATGCCTAAAATGCTCTTTCAAATACACCGCATGGTTCGGCTACTACCAGGGCAACACTTCCGGTATTAGCTTTGATCGGTTCGTCGAAATACTGGCGTAGGGTGGAGTATGACTCCGCCCAGTCACCATAAATCCCTTCAATTGCTATGCTTAATGCCCTCCACGCCTTAGTATAACCAATTTTTATAAATAGTTGCTCATGTATTAACACTTGCACTGTCCTAGGTGTAATACTCA
This sequence comes from Allium sativum, assembly GCA_030737875.1. Taxonomy (NCBI): domain Eukaryota; kingdom Viridiplantae; phylum Streptophyta; class Magnoliopsida; order Asparagales; family Amaryllidaceae; genus Allium; species Allium sativum. The sequence goes on from JASFAX010000073.1 coordinate 492,174, forward strand.
AATCCGCTTTAACAAATGGCAAAATATTCGAAACCAAAAACGCGAACATTGCTTGCTTGTGATTGGAGTTAACTGCTGGATTTACGCAACTATGTTTAGCTGGATATTTTTTAATAATCCACTAACTTTTCTGTGATTTTTTAGAATCTTTGGCATGTATTCTCCAAGGGCAGTTGGGATCCATATTGCAAATAGCAGTGTATTTCTTTTTGTTCGACCAGATCGGCTTAAACGAAACGGCATGCAAAATTGACCATTCACTAAGTTGTTGAAGAAATTTGTTTTTACTCTCAAACATCATACCGACTTTGAAACCATTCTAAACAAAAGCCGATGAAAAAATTTCGTTGTTGAATTGTATATTAGCAACCATGGATCTAGCCAACATTTGTGCATTGCGCAAATCATCATCCAATGGTACATCGAACTCAGACTCCTTATCACTGTCTTCTAGAGCATTGTCTTCGCCTGCGAAATCAAAATTTAGGGGAGCATTGTTTACTTGCATTACATTAACCCATGTCGTATCATCATCAGGAATCCTAACAACGGTCATGCTATCAAGTGAAGGATCTGGATTTAACTCTCCCAAGTCCGGTTCATCTATTTCCATGTCGACGTCAGGAATATTCGGCTTTATGTTGGATTCTGCTTCGGTATCTTGTGTCGGACACCTGAGTACGCAAGCGGCATATTTTTGAGTACATTTAAATACACAACATAATTCTATATCAATAACACAAGTATCTTACTGTTGGCTTATGTGATTAACATCGAAGGGCGTTGGCTGCATGGGAGCACAACGGTAACTTGTAGATGGTCCGGCTATAATTTTTGTCGGGAAGTAATTCGAAAAAAACCTGAAACATAATTTTTTTTAATTATACACAATATAATGGTTGTAACGACCCAAGGGAAAACTCGACGCTCGAGTTTTCGACAATAATACCTAAACCCGTATTACTTGCCAAAAACCCCAAGTATCGAACCCCCAGATTGTCATGAGAAAGAATTTAGAGGGTGAGAAAAGAAAGAAAGAATATTGGAATAGAAGAAAGAAGAACACATCAGAATCTCACAGCGGAACGAATAAAATATAATATCAAATACCTTTATACAAAAGAACTGTATATACATACCAATCATCAGAGTACAACAAATATCAGTCACAGCGGAAAAATAACTTTATGTATCTAACGGTGAAGCCTCCTGCTTCCAGCTCCTGAAACTCCAAGCGAACCTAACCAGGAACATACTCGGTCTGACCCGAGCACATTTGATTTAAAACAAAATACACCGGGTCAGTCTGGAATACTATCAGTGATAAATTCACAACTCACACAACTTGTTTAACTTTGGAAAATCCTTTATGAAATCAAAGGATAATAGTAAGACCAGTCCACACATAAACACGGACGGTTTTTACCTTACTATAACCCAAAATGTTTTTGAAATCATACTTTGATCTGCTATTATCATAGTGTATAAATACAAATAAATATCAATCTAGAGGAACGCTTGCATCTCACGCTCCCCATATATAGTATACAAACCAAAACCCCGAACACTTATTGGATATTGGATTCTAACTTGACAAGGTATGGAACCACCTTCCGAACGTGTATCTCTAGAGGCAAATACACTGGGTTCAACAAGAACGTCTTGCAACCCGGCCCTCACATGACCGACCACTCATTTCGCTTGAGTGTATCGAATGTATATCACTGACGGTTGGGATCAGCAACCGCCTGCCCGAAAAGGGACAGCATCGATAGATTAAAGAAAAAAAGGAATTTCTCTAGATAGGTGATCATACACCCTAATGGGAGAGACCCACATAGCCATGCTGCCTGCCCGATTTTTGTCATCTCCCGGTTGATGAGGCTTGAGGCTAGAATTTTCCTTCAGAACATCTGGCCACTATTCACTTTGAATGCCACATCGTCAGATCCGCCGGATATCACTAATTGATATCCACAAAAATACTCTGCGGTCAGCTAAGAGAAGGTGTACGGCCTACTCCGCCATCAACAGAAATACGTTTGAAGAAATCAACGTACGTGACCCCTTTGGAAATACTCTGTCAGACACTCGTCCATACAAGTCATCCAGGAACAGGATGAACCGAAAGCACTCTCCTACTGCATCTCATATAGGAATCACCCCACAGATCAGTAGCGAGTAGTCTTTGCAACCGTAGATTCCAACCACGACAAAACCACAGTTTATCTCTGGCCGCTAAACCAGATATTTTTAGCAGTTCTTCCGCTTATGAAGATCCACGGTCTTCAATGCTCCATCTCGACTGTCTTCTGATATCTTCACGTATTTGTTGGTCGGAATGGTTTTCGAATATAAATTCGATCCCGGTCTTTCCGTACCAGCAATCGTATTGGTCAGGTTTGATAGTCGGTGATTTAACTATCAAATAACAAATGTGTTCATAAAATGATCTTGTTGATTCGGCATTTGACATGACTTGGCCTTTTTAACAAAATCGTTAATAACTTCTAGATCTTCCAATAAATTCAAAACATTTATTTTTAATTAACTTTAACAAACCACTTTATATATTTCAGATTACCACACCTTTCACTCGTTTCAAACCAATACCATTCCTCGATAATAACGAAGCCGTTCAAGTTGGGGTATTTTATTTACCTCTCAGACCTTAATCGACAACGTCCTCATCTCAGAATAATATCAGTTCATCACTTAATCCACAGATATTCAAATCTCGTTTACCACTCTGAATTCAAAATCTGGTTTGATAAACTGTTTCTTTTATTTGAAATCTCCTTTCGCTATAACCTCCTTACTTAATTCGTTCGATTAAGTAAATGTCCACGAAACACCACTTTTAACTTAAAACATACTTCTTATATTCTATTCTAGAACCATTACCATATGCCAATCTAATACAAATCAATTTATTCATCTCCCTTAAGGATTTCATTTCTCTTGCATTCACATTACTTAATTTAAAATTTAAGTAAAATCTTATTCAAAACTTCCACATTCACTTATGAACTTCATTTACAAGTCTTGTTTGAAACTTGGATTATAAAATTCTCATTAAAACTCTTTTCGCCCTTTAGATTAAACTTCATTGCTACTTAAACCCTTTCTTAGTTGAATTCCAACCAAAAGTCATCATTTTGAAATTTTAGTAATAATTTGTTTTAAATATTCATTATACTAAAGACAGCCCATTTCTTTTATAAAGCCGATTAAAATATTTATAAATTTCTAATTTAATTACTAATATAAAATGACTGAAAACTTCAGTTCAGTTATAAAATGATTTATAACTTTAAAACTGCGTCGATTCACCGAACGGTAACCAGACGTCTGTAACAACACATTTTAGGCCATTCACTGCCAATTACCAAATCAACACTGTCGGTGGGTTTTAAACACAACACGGGTGAATATTTATTCAACCATCATGTTCAAACCGGTTTTTCTACCATATGGGGTTCAATCAGTTCAAATATCAACAATATAAAACAAACAAACAACATATATAATATTTGAGGAATCCGGTCGGATCCCTCCAACTTGTTCTTCCCTGCATCACAGCTCGTTATACATTTCATAATAACATATGAAATCAATTTCATATGATCTATTAATTTAAAACAATGAATATAACAGCAATCATTCAAACAATAATCAGCCAACAGCAACCAATCAACCAATTTATATTTTTAAAGGTAAATTATATTTTAATATGAATTTACCACATCACAGGATTTCAAAAGGTGTGAGAACTAACTCACCTGTTTTGTTTCTGACGATGATGCGTTGATTTACACAGTTTTAAACTGGCGTTTAAAACTATGTAAAATTCCAGCGTCCTTTGAATTACTTCATTTCAGCTCGTACATGTCCGCACCGTCGATACGAATCTATTGGCGCTTGTTTCGTCCAATCTCATGACTGTATGTCACAGTTACAAACTTTAATACCGTATTACCTTAATAAACTAATACTTAAATGATAATAAAAATCATTTTCTTAAACGCTTGCTTATGTTTTAACTTCAATTAGGCATGTTCCAAACTAGGTTGGGCACATTTTAATTAACTTCCCAGTTTCGTACGTACCATTTAAATTATTACTGACTAAACATATATACTATTAGCTAGATGGCTATTGGTATTTTTATTAATCTCGATTAGGCCCTATGAAGTATATCAGACCATGTTATAATAAGTATGTGGTGTATAAGTTAAATATTATTTACACTTTAATATTATATATTAGAACCTATCTACTTACGTTGTATATAAAATATAACTATGATAGGATTCATTAGGCAAAATAAGAAAATGGAAAAGGCCATTTCGAATTTATACCTGGCGTGTTACTGTATCTGTCCCCATTCTACTGTGTTTCTCCCACCAGGCAAAAATCGCTACTCCTTCCTAACGAAACCAAACAGCTTTCTCCATTACTGCTATGTTGTTTGCTCCCACCACTTTATCCCATCAGCTTTCGTTTTATTTATTTTTTTATAATTCTTTATGGCCTTTAAGAATTTCGAAGCCCAACCATCCATCAAAAAGAAAACCCACGTTAAAGCCACGTAAGCACTTCCTTCTCCAAATGAAACCTCCGAACCTGCTGCTCCATTTTTGCGCACCCTCCTCCTCCACTATTCTCTTGAACGAGACCGCTGTCCCCCTTCTCAGTACACACGCCTCACGTTGAACAATAACTCCAAGCCTACCCCACTGTACAGTGTACACAACCCGCTCCTCCTTCAACCCATAAATCCGAAACCAGTACTCACGCCATGAACTAATAATCCGTCCTTTTGTTTTTCTTCTGTTCAGACTTCACTGCTGTTCAGAACTCACGGCATCTCGTAAAGGTTGGGTTCTAAATGGCGAGGGGAGAACAGAATTGACATCTTCGGGATGAAGTCTTTCGTTTCATTTGCGAGAGTGTATAATTTAATGGTGAAGGGAATGATTTATTTTCTGAAAGAAACCAGAGGGGGATGCATTTCTTACATCCACAAAATGAAAATCTCTCATGTATTTATAGAAGGAGCCACAAGGTGATAAGAAGCATGTCGCGTTCACTGGGTACAAACAGCAGGGTGTATTGTAGCTGTGCATGCATCGAGTTTTCCATTCGTATAGGATAGGCTTAAGTAAGGCTTGGCAGCGTGTTTTCTTTTCAATCGACAGACAGAGGCTTTGCGCGGTTAGCTGTGATGAAGTGAAAGGAAAGAGACATGCGGTCTGCGTACTATCTTGGGTAGGTAGCTGTGTATGTGGAAATTTAACTCCGGTAAGAACTAAGGTAGGTAAGAAACACGGTATGTCCATCATAGAGTTGACAAGGAGAAACAGAGTAGACTAGAGAAACAGAGTAGTCTGAAGTTAGCCTAACATGGCATGTGCGTGTTTTTCTTGATTGAGACAAATGATCTATATAAAGTTCGGTTGTTTCCATATGTTACAGAAAGGGAAAAATAAACGTGGTACAATGTTTACACAGGGAAGCATAGCTGTGCGGAAACGAGACAAATTACTTTGTTTACTCTTCATGTCAAAGTGGTTACTATCATAGCAACAGCAATGTCCCATGTGCGAAAGATTTAGAAAATACTGTCAAGATATGAAAAGATTTTTGCAAGCCGTAGACATTTATGACTGAAAACTAGGCAACATGCCTAGCTTTTCTAAGGGATTTTCTTTGTTTGTGTTGAGATTTGAAGAACGAGCGAGATGGATTTTACTAGGTGATGGAAACTAATCCAAGGAGATACGCTTGGATTTTCTGAAGATTTTGAAAGTGGCGTTCACATGCAACTGTGCGAGGATGTAGATATAAAGAAGATTTTCTTGAATTTATTTTGGAAGCGACACCTTTAGATTTCTAGCGACGATATGAACACGACTGCTAATAAAATATCTTGCGGATATATACCCCTATTAAAACACTGCGAGACGTTCTTAGCTTTAACCGTTATTTTAAACATGCTAAAACCGTTTTCGATGTTTAATTCGATCGCATTAATAAGTTACAAAATTATAATCAATGTTTTATAATAATTATAATTAAATTATTTCAAACCGTTAATTTATGCGTGTACACCGCGCACAGTCACTAAATAACTCCAAATAAATATAAAATAAATTTAAATATCTAACTACAGAAAATCCGAGACATTACATTCCTTTCCCCTTAAAAGAATTTCGTCCCCGAAATTACTAAGGTAGAAAGAATGTTGTAACCCATTATGTTTGTAAATAAAACTTCAATCCCATTTCCAAAACTAGTACGATTGGTTTTAAAACCAATTTATTTTCGACAACAAATCTTCCCAAAAATTTCCTAACATATTAAATTTTGAAAAAAAATTTTGACAGCGCCTCCCTTGTACGAAGGACTTCTGCAATATTGCAGGTTTAATAAATATATATTCATCGACTTATACGGTCGGAAAATTTTAAAATTCCAATCTCAAAACCTTAAATAAAAACCAAATTTTCTATATTTTGCGTAGGCGTACCCTTTTGTGAGCGTTATCACGCGATTAGCAACAAGCTATACTCGAGTGTGCTTTATCATTATACAACTCTAAATAAACTGGATTAAATCAGCATCCAGTCTGAATCCAATTGGCTTAAAGATGGATTAGCTATACCGCACCTGTTCTCGACTCATATGAATTTCATTAGTTCCATAATATAGGTTCAATTATTCACATTATCCACTTTAACTATTCAATGAGATTAATAATCAATAGCTATTCATACGTCAATTGATTCCTTGTACTAAATTTTAAATTCATTTTACTTGAGTTGATCCATTCGGGGTTCTCACCCAATTTTCTTCACCTATAAAATTTAACCATTCAATCCAATTAATTACACTTGGATTCATTGATCTGCATATACTTCTATTGGATTACGCCAAATTTTATATTAGTATACAAATCTAATCATGACTTATATAATTTCTTTTATCTTAAACAAAAGCTAAATTAGATATTCTCATTCATATTTGAGATTATTGATTCATTGGTTCTCAATGAAATCTATTTGCTTTCAAATTTTCATTCGAGAAATCAACCATACAATCCAACATTTTATTTGGTTGCACTAACTAGAATCCATTTTTAACTCCCAAACATCAGTCAATTTTTGTTTTCAATTCCAACGCAGGAGATTTATTTTAACTTAACATAAGTTAATATCCTACTTGAAATTTCATAACTCATTTTGAATTCCAATTCATATCAACATTAGTTGATTATAATAATTTAAGAAAACAACTATTTTTATTTTCTTTACAAAATATACTGTTAAAAATAGTTTAAAAATAATTTTGTATCAAATTACAAATACACACTCTCATATATACACTCAAACTCAATCTAGGTTATTACTAACCCAATCTCTATCGAGTTACGCCACAAAGCCAAGGTTATCTCTAAACCAATAGCTCTGATACCACTGTAACGACCCAAGGGAAAACTCGACGCTCGAGTTTTCGACAATAATACCAAAACCCGTATTACTTGCCAAAAACCCCAAGTATCGAACCCCCAGATTGTCATGAGAAAGAATTTAGAGGGTGAGAAAAGAAAGAAAGAATATTGGAATAGAAGAAAGAAGAAGAACACATCAGAATCTCACAGCGGAACGAATAAAATATAATATCAAATACCTTTATACAAAAGAACTGTATATACATACCAATCATCAGAGTACAACAAATATCAGTCACAGCGGAAAAATAACTTTATGTATCTAACGGTGAAGCCTCCTGCTTCCAGCTCCTGAAACTCCAAGCGAACCTAAC